>JAQMRL010000001.1:148029815-148114815 GCA_035578175.1 Catonia carolina | reverse complement strand
TGTAATTTTTCATTTTTTTGCAATTTTCTCAAAAAATGGTCCTACGATTTTTTTAAAAATCGCCTGGTGTACTCAATTTTTTATGCTCTGCAACCGGTTTTCTCAACCGGTGGTACGCGGGGACATTTCAGGTGGTACGCAGTCATATATTAATAATAACAATAAAAACTGTTGAATGTGAATAACATTAAATTTACAGTTACGATTGCAACATTTCCGCGTTTTTTTTTTGTCATCAGTCTCTCGACTGGTTTGATGCAGTTCTCCAACCTGTTCTATCTTGCGCAAGTCGTTTCATATCTACATACCTGTAACACCCTACATCTTTTGTAATTTGCTTTATATATTCTAATCTTTGCCTCCCTCTACAATTTGCTCCCTCAATGTTACCCTCCATTATTGATAGTCCAATACCTGGATGCCTTAGAATATGCCCCACTAGCCTATCCCTTCTTTTGGTAAGATGCTTCCATATACTTCTTTTTTCATCCACTCGCCTAAGAACCTCTAAATTACTTATTTTGTCCACCCACCTAATCTTTAACATTTTCCTATAACACCACATTTCAAAAGCTTCTATCCTCTTCCGTTCTACAGCCCCTATCACCCACGTTTCACTTCCGTATAATGCTACACTCCAAACATAATGTTTTAAGGAATTTTTCCTAATCTGTAAATCAATGTTTGTAGTCAGTAAGCTGTTTTTCATTTCAAAGGCTTTTCTAGCTTGAGCAATTCTACTCTTGATATCACTCGTGCTTCTACCATCCTTTGTTATTTTACTCCCTAGATAGCAGAATTCCCCAACTTCCTGTATGTTCTCGTTGCCTACTTTTAAATTTCCCATCTCTTCTAAACCACTCTTGCTGCTGCACAACACTTTCGTTTTGTTCTTATTAATTTTCATGAAGTAATCCTTCCTCAAGATCTCATCCATTCCATTTAAGGCATCCTCTAGTTCATTCTTTGCCTCGGCTAATACTACTATATCATCGGCGAATCTCAACATTTTTATTGTTTCTCCTTGAATTTTTATTCCTACGTCAAATTTCTCCTTCACTTCATTTATAGCCTCTTCTATATACAAGTTAAAAAGTAGTGGTGACAAAGAACAACCTTGTCGTACACCTTTTCTTACAGCAGCCTCTTTTTCGTACCCCTCGATTCTCAAAACAGCCGTTTGATTCTTATACAGACTGTAGATAACTTTCCTTTCTTTGTATTTAATTCCTAGCCTTTTCAAAATTTTAAACATTTTACTCCAGTCCAGATTGTCAAATGCTTTCTCTAAATCTACAAATACCATAAAAGTAGTTTTATTTTTCTGTATCCTTTTCTCAATAATCAGTCTCAGAGCCAATATTGCATCTCGAGTTCCCATTCTCCTTCTAAATCCAAATTGGTCATCGTCCAATACTTCTTCTACTCGGTGTTCTATTCTCCTGTATATAATTCTTGTCAGTATCTTAGATGCATGGCATGTTAGGCTGATGGTTCTGTAATGTTCACACTTCTCCGCTCCTGACTTTTTTGGTATTGGAATCATAATATTTTTTTTAAAGTCCGATGGTACCTCTCCACTCTCATACATTCTGCACACAAGTTTGTATAATTTGTTTTGAGCAACTTTGCCACATCGTAATAATAATTCCGATGGTATGTTTATCTATTCCTGGTGTCTTATTCATATTCATATCCTTAAGTGCCCGATCGAATTCTTCTCGTAGTATAGGGTCCCCTTTTTGATCTTCTTCAACATCAGTTTCTTGTTCTATCGCATCATATTCTAATTCTTTTCCCATGTAGAGTTGATTTACGTATTCCTTCCATCTTTCAGCTCTCTCTTGGCCATTCAACAATGGTTTACCACCTGCGCTTTGTAAATTAACAGCTTTCATCTTTCGTTCTCCAAAGTTTTCCCTTATTTTTCTATAAGCTGCGTCCACTTTACAAACTGCCATTTTACTTTCAATGTCCGTACATTTCGCTCTGATCCACTCTGCCTTCGCTTTCTTACACCTTTTGTTTATGGTATTTCTCAAGTAGCAATATTGCCTTTTACCTCTCTCGTCCTTTGCGTTTTTATATTTTCTTCGCTCATCCATCAGTTCTAAAATATCATTAGTAATCCACGGTTTCCTACCTCTTCTTTTAGTATGTCCTAACCATTCTTCCGCTGCTTTCACTACCACCTCCTTGAAGTTTATCCACTCCTCCTCTACATTTCCTGTGTCATTACCTCTTTCTTCTATCCCTTTTTGAATACTCTCCTGGAAACCTACCTGGTTGTCTTGTTCTCTTAGTTTGTCTACATCCCACCTAGCATTTCCCTGTCCCTTCTTCAGTTTTTTAAGTTTAAGCCTGCTATCCATTACTACTAAGTTATGATCACTCCCTATGTCTGCACCTGGATAGGCTTTACAGTTCATAATCTGGTTTCTGAATCTTTGTCTAACCATTATGTAATCTATTTGGTATCTTCCCTTGTCACCTGGCATCATCCAAGTGTATAACCTCCTTTTGTGATTCTTAAAAAGTGTATTGCCTATCACTAAATTATATTTGGAGCAGAAATCTACCAGCCGACTCCCTCTGTCATTTCTCTTCCCTAGACCATATTCTCCGACTATCTTTCCTTCTTTTCCTTCTCCAACTACTGCATTCCAGTCTCCCATAACTATCAAATTTTCCTCACCCTTGACATATTTTATTACTTCATCTAATTCCTCATATACTATTTCTTCCTCTCTGTGTGAAGACGTAGGCATGTAGACCTGCACTATAGTGGTAGACTTTGGTTTCGTATCTACTCTAACCATGATAATCCTATCACTACACTGCTTATAGTAAGTCACTCTTTGTCCAATTTTTTTATTCATTACTAGACCCACTCCGCCCTGCCCTCCGATGGCTTTAGTGTTAATAACCCTATAATCCCCGGACCAAAAGTCTTGATCATCATCCCAGCGTACCTCACCAATGCCTAAAATATCTAACTTAAACCTATCCATTTCCCTTTTTAAATTCTCTAACCTACCAGTTTGTTTTAAACTCCTAACATTCCATGTTCCAACTCGCAGAATTTCAGAAACTTTTATTTTTTTGATGAAGTCCCCTCTGATAGTCCTCGCCCGGAGATCCGAATGGAGGACTAGTTTATCTCCGGAATGTTTTACCAGAGAGGACGCCATCATAAATTTTTCATATTTTGAAGTTCTCGAAGTTCTTGAAGATCTGCATATACTAAGTAAGCCTAACCAGAATCATACATGAAGGAGTTTCCTTACGATAATTCTAGTCAGACAGAAAAAGCTGTAGTTTACTGTTGCTTTCAGCTTTTTGGTTGGCAGACTGAGTGCCCCAAGCCACCGTCTGCCAGGGTGGAATGGGCAGCCCTTCCAGTTCCGTTCACCATGAGCCGGTTATCGTGCTGATGAGCGGTCACATGGTTACTAACAGGCCACACAACGTGAATGTATGGATAGGACACTAGCCTTCTATCCCGGCTGGTTCCCTTAAGCCTTTTGTAAAAGGAATTAAGGGTTCTCCTTCCAGTTGACGACAGAAGCCCTTTATAGCCCTTTTTCCGCGTTAAGAATACAATTCCTCCATCTGTGTTTTACATAGAATAGTGGCAGTTTGACGCTGACCTTGACGCTACACAAACAACCCGAGTGACTCATTCCTTCTCCCACTCCTCAACCCCCCGCCACTCATCACGATCACGACCATCCCACCCCCACCCCGTCAGTTTTGTTTTGACAGTGGCATGAGCTGGTGTCACGTTCTCGTGTTACTTTCTCACCCAGTAGTTTCATTCTGATGCCAATGTTAGCCTGTTTTTCGATTGTGTTCCATGAAGTGAAGTTTAGTTTTAGTTTTTAGTAGTAATTCAGCATTAGTTTTTAGTGGACTTAATGAAGCGATATTTGACTAACCCCTCCACCTCTAAGGACAGTCAAAAGAAGATTAAACCTCAGCCAAATCGTAAGTACGATGCAGCGTATTTACAGTTAGGATTTATAGTAAAACCTGGCACAGAAAATAACGATAATCCTATTCCACAATGTGTTGTATGTTCAGAAACACTTTCAAATCAGAGCATGAAGCCTTCCTTACTAAAGCGGCACCAGACTACTAAGCATCCCGATTTGGTTGACAAACCTATTGAATTTTTTCAAAGAAAATCTGAATTGTGTAAGAGAGAAAATCAGTGCGTGGCAAAATTTGTAAATATAGACAAAAAACTGGTCAAAGCATCGTACCTTGCCAGTTATAGAATAGCTAAAGAAGGGAAGCCTCATACAATTGGCGAAACACTTTTACTTCCGGTCGCTAAGGATATGGTCGAGGCAGTATTAGGCGAAAAGGCAGCAAAGGAAATCGAGAAAATTCCGTTGTCGAATGACACAGTAAAGAGGCGAATTATTGAGATGTCTTCGAGTATTGAAGAACAGCTTTTACTTCAACTGCGCGAATGTAATTATTTTGCACTACAAGTAGACGAAAGCACAGACATAACAAATATGGCGCAGCTTCTCGTATTCATACGTTTTGATTATCAAAGTGAAGTAAAGGAAGAATTTTTATTTTGCAAACCTCTTGAATCAAACACTAAGGCTGAGGACATATTTAATGTCATAAATGAGTACATTATGAAAGCGGGAATATCATGGTCTAAATGTGTTGGTTTGTGCACGGACGGTGCAAAAGCTATGTCGGGTCATTTGAGTGGATTAGGAGCAAGAATAAAAAAGTTGCTCCAGAATGCCAAAGTACTCACTGCGTTATTCACCGAGAAGCTTTGGCTTCCAAGGGTATGCCTGCCAACCTTAAGTCTGTTTTAACGGATAGCTTGAAGGTCATTAATTTTATTAAGGCCAGGGCTCTTAATTCACGGCTTTTCTCTTTGATGTGTGAAGATATGGGTGCAAAATATCAAACTCTCCTGTTACATACCGAGGTTTGATGGTTGTCACGAGGCAAGATCCTAACTCGTCTATTTGAACTGAGGTCAGAAGTCTTTAGGTTTTTAAGTGAACAAAATCATGACATGAAACACTTGTTCAATGATGAAGAATGGCTATCACGATTGGCGTATTTGGCTGATATTTTTGATAGGCTTAATATCTTGAACATGGGACTTCAAGGGCCGAGTACAACAGTGTTCACTACCAACGATAAAATATCATCCTTCAAGAAAAAGTTGGTTCTGTTTCGCTCTCAAGCACAGGACAAGGATTTCTCTGCATTCCCTACTCTTGCTGCA
The DNA here is from genome assembly GCA_035578175.1 of Catonia carolina. Taxonomy (NCBI): domain Eukaryota; kingdom Metazoa; phylum Arthropoda; class Insecta; order Hemiptera; family Achilidae; genus Catonia; species Catonia carolina. The sequence goes on along the minus strand of JAQMRL010000001.1, from coordinate 148,109,546 downwards.
TTTTTGGAAGAAAATGATATTTTTCTGAAGCCAGAAGTGACTGATGATATCACTAGTCATATGGAAGCCCTTCAAACGAGTTTTGATAAATATTTTAATCAAGATTTTTCTAAATATGAGTGGATTGGAAATCCATTTTCAGGGAAATTTCCTAGTCACTCAAAAGAGTGTTTCATCGACCTTATAAGTGACAGCTCAATGAAAGATGCGTTTAAAGAAAAATATTTAATAGACTTTTGGATGGGGACAAAAACTGAATATCCATCAGTGTTCAAGCAAGCAATAATCTTTTTACTTCCATTTGTAACCTCGTACTTATGTGAATCGGGCTTTTCAGAACTGCTGTACATCAAAAATAAATACAGAAACCGCATTAGTGTTGAAGAGGACTTAAGAATCAAGTTGAGTTCAATCGACCCAGATATAGAAAATTTGGTCAAGGACAAACAACAACAGGGAGCTCATTAGGATCTGTTTAAATTTAAATGACTGTGTTCAATGAACTAATTTAAGATTGTTTTTAATGTACGATACATTTCATTTTGTATCTAAGTAAATTCTATGTACATACAGTTGTAGAATGCATTTTTATTTTCCTAAACATGACCAAATGTAAATTGTATATAATTATATATTGTATATAAATAAATAAATAAATAAAAATAAAAATATATATAAATATAAGGTGGTACGTCAAAATATCTGAAAATTTCAAGTGGTACGTGGTTACTAAAAGGTTGAGAACCCCTGCTCTACAAGATAGGGTAGGCGCCATGTTTGCTGAAATTCTTGGTGAGGCTGTTTTCGCGTAAAATAATTGTTTTCTTAAGATTGCGGCTTTAATATGCATTTCAGCGCAAAAATGTATATAATAAAATTTGTAGAGAATTAAAAATCCTACAACTTTTATTTCAAACAGTTTTTTACTTTCTCTTGCCTATATGAATATATAGGAAGGAAAGTATTGTTTTCATGTCGATTTTTCGAAATCGAGTTTTCACCGGATCTATACGTTTTCAGACCCCCTGAACCCAAAAAACATTTTTTTAGCGATTGGTCTGTGTGTGTGTGTGTGTGTGTGTGTGTGTGTGAACAGAATATTTCAAGAACGGAACATCGTACGAACTTGAAACTTGAAACTTAAGTTACGTACCACTACCGGACTCGACACGAACATTTTCATCAAAATCGGTCAACCGGAAGTGGTAGTTTATTCGTGTAATATTTCACTTTCTTGCGATTTTCTCAAAAACTGGTCCTACGATTTTCTTAAAATCGCCTGGTTTACTCAATTTTTTATTCTCTACAAGATAGGGTAGGCGTCATGTTTGCTGAAATTCTGGGTGAGGCTGTTTTCACGTAAAAACGTTGTTTTTTTAAGATTACAGCTTTAATATGCATTTTAGCGCAAAACTTTATATAATAAAAGTTGTAGAGAATTAAAAATTCTACAACTTTTATTTCAAACAATTTTTTGTATAACGCTTAGTTTAGCGGTAATTAGCAATTTTCTGTTTTTTTCTCACGAAAATGTGTGAAAAATCGATTTTTTTAAGATTTCGGCCTTAGTATGCATTTTACGACAAAAGTGTATATAATTTAATTTATAGAAAATTAAAAGATCTACAACTTTTATTTAAAGCATTTTTCTCTACAGAGCCTAGTTTAGAGAGAAAGAGTGATTTTCCGTATTTCTAAGCCAAACTGAGGTTGATTTTCATTTTGCATCGTTCACTCATGATTAAAATAAGGTTATGTTTTTGAGGTTAGTTTTTTGTTTATTTCTAATATTTTATTATTAATGTTAGGTTTATTGTTAATTATTTGCATTGGCAAGAGAAAGTTGTGTGAGTGTTTCACACCAGATTTTTTGTAAAACGCTTAGTTTAGCGGTAATTAGTGATTTTCTGTTTTTTTTCTCACGAAAACGTGTGAAAAATCGATTTTTTTAAGATTTCGTCCTTAGAATGCATTTTACGACAAAAGTGTATATAATTGAATTTATAGGAAATTAAAAGATCTACAACTTTTATTTAAAGCATTTTTCTCTACAGAGCCTAGTTGAGCGTGAAAGATTGATTTTCCATATTTTTAAGCCAAACTGCGGTTGATTTTCATTTTGCGTCTTTCACTCATGATTAAAGTAAGGTTATGTTTATTGAGGTTGGTTTTTTGTTTATTTTTTAATGCTTTATTACTATTGTTAATTATTTGCATTGGCAAGAGAAAGTTGTGTGAGTGTTTCACACCAGATTTTTTTTTTTTAAGATTTCAGCCTTAGTATGCATTTTACGACAAAAGAGTATAAAATCAAATTTATAGGAAATTAAAAGATCTACAACTTTTGTTAAGAATTTTCCTTTACAGAGCCTAGTTTAGCGTGCAAGAGTGATTTTCTGTATTTTTAAGCCATACAGGTTAATTTTAATTTTACATCATTCACTAATGATTAAAAAATAAGGTTATGTTTTTTGAAGTTAGTTTTTTATTTCTAATGTTTTATTACTAATTTTAGGTTATATTGTTAATTATTTGTATTGGCAAGAGAAAGTTGTGTGTTTCACACTAGTTTAAAGCCACATCAACAGCTTGGTCATTAGTGATTATAGTGGGTTAAGAAACTAACGATGAGTTTTGGAACGTAATCATTTCTATACCCTAACTGGGATTCGTACCCTGGACCTCTGCTAAGTAGGCTAGCACACTAACCACTACACCACCAAGGCGGCTATTGTTCATTTTACATTGTTTATAAGTGATTAGACATAGACTATATTGTTCATTATCTTTATTGGCAAGCGAAAGTTGCATGAGTGTTTAACACCAGATTTTGTTTTTTAAGTTAGACTCTCCTAAATGGTAGTCTGAAATGGAAAAGTGAAAAAATAGATTTTTAGATTTTAATGTTGTAATGTAGTTTAAAATTTCCTCTTTCCATTAGCACCAAAATTATGTTTCTACAAGAACTAGAAACATTTTAAATTATTTAAAAGAAAAATTTATGTTATGATGAAATTTCACAGATTTAACGCTAAGATTTTGCTCTAGCATTTTAGTACTTTTCTAAGAGCTAATAGGACTCATACAAAATTAAATTTTTTAATAGAAATCTACAAAATTTTTTCTGTTAGTTTCTAAAATTCTGTGAGTATACTCAAAGGGTTATTCAGCTGTTAAAAAGGTTATGTTAGCAGTTGTTTTGTGAGTTGTTTTGGAATTTGTTGACCATTCTCCTAGGTTCCTCGATAAACATTTTGTGTGACTTGTGTTAAAAATGAGAATAAGAAGAAAATTGGTTGGAGAATGTAGTATGTTACAAAAATAGTAAAGCAGCCAAGTCAAAAATAAGAGAAGTCAATCCAGATCTATCACAACTTTCTACAAATTAAAGACTAGGTATCTCTGACAATGTTTCAAAAGAAACACCTAGTAGTAGTAAAACTAAAACTGGAAATCATTTAGATGGTTATCTTAATAGAAAAGAGACTCTAGAAAACAGTTCCAGCATTATAATAGATCAACTTGAAAACAATTTCAAAGATATTGCTGTCTGTGAAAAATGTAACCATTTTGTCATTTGAAAAAACTGCAATTGTAGGATTTGTAAAAATTGGTTTTACCATAAGTGTAATCAAAACAAATAACTTTGAGAAAATTTGTGTTGAGTAAAACAAACCTGAAACTTATTTCTGTGACTTAAACCTTAAGCTAGTCAGTTCTTTGCATACATACCATTGGTAAGGGATGTACTGCAGCACAAATTTTTGTGATGTTATGAACCTGCAGCCACCTCCTACGATGTAATCTGAACATGAGAAAGTGTTAGGAAGTGTTATGCAAAAGATCTATGAATAATGCAGTAGAAATAAATAGTGGAAATAGAGACCTGTCAGTAGCCATTGATAGTACTTGGCAAAAGAGAGGTCATACCTCTCTGAACAGATTAGTGTCTGTTACATATCTAGACACTGCTGGTAGTATTGTGGATGTTTCAGTATTATCCAACCCCTGTAAATGAACAGAACAGACAATGACCATTTAGAAAATTGTACTGCTAATTATTTGGGTACCAGTGGTGGAATGGAACTAGCAAGGGTCATGGAGGTTTTTGAAACTCTGTTTCATAAGGTTAGGTATCTAAATTACTTAAGCGATGGCGATTCCAAAGCCTTTGATTTAGTAAATAACAGTAAAGTGTTTGGTCCAGAAATAGAAATTAAAAAATTGGAATGTATTGAGCATGTCCAAAAGAGAATGGGCACAAGGCATCGTACTTTGAAATCCAGAGGAACAAAATTATCTGATGGGGAAATCATTGGGTGGAAAAAACCGTTTGACTGATACAAAATTTGCAATACGTAGAAACACGCAGTGTTATTGCTATGCAAAAAGAAATATAGGCAGGATATTACTAATTTATATCTTCAAATGTATCTCCAAATCATAAAGTATATCCAACAGATAAAGATACCTGATATGATTACCATAAAGCTAAACAAGATGGTTTAATACACAATCATACTAAACATTTTCATCTTCCTAAAATTATAATGTCAGAAATTAGAAATATTTGTACAGATTTGTTTCAAACCAAGCAATTAGAAAAATGTATGAAGACACAAAATCCTAATGAATCATTAAATATGTTATTTGGTTGCAATTGCCAAAATGGACATTTGTCACACTACCAACATTATATTTTGGGGTCTATGATGCTGCATCTTGTTTCAATGATGGGTACATAATAAAATGTAGGATGATGTAGCAAATGAATTTGGAACCAGGAAAATATTTTGTCACAGCTGTGAAACGTCTTGATAAAATTAGATGAACCTTCTTACTCTGCTGGTGATTACTAAAGGACTCTACATAACAAGTATAAGTACTTCATAAGTTTAAATCGAATTTCCCAAAAATTGAATTTTGTAAAATTAATGCCAGATTTCTCAGGAACTAATTATGATATCACCTTCAAATTTTGAGGGGACATTAGACTTATACGGAGCTAGTGCCATATGAAAACTTTTGAAAACATATGAATTATGTAGGAGAGTGGTAGAGTTAAAAAATAAGGAAAATAAACATTTTGTTGCTTTTTACAAACTTATAAATTTTTTATATAATTTAGTTTTTGATATAGAGAAAAGTTGCTGTGTGCGGAACTAAAGAAAGAAATTCTGTTTAAACTAGAAAAAATCATGGCGATATCTCAAACGGTAGCTGAGAAATCTGGCATAATATTAATGTTATGTAACAGGATTTGTGACGATTTCAGATTTCCTTAAGGTCAGGTCAGGCGGATTTGTATAGTCTATACTCTATAGCCTACGTCATCCAGTTGTGTGAAGGGAGGGGATGAATAGCACGAGCGCACTACACGTACACACCATCATGGATGACGTATACAATTAACGTAGAAGGTTAGAACTGCGTATTATTGTTAATGTAGTGTTGTTGAGGTTTACATTAGGCTGTCGTTGAATAGAACTGAGAATTAATGTGGTGGTTATGATGTGGCATATTTTAAAATTAAAACGTATCTTTCAGAAGTTGATTTTACATTACTGAATAGTTGAGGTTTGAAATGTAATGAACTTCTCGTGCTCTGGAAGTTCCTTTATTTTCAAGTATGTATTAAGTAGGCTACATTTTAGGTAATTTTTTGTAAAACTTGAAGAACTTTCGTAATATAAAATTGTATTAAATTTTGTTTGTGATTTAACTGCCTTTAATCGGAAATTTGGGTGTTAATGGCATCAGTAGATACTTTTCGTGTTCATAAATTTAAGTTATGAAAGAAAACATTTTTTTGTCGGATAGCTTATTTCTATTTTAGGTCGTATGGTTGGGTGGGGCCACTTACGTAATACTTGACATTTAATGAGAATAAATAATTTTGGTAATTGTACTAACCACTAATCAAAAATCAGTTAATTTTAGTTTTTTTGAAAAGGAAATTTCTGAATTTACGTAATGGGTTAACTTCACAAGAGGGTTGCAAGTGTAAATTATACATAATTTGGTAATATGGTGAGTTGCATTGTAATAAGCTTAGTATGTTATACCGTGAACTAGATACTAAAATTACTCGTATAATTTTGTTAAAAAATTATAGACAAATAATATTAGTTAACTGCTGTAAAGTCCTAATCTGTGATTGGTCTACTCATCAAGTTTTCAGTTGTGCTTGGGAAGCACAATTTTAAAAATCAACATATTGTAGTATCTACTATTAATGAGTGCACAGCTGTGAGTTTTGCATTGCAATTTGTTGTTTAGCTTATCAGCCGAAAGGCTGGTTTGAACCTTCAGAGGCTCTGCTAAGCAATAGTCATTATTTTCAGAGGAGATAACTGCGACTAATGTCTTTTACACCTCTACCTCTTCTGAGTACTTAATACTTCAGTCGTTTAATTGGCCGACCATGTGATCGGAAACAGCACTATTTTTTTGTAGGCCTGGATCTAACATGCCACCTGTCAATTGTGGCCAGTTTACTTGTACAATATGTATTTATTAACAAATTAATTACCACAGTCCATATGAAATATGGATTTTATGGAAACATCAAATTTTGTTGTTTCTATAAAATGATAGAATTCGCTTGTAATAATTATATGTTCCTAGTTTATTTTACTTTATTCTCTTGTTTATTCTTTACCTTTCAAGAACAATCAATGATTCGTTATTAAATAAAGCTGTTACCCTTTTGTCAGACGATTAGATTGTTAATGGCCATGAAAGCTGTTTGTGTTATTAATAGACATTATAAGTGAGTGTCAGTTGAACCGCTGATGTTAAATGAAGTGTTTTTTTGTTTTTTTTTTTTGCGCCCTGGAGACTCCAGGAGGAGTATAGGACATGTCGTCAGATATAACACCTGAAATGCATATAAGAATCACACAATGTATCACTACTATCAAGAAAGAAATTCTTGCACGCTATAAAAAGTTTCACCGATCAAGTAATTTTTCAGATTTTTTTTAAAGGAATTCAAACCCTCACAACACTAAAAATTGGGGTAATTTATTCATGAATTTTCTCCCTGCATAAGTAGGTTTTTGTTCAAACAATTTTGTGGAGTGATTAGCCACATAATAATCATCCCTGTTTCTCGTGTTATGATTGTGAACATTGAAATTCTGCATAAAATTATTTTGCCTAACGTACATAATCACCTCAAAAATGTAGAGGGAGGGAACTGTAAGCAATGTAAGCTCCTTAAATAATGGCCTGCATGAGGTTAGCTGGTTAGCTCCCACCGTAGACCTAATAGATTTCTTTTGAATTTTAAAAACCCTAATCATATTACCCATGCTAGAATTACCCCATACTAAAATACCATAACGGATATGAGACAGAATGAGGCCATGATAAGCTGCCATTAGTAATTTTTTATCATTTAATCTGGCAATTTGTTTTAGTGCAAATACTCCAGATGATATTTTACTACAAACTTGATTGGTATAGAAATCCCTAGACAAAGATCTATCTAGAGATACGCCCAGGAACTTCACTGTTTCTACATGCTCTAAACTATTATGAATAAATACATCCACTTCTCTACTTTCTTTAATGTTATGTTTATTTTTAAACTGCAAGTACTGACACTTTTTCCCATTAACTGTTAATAACATTTGATTCAAGAACTGTACTACGGACTCTATGTTAACTTGTGTATTTACTTCAAGAGCATCCACCAGTAAACTGTTACTGATTACTGAAGTATCATCAGCAAACAACAAAGCTCTACCATTAGGTATCACTTCTGGTAGCCTCTTAATGTACAATAGAAACAGAATTGGACCTAAAACTGACCCTTGTGGAACGCCTGCTTTGACTTCAAGCTTTCCAGATACAACCTTTGTAAGTTTCCCTCTAACAACCCTAGGTAACTCCACACACTGTAATCTATTAATAAGGTAAGATTGAAACCATTTCAATTCTACATCCCTAACGCCTAATGACTCTAGTGTTTTCAATAAAATTTCATGATCAACACAATCGAAAGCTTTACTCAGATCCAGAAATACTGCCAATGCTTTCTCCCCGGCATCCAATATATCAACTACTTGCTCCACAAGTGAAACAATTGCAGTTTTAGTTGATCTACCTTTTTGGAAACCATGCTGATCCTCTGAGATGATTAGGTTTTCAGTCAAGAAACTGATTAACCTAACAAATACTACCTTTTCAAAAATTTTACTGATTGTGTTTAAAATTTTTATGGGTCTATAATTTTCAACTAACTGGCTATCTCCATTCTTAAATATAGGCAATATTTTAGCTTCCTTCACTTTGTTTGGAAATACACCTGCTTCGAGTGAGAAGTTAATCAAATGAAGGAGAGGAGTAATGAAAAGATGTTTATATTCTTTAACAATTATACTAGAAATCCCATCATACACGTTTTTTTTAATTTTCAAACTATCAATCTTCTTCTTTTAGTGCGCTATCCGTTTCGGATATTGGCGACCAGCATGGCAATTTTCACTTTGCTGACAGCAATACGGAAAAGTTCAGCAGATGTCTTTCCGGTCCATTCCCTGAGGTTGTGTAGCCAGGATATTCTTCTTCTTCCTGGTCCTCTCCTTCCATCTATTTTCCCTTGCACAATGAGCTGTATCAAAGAGTATCTGGACTCATTCCGCATGACGTGTCCCAAATACTGAAGTTTACGGATCTTGATGGTGTTCAATAATTCTCTGGATTTCTTCATTCGTCTCAGAGCTTCTTCATTTGTTACATGCTCTGTCCATGATATTTTAAGCATTCTCCGGTACAACCACAATTCAAAGGCTTCTATACGTTTAATCATACTCTTGTTCAATGTCCATGCCTCTGCTCCATACAGCAAAATCGAGAAGATGTAGCACCTCAAAAGTCTGATTTTTGTTTCAATGGTAAGATCATGGCTCCTGAAAACTCTGTTCATTTTATTGAAAGCAGCTGTTGTAAACTATCAATAACTGATTCTAATTCCTCACTTGAAACTAGGCTAAATAAGAATTGATTTACTACCTTGTTACCTTTTGGATCATAACATCCCACTGTTTCCCTAATCTGTTGTTTAAGTTTTAAAGCTACTTTCTGGTAATATTTGTTAAAATAATTACAAATTTCTACACCATTCTCTATAAGTTCATTGTTTTGGTGAACAATATTAGGTATGTCAGTAAAACTTTTGTTGCTAACTACACCTCGATTCTTATTTATTATTTCGCATATTGCTGAGTGTAAATTTGGTGATTTATGAAGGACTTCAGCAGTTTTTTTTGCATTTAGCTCTCTGGAATTCTCTGGCTTAATGTTTTTTAATAGTTTTGTACCTTTGTTCGTTAAAGGTAGTTCTATGTGAAAGAAAATCTGAGTATACATCTCTAGTTAGTTAGTTGCTGAACCGGTCTTGTATGTTCAGTTTTGAAATAAATTTTCCATAAAAATGCATCATGGGGCTAGTGAGTTATGTTGAGTTTCATTGTGTAGTTTCAAGTACAGTGATGCAAATTAGTAGGGACAAAATCTTAAAATAAAAATAAAAGAAATACATTGCGGAAATAATGCAGGGTGAAGGGGTGTGGAGAAAATGGTGATCACTTTTACTTAAATTTCATTTTTACTTTTAATCCGTAAATGTGTATGTTGCAGTCTGTGCTATTTAAGATCAATAAGCAACCCCACGACCCATTGAAATGGGATGATGTGTAACAACGTGTAAATTACATGTACTCATAACGACGACTTAACCACTAGATTAACCCGGTGCTTCGATGGTCCCTAGTGTAGGAAAGCTCTGTTTATAGGAAACTATTATTTGTGATAATCTACTTCTGATGGTAATAAAGTTGTTCTAGTGTGAACTATATTTATTATGATATTGAATCCAATAGAACCAGTATAACTCAGAAAAACAAAATCTTCAGATTTGCGGATTTATCTCTGATTTTACTCTGTTTATAAAAAATAGGCTTATGTTAGTATTAACATTTTTGTCTACAATTAATCAAGAGGCTAATGTATTTTTTATGATAAATAGTTAGTTAAAAAATAAAAATATAAGATGGTTTTGTTGACTAAATTTGTCTCCCGTTCAGAGAATAGTAATACAGTAGGCCCTCACATTACGATCGTAATTCGTTCCGGAAGAACGATCATAAAGCAAAAATATTGTATTGTGAGACCGCATTCTTGCCCAATCATTAGACCATATATACAATTCTACGAGAAATTTACATTAGCCTGTACATACAGATAACCCTATACATTCTTAAAGTAGCGCTGATTTCAATACAAATGATTTGAAAATAGGTATAATTATAAAAAAACCTATAGGGTAAACTAAATAAAAACTTTATGTACATACCATTATTTTAGCAGTTAATCTATATACAGTAAAAAAAAAAGAAATACATCACACGCTTTAGTAAATAGTTAGTGTAAAACGAAACACACGTATACATATAGTACAAAATTACAAAATGAAATGCACAGTTTTGACACAACGAATCACTCACTTAGTGTGATAAAGAAATGGAGTTAGTTGTGTTACCAATGGGTCTTTTCTTTTCATTGGTATAGCCACTTTTGTTTAAAAACGAGTTCAAAGCAGTCTGCCTTTGACGTTTTTTCAGTTTATCTTTGAAAAATCGCAGTACCTAGTCTTCGTATTCATAAGTTCTTAGTTTTGTGACTTCAGTGTTGGGGTGTTTTCTTGCAATTTTCTTCACCACTTCCCAAGATGTAAACAGTTCTTTCAATTCTTCTGTCATCACGTTATCATTTTCAGAGGGTTCATCTTCACTTCTAGACTCATTCGTATCGTCTAGCTCTTGTAGTTCTTCTGTTGTAAGCTCCCTTTCATGATCGTAAATTAGTTATTGTAAATCGTTTTCTTCAATTTCCAAATCCATTTTCTGAGCCAATGCAATAATTTCAGCCTCTGTTGACATTCAGGTTCATCGTCAGTTATTTCAAGTCGAGTATGAAAAGTTGGCCACAAATTTTTCCATACAGATTTTAAACATCGAACAGATATTTCATTCCAGACACTAGTAATTATTTGTACACTGTTCAGGATGTTGTACCTATTTTTCCAAAATTCTCGCAGTGTGAAATTTGCATCGGCCTCTGTGGCCTCAAAGCACAATGTGAATGTTTGTTTTGTGTACAGTTTCTTAAAGGTAGAAATCACATGTTGGTCCTTTGGCTGAAGTAACGTAGTGTTTGGGGGATGAAATTTTATTTTTATAAACTTGAATTCAGGTTGAAGATGCTCAGATATTCCTGGGTCATGACCAGGTGCATTGTCCAAAAGCAGTAATGCATTCAGTGGCAGTTGTTTTTCTAATAAATATGATTTTACTGAAGGACAGAAAATTTCAGTAACCCTGCATGATGGTGGCTCTTGCAGCGGGGTTGGGGTGTGGAAACACATTTTGGTAGATTACGTCTGCTACGCAGCTCTGTGTCGGAGATTTAAATTACCCTTTGATTTATGGGATGTATAGGTATTAGACGAACTAATGTCCCATAGCCGAGCGAGTGAGAGGGAGATATGTGGCATAACTACGCATGCGCTCAAAGGTCTTTACCGTTGTAATCCAAATCTGAAAACATACTACAGTCGTTATCTTGCTTGTTAGTTTACTGCGTGCATAAACGCTTGCTCACAACAATGAGTGAAATTATACAATGTTATTGGAACGGCGCGTATGGCATGTGCGAGTGAGAGCGTTATGCATTCTCTCACTCCCACAGCTAGGGGACTTTAGTTCATCTGAATACTGTACTCGGCGACAAAAGCCCTGTTTTAAATGTAACTTTCTAAGATTTCTAAGATTCATCAGTGTATACAGGATGTCTCACGAGTAACCCGACTAACTTCTAAGGTGGTTTCCTCTCATTAAAATAATGAAAAAAATTTTTATAAACATGGGTCCGGAAACGCTTCTTTAGCGTGTTACGGCTAGCGAAAGATTTCGCCCTGGGTTCAGAACTAAATAAAGTCATCCTAGAGGTCTAGGAACCCAATTTTAAGAGTAGATTTGATGGTTTCTTATGTATTTCGACCCAAAAAATTGAATAAAATAAGTTCCAGACCCATATCTCCAGTAGTTTTTGTAATATCCAATAAAAAACGGACAAATCTATGCATAAAAATACGTGTTTTTAGGTTTGAAGTACAATAACTGTGTTAAATGGCTAATAAATGTGTAAATTTATTTAGAAAAACTTGTAGAGATTTTAATTCTGAAGAGAATGATGTAAAATAGGCCGATAATAAACAAACACAAAGTTTAAAAAATTTATGTTTAATTAAATCAACACATGAAAAATAAGACTGAACATTTATTTGCGAATACAATATTCAGTCAATTAAATAATTACAAAAATTTAAATTATAAACTTTGTAGGTTGAGAAACAAGATTTTAAAAATACAGCGTCAATTGAATTAATTTTAGTTTATCGAAAATTGAGAGTTGGCAACCCTGCTGCAAAAACAATTGAATCCTAGTTATTGTACAGCCGTCTGCCATCTTTGGTTTGTGCAGTGTATGTGTATTATTGTATTTTTTGTATTTTATTGGTGTTTTTTAACGATAAGATGCCATTCGCATTTTCAAATGAAGAGTACGCAGATATTGTTTTCGCCTACGGTTTTGCCAATGGAAATAGTCGGGCAGCTAAACTTGAATATGAAAGGCGATTTCCGAATAGAAGAACACCTACTCACGAAATATTTGCATCGGTTTTCAATATCTTACGAACAAATGGATGTTTTTCTACCGTTTCTTGTTCGCATGAACGTCTTGTAATACAGCGCAGTCCTCAACTTTATATACTCGTAGTCGCCGACTTTCAAATAGATTAAACATATCTCGTAGTAGTCTGGAGAACATTGAAAGAAAATAACTTTTATCCATATCATTTACATAAAGTTCAAAATCTTCATCCACGTGACAGTGCATTAAGATAACAATTTTGTCGATGGGTGTTAGAAAATCGAAATAATGTAAATTGTATTTTATTTACTGACGAATTGTTTACAAGATACGGAATTCTAAATTTGAAGAATAGTCACCGGTGGTCAACAGAAAATCCAAAAGCAGTTGTAGAGTCAAACTTTCAAATTCGATTTTCTACAAATGTATGGTATGGTACTCGTATAATGGGAGGACCAGTTAATTGGCCCATTTGTTTTTGAAAACCGCCTTACAGGTCTTTTGTATAAAGACTTTTTAGAGAATCAACTGCCAGTTCTACTTGAAGATGTACCACTTGAAAGAAGACATCAAATGATATTCCATCATTTTGGCGCACCGGCACATTATTCACAAAATGTTAGAGAGCACTTGCAGATAAGTCTTCCGGGCAGATGGATTGGTCGAGGAGGACCAATTAATTGGCCTCCTAGGTCCCGTGATTTAAATCCCTCGGATTATTACCTTTGGGGTCATTTAAAGCAGCTTGTATATGCAGAACCAGTTAATTCCAAAGAAGAACTTGACCCGAATTTTAAACGCGTGTGAACTACTTAAGAACAACCGAGATGGTATCAGAAAGGCTACACTTGGTTTCATTAAACGCGCTAAATTGTGCACAAATGACCAAGGAAATCATTTTGAACACCATTTGTAAGGTATGGATATTCAAATAAATAATTCAGCAATTAGGCTAAAATGTTTTGTGTTTACCAAGAACGTTAATTAAAAAGGTATTGCATTTACTGTCTTTATTTTTCGTATGTGTTGATTTAATTAAACAATTTTTTAAACTTTGTGTTTGTTTATTATTGGCCTATTTTACACCATTCTCTTCAGAATTAAAATCTCTACAAGTTATGATAAATAAATTTACACATTTATTAGCCATTTAACACAGTTATTGTTCTTCAAATCTAAAAAAAACGTATTTTTATGCACAGATTTGTCATTGGATAAACAAAAACTATAGTCCATCTACTGTAAGAGTACTCCGCGCGAGGCAAGCGCTTATAGGTTGTAAACGAAAGTTTTACACTAGTTGGCTAATATCTACCTCTCTCCCGGACAATCAATTATCTTGCATTACGTTCAATCATAAAAATATCCACATCCAGCTAAAATTAAAATTATCCTTTAAGCGTTTTCAATTATACCGTTCAGATTGCTTGTAATTATTGTAGTTTCATAAAGACTCCTTAATTAATTATTTTAACCATTACATTTGCAAAATAATTTTTTTCTACTTTTTTATGTTTACCGCTTTTATGTTTCAAAAACTCAACACATTCACTATCACGCATGTTAACAAAACACACCTTACAAAACTTTTCTACTTCAGTCTCCGAAGAAAATTGAAACGAACCGATACAATTCCAAAAGATAACTGATGAAACTAAAAATGAGGAAACACGGGCAAGTGCAAACAGTTGTATTAAATTAGTCACAGACATTAATTATTTTAATGATATAAAATAAATAATCCGAAATGATAAACAACGAATCACTGGAATAATTGTTTACTCTCCTGTTATAATTCAAGCGCTTTAGTCTTAAATTACTTGTGACCAAAAATAAAATAAAACAGACTATAATATAAACCAACTATAGTAAACATAAATAATAATGTAATAATAGTACATAATGTAACGAAAAATAACAAAGTAAGTGTAACAATAGTAAAAGTTTTCGTTATTAATGGTAAACTAATGTTTGATTTATAAAACATTTTCTAACAAATGAATTGAACGTGTTTTAATTATATTGAGGTTAGAGCAAATCAGTGTTGTATGGAATTTTGTTTTTGATCATGCTGTGGGTATTTTTAATTAATGCGCATGCTCACTTGTATTGCTGGTTGCCTATGTCAGAGTACTCTTAGCGTAGACAGACTCTACTGTAGATATGGGTCTGAAACTTATTAAATTCAATTTGTTGGGTTGAAATACATAATAAACCATCAAATCTACTCATAAAATTGGGTTCCTAGACCTCTAGGATGACTATTTAGGCGTATGTTCTGAACCAAGGGCGAAATCTTTCACTAGCCGTAACACGCTAAAGAAGCGTTTCCGGACCCATGTTTATATAAACTCTTTTCATTATTTTGATGAGAGGAAACCACCTTAGAAGTTAGTCGGGTTACTTGTGAGACACTCTGTTTAACAGTGTCTGACAGTCTTGGGTTGAGTAGAGTGTTTATTTAATCAATTAGTAATAGAAATATTAGTTTTAAGTTTATATTTATATTTGTGTAAGTTTTTTATTTTTTTGTGGCCACTTTACAGCCTTTTGTTTATCATTAGGCCTGTGACAATACCATTTCATGTAAATAAATTGTAGTAGGTGTTATTTATTCCGACTATGATGTTAGATATAAGTTTGTTTGTATGTTTGTCCTGCAAGTCTTTTATATAACAATTTTATGTAAATTTTATTTATTTATAAATAAAATTCTTCACTTGAGGCCTTTACATCATTGTGTGGAATAACAGGCGATAATAACAGCTTTGGTTTTTCGCCTTTAAAAAAAAATGTAGATACTTTGTTACAATAAAGGTGAATTTGTTGATTGCGTTGATTGTTTTTTGTAAATGTCGGAGTTTTTTTTTATATGATTCTAGTGGATTTTGTATTACATGTTGAAAATGTAAACTACATTCTCTCATTGTATCTGCGGAAACTCTAACTTGTCTATTTACTATTCAGCCATTTTTAAGAATAATCGAGTGTCATTAAATTTCAAAACTACTTTCAAAGCTGAGGATGTCTTCATCATTTACGTGACTTGTTAGTGTTTTTCATTAAAAGCCATTTTTACAAGTTTTGAGTCCTTTAATTCAAATAATTTCTTCAAAATGATTACTTACATCTTGTGAAAAACCACAAAACAATTGAAATTCATTAGCAACTTTGTAATGTGTACCAAGACTAAATAAGTGCAGGCAGAGTAAGAGAGTGGTGGATTATGCTTATAAGTGGACTCACAAATGTTAACGTAGAGGGAACAAAAAAAAGTATGTGCAAATGCAATCATCCATGCATGCCCATACATAACTAATCATATCAAAGGGCTCTTGGGTGGGAGTTATTAGACTACCCCCTGTCGTACATTCTGGATCTGGCTCCGGCCAATTTTATTCCAGCGATAAAGACTTCGCTGGCAACAAAGCACGTGGACAATGATGTAGAACTGTATGCAGTGTGAATTAGTGTTAAATTCTCAGGCAGCAAATTTCTATGCAGGTAGAATTCAGAAGCTTGTGCATCAGTCTGATTAGTGCCTTATTCTGATTGGTGATTGTGTTGAAAAATAGTTGTGTGCCTTTCAAATATTTGTAATAATTTATTTTTCTTTTTACCTATTATATTTTCAAAATGTAATATACTTACTAGAGATCCTTCATATTTTTTAGGGATTCATAGAGAATGGAACAATTTCATGGATTCCCGATTTCTCAGCTTAAAACAATGAACTTTGTGTACACCCTCGTACAAAGTCTTCTAGTGTAATATGACTACCCTGTAAACCGCATAGTGATAGGAGAATCCAGAGATTGTTAAGAGAAAGGGTTGCATTGTGGTATATTTTAAAAGACTGAAACAAAATGGTCAAAACAAGCCTATGAAGTATAGAAAGCCACTGTGGTGAATGTTTTATTCCTAGCCTTTCTTGACAGGTTTGTTGTATTTCAATTAATGTTTTCCTTATATCATCTTTCTAATGGATTGTCACAATCTTAATATCTGTTAACAATTCTACAAGACTCAGTTTTTCCTAGCTGTTACTAAAAGGAATCAAGAGTGATTTCACTCAGGGGTTTATATTGGTGATACATAGTCCAGTATGAACTCAAGACCACTACAGACGGCTTAGCCTTTTCCTTCACGAGGTGATTCTGTTTATCATTTTTGTTTTAATGCAAAAAATATTTGAACATAATGTAGTGGATCTAGAGGAACACCCTCGATAAAAATATACTGGTAATTTTGTATACGCTACTAAGTAGATGGTTATTCAAGGCTGGAATTGTATGAATAGTGAGATACTGAGGTATTACTTCTGGTTGGTTTTCTTAAACGTGGCTAAGATTTGCAAATTAATGTTGCAGAAAAATTGTATCCAAATAGAAACAATTATTTAAGAAAATCAATTATTGCTTAAACAATTATTTGAGAATGCCTATTTACAATATAATATATTGTCTTATATTATAAGATCAGAGGTAAATCTGATCTGATCTCTTGAATAATGTATTATCGAACCCGATTCGTTAGACAATTTGTCTATTATAGTATTTAAATGCTCTAGATCATAATCATCTAGAGTCCCAAACATGAATTTTAGTCCACTCCCAATCGCGAAACCTCTTTTGTTTCTATTATGAGGTAACATTTCTTTACATGCCAGAACTTCGTCCCTAACAATTTTTAAGGTATTTTCCAGAGTTATTAATTCATTTTGCAGTATAATTTGGACATCTGCAGCAAAATTAATCATGCTGACGTGTCATGACCGGACGTACGGGGCGGATTTTGACGGGGACGAAATTGTTTTATGCGCTAGCGAGGATAATCCTCATAACGATTCTGGACGCTTTAGCAATCTTCAGACCAACAGACGCTTACTATATAATGAGGACGGTGTGATGTCTGGTACCTACAACACTATAGCCGTGGTGTGTATCATGGCGAATTTCAGCGATGAAAGTCTATGCAACCAGATACTTACTAATGAATTATCTTCGAATCCAATGCAATATATTATGGAACAAATAAAAATAAAGCTCGCACTCGATACTACAGGAGCATTTAAACGTTTTCGAAAGGCATTTTATTGGGAAAATGATAATGAAAGTGTAGAATGGCCGACTTCAAAACCGTTTACGTATGGGCGTTTGTTTGAATCGACGCTTTGTGCATTGACAAGCATTCGTTGTACGAAAACTATCTACGCTCGAGGTGGTGTCTGGAAGAAACCTTAATAGCGTAGATTCGAGCGGGATTGGAGCTTATATAACAAAAATAGAGAACAGAGTATAATCGCGTCGACATTCATTGTAAAATATTGGGGCTTACTTTAGAAACGGATGAAATAGAATCGCTTGTTAAGATTGGTGACGATATGATGATAACATTTTCCTCGGAAATAAACACTTTACAGGAAGCCCAAAACTTATGGCGTTATTTGAACGACAACTTTTCCAAAATGATGCCAAAACGCTCCAGTATGCGTATATTAATAGATTCTGAATGTAAATGTGGAACAATTCATGCGGTACAAGGTATGATTACATACGGTCCGGTAATCATACGTTATTTTATCGATGATTTTGAAAAACTTTGCATTCAATACGCAATACCGTATATTCGTTTCTCTGGTAATCTATATGTATGGATTAGAAATTCTCTATGGAAAGGTCTATCATCTATCGAAACATTCCTGACTCTGGCTTCGACGCGCGATAATATGACAATATCGAGAATTTTACGAATATTTTCGCTGGCCGAGTGGTTGTACCAGAATTAGTTTCTGAGTTGTTAAAGAAACGAATAACAATATTTGGTGTTACTGAATATGAACTGAGTTTTTATTTCTAAAATTTAATTTCTTTACTTGTTCTCTACATGAATCCTTGAGTTAATTATTAATTACTACACAATTCAAAAGAAGTTAAATATAATGAAGTTAACAAAATAAATTTAATCCCAAGAGAATACCCTCTTACAATAAAATGAAGGTTAAAAGTTTTACCACCTCAGACAGACCCTATGTATATGTAATACTCTAAATGTTATTAAATTAAATCATACCCATTACGATAGCAACGCTCCGCCCTGGATGTCTCATAGTCATCATGTCTCCTCTCATAGTAGTGATCAGAATAGTGTGTGTCAAAGCCTAATTCCACAGGTGTATTTATATAGGTTAGAAACAGGAAATCAAATATACCTGTCCAATTAGACTTTAATCTATCCACAACAGGATGTACTAAATAATTTAGTTAATTATCGTGAGCCGTACGCACCCTAGATTATATTTTAATTCAGCTCAGAACTTTCACTCCAGGAGATGAGAATTCCCAGAGATGAGATTTACCACACAAAAAGGCTAAGAGCCACTTTGGGGAAAAAAATAAAAATTATAACTTATGCTGTTGACTAAGAATTTTATTTATTAAAATCAAATTTAAGTTTGTTAACAAATATACATCATATGGAAGTTAAAGTTGTGGATCCAACAACATCTCAAAAATTAATTAAAAAATTTATAAGTTACACCATTATTTCAAGAGTATTAAGTTCAATTAAGAATAACAAATAAAATTTTTACTTCCCCGATAATTCAATTTCACACAACGGAACTTTGGGTGAATTCCTGGTAATTTGAAAATATTCGTAATCCATTTACTTCGGAGAAAATCTAACTTCGATTAATCCGGAATGTTGTAATATCCAGCCATTTTTCTTAGAATCTCCAAATGAACTTCTAGATGAAAGATCTCCCCAAAGAATCTCCTTTGCAGGATTTCAGGAACCAGAATACCAGGATTAATATATTTTTCTGTTACACCAATCACACTTCTGTAGCTGACAGAGATCACAAAACAAATGATTCCCTCCAGTAGTATAGAAAAGACAGTACTGGGACAACCTTGACCTTTGACCCGCCGGTTCTAGAGTGACCTTGTCCTTGACCTAAAAAAAAAAAAATTAAAAAAAAATATTTTGGCAAAGTTCCAAACCCAATTTGCTCCGCAACGGCTGGACCGATTTTGATACGGGTGGTACCCACGTGACCGGGAGATCGAGATCTACAAGATAAGCCTTAATCCGTAGCCGTATCCCCGATAGAACCTGAGATCGCTTGTCACACACACACACACAAAAAAAAATTATTTTGGCAAAGTTCCAAACCCGATTAGCTCCGCAACGGCCGGACCGATTTTGCTGCGGGTGGCACCCACGTGACCGGGAGATCGAGATCTGCAAGATAAGCCGCAAGCCATAACCGTATCCCCGATGGAACCCGAGATCGGTTATGACGTCGCAACGGACGATCGGATTAGCGAGATTTAGGTACCCGCAGGACCCGGACATTCCGTAGAACGCGTTACGTCCGGTTTCGGCCGTTAGGTTCTTTCGGGATCCGAACAATCGGTAATGTTGTTAATTTCGTTTTGGGACACCCTATGCTTTGTTTTATTTGCATTGACGTCATTTGTTTTTGTCTTTACACGTGTCGTCAGTTAATTAGATGATGAATTTGCAACTCTAACTTTTAATTTTTTAGAATGATACAAGTTGTTTGTTACGGGTCACGATGCATGCACATGCCTTTCATTGACGTCATTTGTTTAGGTGTTTACACGTGCCGTCAGTTAATTAGATGGAGTCGCTATTAAAAAAGCTCAACGATGATACTATGAGGGTGCCGGAATTAGAGGTTGATAAGGAATACCGATTTACAAAGGTTGACAGGGTCCATACGATGTATGGTGACAAAATAATTATATATCGGTAATTCTAAGGTGTTCCTTCCAACAAAATTTTCAAAAACGCTTGATGATGAAGATATCTTCTTACTGAACGAGAATGGAGGTGGGATCATCATTTACAAGGGAAAGAAAGACTTGGGCGGAGGGAAAAGTATGAATGTTGTAGAATTTAAAAATTGAATGTAACCGTCATAAATGTAGTAATAAAAAAATATATTAACTACTCACAGTGTTTTAATTAGTGCATCCTCAAAGACTTCGCTCAAAGCCTTGCGTTCGACATTTATCATGTTTGTAAAAATGATATTGCTGAGCCGAAGGATGCGGGATGCAACTAAACCCGACCTCGAGGGATGTGGTCTGATCGTTTCTGGTAGTCGACAAAGAGAGAAAAACCCTCAGTGGTCGCTATAGATTTAATTACGATACGTTCGTCACCGAACTGCGACCCGTTTCGACCAACACACAGCAGGAAAAAGCTGCGCAGCTGGCAGGAATAAGCAGGAAAAAGCTGCGCAGCGAGCAGGAATAATCAGGAAAAAGCTGCGCAGCTATCAGGAATAAGCAGGAAAAAGCTGCGCAGCTAGCAGGAATAAGCAGGAAAAAGCTGCGCAGCTAGCAGGAATAAGCAGGAAAAAGCTGCGCAGCTAGCAGGAAAAAGCTGCGCAGCTAGCAGGAATAAGCAGGAAAAAGCTGCGCAGCTTGCAGGAATAAGCAGGAAAAAGCTGCGCAGCTAGCAGGAATAAGCAGGAAAAAGCTGTACAGTCGCCGCGGAAGACTTGAATTCAGAGGAATATCGATTTAGAACGTTTGACGGTTGGGCAAGCAGCTTCGCGCTTTCAACTCAATAAGAAAGGCAATAGTAAACCACCTCACTCCTAGAATTCGAGTCTTGATTATTTAACATTGGAGAATTCTGCTAGGGAGTAAAATAACAAAGGATGGTAGAAGCACAAGTGATATCAAAAGTAGAATTGCTCAAGCTAGAAAAGCCTTTGAAATGAAAAACAGCTTACTGACTATATTTTTTTTTTTTTTATTTTTGTTTTAGGGCGAAAAACCAGACGGTTATCATCGCCCGTTGTTCTACACACGGGTGTAAAGGGCCCGAGTGTAGAACGACTTTACATATTCAAATATAACTCTTAAAACTAAAAAATATATTCATAAATAAAATTTACAAAAAAGAACACTTATATTAAAAACTTATAAGATAAACATACAAACACAAACTTAAATCTAATATCACAGTTGGAATATAAATAAAATCTACAACCTATCACATAAATCTTACAAACTAGTATCACAGCAAACACAATATAATTTACATTAATATCACAGACCAGAAGAATAAAAAGGCTGTAAAGGGGCCACGAAAATAAAAACCATACACAAATACACATATAAAATCAATTAATACTACAAGTTCCCCATTAGATATCTTTATATACACGAATGGATCTTAGGAATCTCAACGTTGAGTCTAAGACATGGCTATCGTCGCCGAGTACTTCTCGCAACTCGCAGGGTATTTTAAATCGCCGACGCAGAGCTGCGTAGCAGATGCAATCTACTAAAACATGTTTGACTGTCAAAGGACAATCGCATCTGCCACAAATTGGAGCATCACCAGACGTCATGAGATACCCATGGGTTAATCTGGTGTGCCCAATTCTAAGTCGCGCGATAACAACTTCTTCCCTTCTGTTCTTCCTCAGTGACGTATCCCAGGGCTTAACATTATCTTTTATTTCACGAAGCTTGTTGCCATGGGAGCCAGTCCATTCTACCTGCCAGGAATCAGTGATGACACGCTTCACCAGGCCCACGAAATCTGACACAGTCAGATATTGCGTGAAGGCCGGTTGGCGAGCTGCCTCCTTAGCGGCCAAATCAGCAGCCTCATTTCCCGAGATTCCAGCATGACCCGGAACCCAGCAGAAAACAACGCTTACTCCTCTATCGTTAAGCTGCTTCACGGTGCCGTGGACATCTGCAACTAGCGGGTGGCGTGAATATATATCACTAATTGACTGCAGGGCACTGAGCGAATCAGTGCACACCAACACCCGACGCCCACGCACACAGACTACAGACAGAGCTTTACTAACAGCGTAAAGTTCAGCCGTGTAAACACTGGTTCCCACAGGTAATCCAAACAAATAGGTTCTCCCATTAGCAACAAACGAGCAACCAACTCCAACATCTGACTTTGATCCATCCGTGTATACAACCGTAGATGGTTTAATAGCTTCAACTAACTCACTGAAAATGCTATTAAATACCACAGAACTTGTGTCTGCCTTTGAGTATTTACACATTTCAAAGTTAATGTGTAACTGAGCGATGGTCCAGGGTGGAAAGAGACATGAATTACATGGGTACACACGAGGAATCGCAATACCGAGGTTGTAGCATATCCCCAACGCTCTTACACCGAATGGTGAAGGCAATCGGGCATTCATCAGATGCAAATCATGACAAGGGTTGTTGAGAATGATGTCATGCAAAAAATGATAAGGTCTAGCTTTCAACTTGGCAAAGTACGTCAATATAAGCTGCTGGCGACGTCTGTGTAACGACATTTCTCCACTTTCAACTAAGATGCTGACAACAGGGCTAGAACGAAAAGCACCTGTAGACAATCGTAAACATGAATTGTGGATCGTGTCAAGCATTCTCAGCGAAGTAGGAGTAGCAGATGAGTACGCTACAGCGCCATAATCTATACGTGATCGCACTAGAGCCTTGTAGAACCTTATCATACATGATCTATCAGCTCCCCAACATGTACCTGTAAGAACACGCAGAATATCAACCACCTTTAAGCACCTAGCCCGTAGGTCTTTTATATGCGGAACCCATGTAAGTCTTTTGTCGAATATAACACCTAGAAACCTTATTTCAGTGCTAACTTCGATATCCTGACCCATTAAATACAGTCTTGGAACAGTATCAGTCCGAATCCGGCAAAACTGGATGCATTTAGTTTTCTCAGGAGAAAAACTAAAGCCAGTTTGTCGAGACCATTCCTCAAGACGGTATATAGTTAGCTGTAGAGCTCGTTCAGCTGAAACAACATTTCTAGATGCAACATATATCGCAAAATCATCTACAAACAAAGAACATTTAATAGGGTATACGCAACATTTCACAATATTGTTAATGGCAATCGCAAACAGAGTACAACTAATTACACTCCCCTGTGGTATACCATTTTCCAAATCAAACCTGTTTGACAAACTCTGACCAACCCTTACACGAAATGATCGGTCATCCAGAAAGTCTTTAATGAAGGCCAACATGTTCCCAGCGATGCCCCACTCCCGCAAGGTATTAAGAATACCTCGTCGCCAAGCCGTATCATATGCTTTTTTCAAATCAAAGAATACGGCAACGAGGCGCTGCTGCAATGCAAACGCATTGCAGATAGCCGTCTCAAGGGCCACCAAGTGGTCTGTCGAAGACCTCCCTCTCCGAAAACCGCTCTGTTCAGGAGCGAGGAAGTCATTCTTTTCCAGATACCACATGAGACGACTATTCACCATTCTTTCCATCACCTTACATACAACACTTGTCAAAGAGATGGGGCGATAGCTGGAGGCCAACATTTTATCTTTGCCAGGTTTGAGGATCGGGACAACAATTGCTTCTTTCCAAGATTCTGGAAGCTTTCTAAAAGCGTATATTTTATTAAAAATATGTAGGAGCTGCCTTAAACCAGAATCTGGTAAATGCGCAATCATCGAAAGTGTTATTTCATCTCCTCCAGGCGAGGTATTTCGAGAAACTTTGAGCGCTTTTCTTAGTTCAGGCATTGAAAAAGGAATGTTCAGAGGATCATTTGTGTCCGCTATATGAAAAGGAAGAGATTCAATGGTTTGCTTTCGATTTCGAAATTGAATTGAATATGAAGACGTGAGAGACGCTGATCTTAACGAAGAACCAATTGCATTCGCAATGTCGATTGGTGACGTAATCACGGAACCGTCAGTTTGCAACCCTGCAACTCGGTGCGGAGACATCCTTCCACAAACGGACCGCAGTTTTCTCCACACCGTTGTCACAGGGGTACTCCTATTAATATCTGCAACATAACGGCTCCACGACTCTCTCTTACTCTCCAGAAAGATACGCCTACAGCAGGCCCGAGCTCTTCGGTAAGCTTCCAGGTTAGCATCCGTAGGTCTGCGACTAAAACTTCGCAGGGCCCTACGGCGGTCCTGAAGAGCCTCCTTACACAGTAAGGCACAGTAAGGGCACAGTAAGGAGGCACAGTAAGAGCCTCCTTACTGACTATAGACATTGATTTACAGATTAGGAATAATTTCTTAAACACTAAGTGGGAGTGTAGCATTATACGGGAATGAAACGTGGGTGATAGGAGCTGTAACAAATAGGAGCTGTAGAAAATAACAAAGGATGGTAGAAGCACAAGTGATATCAAAAGTAGAATTGCTCAAGCTAGAAAAGCCTTTGAAATGAAAAACAGCTTACTGATTATAGACATTGATTTACAGATTAGGAATAATTTCTTAAACACTAAGTTGGAGTGTAGCATTATACGGGAATGAAACGTGGGTGATAGGAGCTGTAGAAAAGATGAGGATAGAAGCTTTTGAAATGTGGTTTGTTTTTACGTGAAAACACCCTCACGAAGAATTTCGTCAAGCATGTCGTCTACCCTATCTTGTAGAGCATAAAAATGTAGTTAACCAGACGATTTTAAAGATCGTAAGATCGATCATAACACGAGAAACAGAAATGATTATTATGTGGCTAATCACTCCCCAAAATTGTTTCAACAAAAACCTACTTATGTAGGGAGAAAAATCATGAATAAATTAGTTAACCTTACTTGGACCTCTGAAGAAAAACAAAGCAGAAATTCCACCGGAGTTTTTTGCCTAGCAATAAACGAATTGTTGGTTCGTCAATGTATGGCTTTCAGGAAGATAAAATATTACTTTCCCATGCTACTAATAAAAATAAAGCCGTACTTTTATTATCGACTATGCACGACACTACTTGTAAGTAATTCTTAACTGTAAAAAATTGCATAGTATACGTAAATTTTTATGAAGATATAATTAATGTTTGGTCACAAAATTGTTTCAACAAAAACCTACTTATGTAGGGAGAAAAATCATGAATAAATTAGTTAACCTTACTTGGAACTCTGAAGAAAAACAAAGCAGAAATTCCACCGGAGTTTTTTGCCTAGCAATAAACGAATTGTTGGTTCGTCAATGTATGGCTTTCAGGAAGATAAAATATTACTTTCCCATGCTACTAATAAAAAATAAAGTCGTACTTTTATTATCGACTATGCACGACACTGGTTGTAAATAATTCTTAACTGTAAAAAATTGCATAGTATACGTAAATTTTTATGAAGATATAATTAATGTTTGGTAAGAGCTTCAGGAGGTTAAGGAGTTATTCGAGATAGCAACCAACCAACAAAATCAGAAAATACATGATGATCGCCACAGTACTGGGTAACGCAGGGAGATTCTGATAGTGTGATTTTACATTGTAAATAATGTAATATTAATATTATTTATTACTTCTCATTTTGTTTTTCGTTTTTAAGGAGGTTTTGATTATTTTTTTATTTCTATATTTTTTATTTTTAAAAACACTATTTATTTAATTTTAATTGTAAATAATACTTAAGAGCAGTAAAAAAATAATTAAGAGCAGTATAATATGTTTTAATGTTATAGTTTGTTAATTGCACCAGTAATTTGTTCATGTGTTAATTTTTAATTGATAAGTTACATTTATTGTTATACGACAGATTATGCATTAAAAAAAGTTATATGAAAAAATTATACAACATAAAATATTGTAAAATAATAAATATGCCATACCAATTCTATTTGAATCTATTTATAATCTGTGGTATAATTAACATGGTTGTGTAAACGTCCTTTTACAATATTTTATGTAGTATTATTAAAGAACTTTTTAAGTAAGTTGTTTCTCATTAAATACTTATTTTTAACTAATTTTTCGGTATAATGTATGTTCTCTGCATGGGTTCATTCACCTAATCATAGCAATGATTAACAACGGAGAAGATATCATTCGGTTTATCAGTTACAGAACCCTAAGCTAATATTAGTATGTCCATCATAACATATGTTGAAGAATATTCTTTTAGTTAAATTAACTTATATTTTCGAATAATAATGGTTTTACCAATAATCGGGCCACACTGAGGAACTTTTAAATGGTAAATTATATAAAATAACTCAAACTTCTTTTTTGTTATTTTTACAAATAAAATGTGTAAAAATAAAAACTCCGTTAAGTCTACAAAGAAGTTTTTATGAGTTGCTTCCAACACGATTCCCATAAAATCGGAAATTTCATGGCGATCTAAATTGTTCGTTTTAAAACGTAAATATTACATAACGTTCAATAATATTTGAATTCTTGGACTGGCATGTGAGTACAGAGTGCTTGAATTTTTTCATTTGGTTTCTTACAAAGGTAAAAACCTTCTCCCTTTGTAGAAACCAAATATGTGTATGAATTGTTATTGTTGTTAAGGTCATCAGCCGAAAGACTGTTTTGAACCTCTAGATGCTTTACTAAGTAAAATGAAGAGTGAGGTGGTTAACCATCGCCTTCCTTACCAAATGGAAAAGATGCTTATCAGCATGCGAGGCCCTGCGAAAATTATCAATTTTTTACCCTCCTAATGACACCTTTACTTCATTCACCACATCGTCTGTCTGTATAATGAAATTCATTACTTTCAGAGGAGATAACTCTGACTACTGTCTTTTAAACCTCCTCCTCAAATACGCCAGTCATATAATTGACTGACCATGTGATAAGAAACGGAACTATTTTTGTAGCCCTGAGACCTTTATACCATTAGTAGTTTATTTAGTTTCTCAGTCTTTTTTTAGTTGCACTAAAGGTCTTAAGTTAAGTTAACCTTTATACCAAAAGTAGTTTATTAGTTCATCAATATCAATGCTGAGATCAACTGAAAAATCAAATTGAAATGGTCAAAATGACAAGAAACCAAAGGCAAACTCGTGACTTAAGTAACTGTAGTAAGAATTTATCAGGTAAAAACGTATTAAGTTACACTGTAAACGGTAAAGGTCTTAAGTCGTGAATTGTCCCCCGAAAAAGGGTCACAGTGTAGACGTAAACAGAATTTTTATTTTCGTTGTTAAGTAGAAAACAAAATAAATGTATAACAAATTTTAAAAACATGAGGTGTTCGACCGAGGGACAGTCGTAGTCGTCGAGGTCTGAAATCTTTAGGTCGTCGCACATCAATAGCCCCTCTAAAGTCTTCTTGTTCTCCTTTCCTTTGACAAATATCTTCCCGCCAGACACGGTCTCCGTCAGCAAGCGGTAGAGCTGTGCGTAGTCGACGAACCCGCTGTTCCATCGTATCCCGATTCTGTCTTGACCTTCCCAGATGCGCGTTTTCTTGGACGGTAGTGCAAAGTGATAAATTAAGTAAACTATGTAATATGTAATAACATTCTATCGTTTTTATTATTACTGTTAGTTATTTTGCGATCAAATACATAAAACTAAAGTAACGGCTAACCTACGCAACAAATGTTATGAACTGAACTCTGTAAGTACTAACGCACAAATTATTTTTTCTTTTTTTCATAATAGACTACATTTTAAATACGAATAAATTTTAATAGAAAAATTAAATGTAAACAAATATAGTCGTTTTGTATCTTTAAAAATACTAGTTCTAAGTTGTCATAAAAATTACGACACGCGCCCGCTCGAAGGTTAAATACCAAATAAAATATTGTTAATGTAGTAAAATATTAAAAAAATTATTTTCATATTAGCTATAAATGAATGTAATTTTTGTTAGAGTACAAATTCCGTTGATAAGCATACTCTGTCCAGGAAACTAAGTGTTATCTTAAAAATTGAATTCAATTAATTTTTACTTATCTATTTTTAATTGAGTTTGTGTGCAATAATCATTTATTTTATTGTTTTTATTATATAGTTAATAAATTTAATTTTTTAATCATTTACATTATACTTAAGTTTTTATGCTTGTATTTAAAAATAAAATGGGATATTTCATTTTAGATTTATCTTAAACTAATGTTGAATAATGTCAGATATGTATTTCAGGGTTAATCACTATATGTTCGTAGAATGTAAATAAAATGTTCTACCACAACTTTTATTTAAAGCATTTTTCCTTTCAGAGCTAAGTTTAGCGTGAAAGAGCTACTTTCCGTATTGTTAAGCTAAACTGGGGTTGAATTTAATTTTGAGTCTTTCACTCATGATTATAAGGTTATGACTAATGTTTTATTACTAATGTTAGGTTTATTATTAATTATTGTGTGTCTTGGTGAACAGAATATCTCGAGAACGGAACATCGTACGAACTTGAAACTCGAAACTTGAAATCCTAACTTAGAAATTATGTTATTGAATAATTAAAAAACCTAACAGAAAGTTTTACACATAAAAATCTAGTCAACTTTTTTAAATATCTTCAGGAGTATTTCAACGACAACTGTCAGACTCTGCAGCTTGTTCCAACCTGTTTCGCTTGGCTCGCCTTTCCATATTTCTGCAAAACCATATGTTTTAGTCTAACGGTAAAGTATGGCATTTTGAAATGAAAACAATGATAAACGGTTTAATGCATATTTTATTGTTTAATAATATTAAAAAATACAATTGAATAATAATAATAGAAATAAAACTAAATAACTATGAAAATAAATAATAAAAACAAATAACTAATGAAATAATAAAATTGATTAACGACGTTTTAATTGAAATAACAAAATTTAGAATAATAAAAAATGAAATAAAAAATTAAATGTACAACAGGAGAAGAAAGAACCTGTCAGCGAGAAAGATGAGAAACTATGTCATTAAAATGAAATATGTAGCCGTCAATTTGACATTGGCTTTGCCACCCCGACCGTTCGGACACATTTTTTCGAACCTTTGTCGGTTATGATTGATTCGAATGAATCGCGGACTATTTCGTTGACCATCCCCAATCGAGGGTCGTCCTCGTTCATAACCACCTCGACCTTGGTTCTCATGTGTTTATATCTGTCCTTGAAGGACACTCCGTCAATCTCTTTTGTCTCGTAGAGTTCAACACGCAACAGGTATTTACCACGTTTAGGTTGAGACCAAGCATTGTATTGTTTCGTCCCTTCCTTTACTTCTACGGACTGCATATGGGTCATCGGGTCCTGTGAAGGACCCTCAGCCTCGAAAAGAGAAGCTATGGTGCGTTTAGCTGGTCTAGCCCTCATAAGCTCCCATAACTCATCCACGTCCTGCTTCCGGTATTGCTTTTCCTCGGAAGTAGGCGCGGACTTTACACAGTCCATCATGAACCCGATAGTTGTCGTTTCGTCCATCTTCTCCATGATGCCGAGCTGATTATTCTCTTGGACCGCCGGCATCAGCATTTTCATTTTTACATTTTGTAAAACTCTCACAGCAATCGAGAGAGTTGTACAACTTTCAGGTTCTTTCCCTCCTATTCTGGTGACTGCCTCGCCCCATTTTGTGAGACATAATAGCCCCATTGTATAATACTGGACGATGACATCCACCAGACTATACATTTGTAATTGATGAGGTCGCTGTGTAGCCGCTGCCGGTTGTTGCTGCGATGTCGCTACCGCTGCCGGTTGTTGCTGTGCTGCCGCTGCCGGTTGTTGCCTATGATGAGACGGCAGTGCTTCTCTAGTTGGATGTGAGGTCGGGGTTGGAATATCATCGCCGACCAAGTCAATTGTCGGCATGTTCCTTGTTGTTCCCGCCCCCAACAAATCATCCAACAGTCTGGAAGCTTCCCGCAGCGACATATTGTGTGAACGGCTCATCTGCATAGAGAACATTTAGCGATAACTCTACCGATTATTTTAAATCCATGTCTAATGAAGCCCTTACGAACTCACTCTATTCATCATTCAATGAATACAAGGACGTTTACAAGATTAACGGGTGTTTCATTTGTAATTATAAATTCAAAAGATTAAACTTGGCACAATACTGTTGTAAAAATGCATGGTTCAGTCAAACAATCATGGAGTAAAAATGTCGTATAGCTAAAATAGGACTTTTTTAAAAATATGGCCGCCGTATTAAAATGGAACATCAGATTTTACTTTAAAAATATTTAAATTATAGAGAAAACTATGGTCTTTGTCATGTTATTTGGATTTAAAACATTTTATCAGTAGAAATTACAGGAGCTTTTCGTTAAAGATAAAAATTATAATACTTCACGGTATTACCCTAGGTGAAGAAATCAACAATGACATCTTTGTCATGTTATTTGCACTTAATTCAAAAGATTAAACTTGGCACAATACTGTTGTAAAAATGCATGGTTCAGTCAAACAATCATGGAGTAAAAATGTCGTATAGCTAAAATAGGACTTTTTTAAAACTATGACCGCCGTATTAAAACGGAACATCAGATTTTACTTTAAAAATATTTAAATTATAGAGAAAACTATGGTCTTTGTCATGTTATTAGGATTTAAAAACATTTTATCAGTAGAAATTACAGGAGCTTTTCGTTAAAGATAAAAATTATAATAATTCACGGCTTTACCCCAGGTGAAGAAATCAACAATGACATCTTTGTCATGTTATTTGCACTTAAAAACATTTTATCAGTAAAAATTAACATGAGCCTTTCATTAAAGATAAATTACAAAAGTTTATTACTTCTTAACAAAAGAATTGTCTACTTGTATTTTAAAAGTACATATTTGTCTAAATAATATTATAAAATTTTAAAATTAAATTAATTAATCTTGAGTAATTATAAAAGTTATCTGTTGTTTGACCTTTTTCTTTATTGAAACAACACATATGCAAATGTATGAAGTCCATTGATCATTCTAGTTAATAGACTGTATTATCTTTAATGATATATTTAATCGATAAATATAAATTCTATATTTAACATACTTAAACATCAATTTTTTATGTAAATTAACGGGTGGAACCGTCAGTTAGTATGAAGTTTCCGTAAGTTAGAAACTGTATACGCAAGAACACTCTATAAACTACCAGATTTAGGCCCCAGTTTTCAAATATAAATAAAAATAATCTCTTTATCTGTCATAATATGACTCGGAAAAACCGCTTAAAATACAACAATTCAGATGACCAAGCTATCTTTTGTTCTGAATTTTCTAAACTTCTTTCATCGACGGTATTTACGTTTTTAAGTAGTCAATTGGAAACTAAAACTTGTAAATTCTTTATTTTATTAACATATTATGGAAAAGCGAAGTCGTGATTTTCCTTGATTTTCAAACTACAGTGGAGCGTCAGTTATCCGAACTAATTGGGACTAGAGCGGTTCTGATAATCAAATAGTTCGGATTATCAAACACGCTACATACTGTAATTTGATACACTGTACCGTAACAATGTAATAAACCTAAATGTTTAATAAATTAATAAAAGCTAACATAAACTTTAGTTTTTTTTTTAAAAAAAACACTAATTTATTGCATTTATTGTAAATATAGAGTGTTAAAGATGATAAAAAACGGAAAAATACAGAATTTAAAAACTGATTAAATTAACAAAATAAACGAAGGTAAAATCCTTTATGAGATAATAATATTTTTAACACTCTTGTAGATACTATACAGGAAATTTAAAAAATCTTGAATTTTCTTTTGAACTAAGACTGAGCTTTTTTGACTGTTAGTCAAAAAGCAGTTTTAGCTGTAAGAGTTACTACCGTTTTTTTTAATAACATTTGAATAATTTTTTAGGGTATACAAAATATACACTCTGCTAGACTGCAGCTCGCTTAAAAAAAAGTTATTAGATTTTTATTATTTTTCTTTCTTCGCAAAAAGAATTACAATGATAAGAATTATTATTCAAGAAAAAAGACTAACTGTTTCAACAGTTTGTTTCCAGTTTAAATTTAACATTACAATCATAAAAAATAGTGGAAGATACGACTGTTAGTCAAAAAGCAGTTTTAGCTGTAAGAGTTACTACCGTTTTTTAATAACATTTGTATAATTTTTTAGGGTATACAAAAGATACACTCTGCTAGACTGCAGCTCGCTTATAAAAAAGTTATTAGATTTTTATTATTTTTCTTTCTTCGCAAAAAGAATTACAATGAATAAGAATTATTATTCAAGAAAAAAGACTAACTGTTTCAACAGTTTGTTTCCAGGTTAAATTTAACATTACAATCATAAAAAATAATGGAAGATATGACTGTTAGTCAAAAAGCAGTTTTAGCTGTAAGAGTTACTACCGTTTTTTTAATAATATTTGTATAATTTTTTAGGGTATACAATAGATACACTCTGCTAGACTGCAGCTCGCTTAACAAAAAGTTATTAGATTTTTATTATTTTTTCTTTCTTCGCAAAAAGAATTACAATGAATAAGAATTATTCAAGAAAAAAGACTAACTGTTTCAACAGTTTGTTTCCAGTTTAAATTTAACATTACAATCATAAAAAATAGTGGAAGATATACGACCTCGTAGACTCTGAGGACGAGGAAGTCTGCCAGCTGTGTCAGAACGTAGGGAACGAATTCGGATTTTCGTTTCAAATATGTATCGAAGAAGTAGAGGACCTCAGATAGGCCGGAGACTTCTATAGATTTCTCATGAGTACCTTTTTCGACTGTCCCGTATACCCTATTTATATAAATGAGGAAGATATCATCAGTGATTGCTTGTAGTGATGATCATGAATACAATAATCTGGTTCCATCTTTAGAACACATAGAGACTACTAGATATCGTCACTTACAATAACCAAGAATTAAAGGAGTTATGTCTGCCACAGATCCGTTGCAAAATCAAATTTTTTTATATTCACATATTATTTTACATAAAATGAAATTTTATTTTTTAACGATATACAAATTAAATAGTTGGTTAATTTTTTTATTTAAAAGATATACATATAAAAAAATATACCATATTATTACCCAATATATAGACAGATTAACTTTTTTCATAACACAACGAATACATTCATTCCCAACCTAATAAAAGTACTTTCGCCTCCTCCATATTACAAGTGTTTAGTTCTGACTTGCGTTGGAAATTCAACATTGTAGTACTAACTTCTCGACATAACGGGCACTTTATTGCTTCTTCACCACCGTCTGTGACAAAAAACATTTCTTTTATACATTCACTGCAGCACATATGTTTGCATTTTCCAAAAAAACCATGAAAATTCCCGCGTTGTTATGTCCTTACAGACGGGACAATTATATATATTTTGCTGTATATACCTACATGAATACTTGTCGTTATGAAGCTTTATTTCATCCAAGATATCGTTTCCGGCCTCTTCGTACGGTGTCATATCTTCGACTGACTCTTTTATCATTTGAAATTCCTCTGGTAATACCACATTCACCTTTTCTTTATATTCCTGCATATAACTGTTAATGCGTGCCATATACAACACATTTTGCTGTGATATAATACGTGTATGATCAATAATTTGAATCGTCATTTTTTGTTCTTGAGCTAAAACAAAAGAATAACAATTTGATTTTATTAACAGAAATTATTAATAAATTTATACTTTCAATTTCCGTTTTATATATTTATTGTAATATATTTTTTTATTTAAGATACAAATTATATTTACCTTTCAATTCCTCAAGTTCCGTTTCCTTTTTAGAAATTAATTCTTGTGTTGAAAGAACTTTTTGTTTCCATGTATTTCTTATGCCGGCTCCTTGTTTAATTATTTTGTTTATTTTCTGTATTTCTTCATCTGATTTAATTTTGGTTATTATTTCTTCGAAATGTTTAGTTCTATCGTTCCATAATGATTGAAATCTTTTAACCTGTAATAAAATGAAGGTTATCAATTTTTTCAACACAATATATTCACATGCATACAAGCTTTTTCTAATTTTTTAGTAAAGTTAATAAATTGATTTAATTGTTTTTCTGTTGTTGGTCTATTGCATGAAAGGATTTTTTAAACATAATATATTCACATGCATAAAATAAATTTTTAATACAAATTAATTATTTTTATTTTTGTGTTGGTACTCCACATTAAATATTATTTTCATTTGTAATTAAAATTTTCACATGAAGAACATGCATGTTCTATGTAACGTGTAAAAAATACATCTTCTACTTCAAATATGTTAAAGAAATTAAATTTATAAAAGGAAGGTTATCCTTTTTTTTCCTAACACAATATATTCACAAACATACAAGACATTTCTAAAACGTACAGTATTTGTTTATTTTATAGTTAGTTAACAATGTAAAATTTAAATGTTTTTGTTATTCTTAAGCCAATGCGTAAAAATACATTTTCTACTTAAAATATGTTCAAGACATTAATGCATAATTGTGTTATTCTTAAGTTAATAAAATAAACAAATGTAAAATTTAAATGTTTTTGTTATTCTTAAGCCAATGCGTAAAAATACATTTTCTACTGAAAATATGTTCAAGAAATTAATGCATAATTGTGTTATTCTTAAGTTAATAAAATAAAATTTTATTTAACTTACTTGTTCCGAAGTATCATTATTTTCAGTCTCATCTATATTGATAACAGGAACAGTTAAACAAGTGCGTTTTCGTGATTTCTTAACGATATTGCTTGATGATTGTCTTGTGTCCATTATTAAAACTTCACTTTAAATACTACAAGAAAAGTTAACTGTTTTAATACTGAATGTAAACTGTACAATAAAAATATCTATTTTGGTTTTATAGGCGATCCTAAAACTTCACTTGATTTTGTTGTTGGTTGTTGTTGTTGTTGGTGTTGTTAGTGGTGGATGATTTTACACTACAACAGAACAAAAACAGAAACACGCATTAGAGACGCGTTTTAATACTACTACGTTCTAAGTTCAACTAGTCAAAGTCTTAATTTTATAAAAAGATTTTAAGTTCAAATTTATTTAATTCTACGTTTAAGTCGATATCGGTTGTTGTTGCTGCAGATTAAAACAACAGACTAAATATTCAGTGTACAAGCGTTTTACATGCGATACTAAACTACAGACATGCGGTTAGAACAATTTAATTTAGGTATGGAAATTGTTATTCCGTATTTATAATAGTAAACGCTAAAACTGGTGTTGTTACGGTTGTTGTTGTTGCTGTACCAACAACGGCTAAAACTGGTGTTGTTGCTGTACCAACAACGTATTACCCATGTATGAGGTTCTACGTCTTAATTTTATAAACAGATTTTAGGTTTTAATTTTTATAAAAGATTCAAAGTGCATATTTCATAAAAGTGCTAAAGTCTTTTAAAATTTAAAAATATTTAAAGTAGAATAAAACTCACCTTCAATTAACAACAGGTAGAGAAGAAGAACGGCGTCGAGTGTCGTCTAGCAGCGTAGAGCAGAATATACGACTGGTAGTAGAGTTATGGTACGAAGGGAAAATCGACGACCTATTATACAGATAATTACCCTATGCTAATGCATTGGAAACGCTGAGTCTGCGGTTCGGTACATAATGAGAATAACAAGCGGTATGACGTCAACGGTTTTTAAGATTGAAACAAACAACTTATCGCTCACTCGACGGCTCGTGACTTGGAAACGCTGAGTCTGCGGTTCGGTACATAATGAGAATAACAAGCGGTATGACGTCAACGGTTTTTAAGATTGAAACAAACAACTTATCGCTGACTCGACGGCTCGTGACTTTAACGAATAATATGTTGCATCAAATAAAAAATTAACTGTAAATTTAAATTTGCAATAAACAAATTGCATCATCCCAATCAATAGTCTGGCGCGTGCAAACGAATGACGTCAATGCTAATAAAACAAAGCATAGGGTGTTCCAAAACGAAATTTCCTAAATTTATATATTTCGGATCCCGAAAGAACCTAACGGTCGAAACCGGACGTAACGCGTTCTACGGAATGTCCGGATCCTGCGGGTACCTAAACCTCGTTGATCCGATTGACACGTCACGTGTTACAAGCGATCTCACGTTCTATCGGGGATACGGCTACGGATTAAGGCTTATCTTGTAGATCTCGATCTCCCGGTCACGTGGGTGCCACCCGCAGCAAAATCGGTCCGGCCGTTGCGGAGCAAATCGGGTTTGGAACTTTGCCAAAATAATTTGTGTGTGTGTGTGTGTGTGTCAAGCGATCTCAGGTTCTCTCGGGGATACGGCTACGGATTAAGGCTTATCTTGTAGATCTCGATCTCCCGGTCACGTGGGTACCACCCGCATCAAAATCGGTCCAACCGTTGCGGAGCAAATCGGGTTTGGAACTTTGCCAAAATAATTTTATTTTTTTAGGTCAAGGCAAGGTCACTTTAGAACCGGCGGGTCAAAGGTCAAGGTTGTCCCAGTACTGTCTTTTCTATACTACTCCCCCCCCAGAACGCGATTTCACCATTTAACCCCAAAATTAGAAAATATAAAATAACATTATAACATGAATTTACTATAAATTATTTCTCCTATTCTATTGTTTCATACGAATCAACATTATAAGCTTTATTCGCCAAGTAATTGCATAATTTGCAGCATTACAATTAATACATTATTATTGCATTATTTACTGCATTATTTGCTAATCGCAAATACAAAAAAACTACAAGATTACTTTAACAAAGTTACCTTAAACTTTATGACGCAATTAAAATGTTAACATAATAATAAGAATCTTGTGCAATTAATTAAAACGCGATCAG
Source organism: Catonia carolina (assembly GCA_035578175.1). Classification (NCBI taxonomy): domain Eukaryota; kingdom Metazoa; phylum Arthropoda; class Insecta; order Hemiptera; family Achilidae; genus Catonia; species Catonia carolina. The sequence continues at coordinate 148,072,334 of JAQMRL010000001.1, read as the reverse complement.
TGTGGCACTCAGATCCAGAATCTTTTCCTACGCCCCAGAGATAAATCACAAAACAAAACACCACAATTTAACAAAGAAATAGACTTTTCACTTACCCAATAATTTCCGAAGCGTCGGCAGCAAGAAAATATAAAGGAAGTGCACGCCTAGAATTTACATAACGGTGTATAAATTTTACATAATTCGCCAACAGCAACAAAAAACGAAACTAAACGAACAAATTAAATTTTACATTAAACTGAACATAACTAAGCTAATTAAAACAAGATTGATACCGCCTCATTTTTGCCTTTGTGGGCATTAAACTTTCAACTTATGCTTCCGCATCGCACAAAAGTCAGGACACAACAGGACGAAAAACCTTCAAAACATCCCCACCGGGACTCTATGGAAGATCACGCCATATCAACCAACCAATCGGAGAACGTCAAGCGAAACATCTGATGAAACCTACTGCCAAGAACGCACGTAGACCCCAAGAAGTAAATGACCTCAAACAAAGGTGCGGAGGGTGGAGTGAAAAATAGACCAGATATTCACACAATAGAATTATAAAATTCACTACAACATATTTCTAACGAACAAAAAATATATAACATTACCACAAGTTCTATAACATTTTAAAAGAGATACAGAAATTACAAAAAGAGAATCTACCATATTAATAGAATTAAGTATTCGAGGTACAAATAAAATATAAAAATTAAGGAAACAAAATTAAATTTAGATAAAATACTTATAAACGTTACAATCGACAGGTGTATTTTCCTCCTAATAAGTAACATACACGCAGGTAATAAAAATAAAACCATTAATTAATTTTTATTGGAACGGATTATCCTGGTACAAAATACCTCAACGTCCCGTGTAAAATCTATTTGTGTAAAAGTCAAGGTGAAATTTTTATTTCTAAATTTTTAATTTTTATTTGTTTTGTAACTTTTTATTTTATTGTTATACTGCTTAAATCTGTTATAGATCGTGAATAATTTTATTTAAAAAAAACTATGTTGTAGTTTGCTAAATATACCTGTAACAATTAACTAGTTCATAATACTAAAACAAATTTGTAATTCAATTAGAAAATTGCCAGTAGAATATTTTATTCTTATGTTCATAATACTTTGTAATGTATTTTTACGCATGTTCTATTTTCTATCGTGAACTGAATTCTTTCGGAAGTAACGAAACCATCTGTTTCGTTGATATTTCTTGTTTTATTAAATTTTAATTCCTTCCGAATTGTGTTCACTTTGGGTCGAAGTATTATGTGAAGTCCCAAGTCGAAGTCTTATGTTGAAGTTCGATGTTGGAGTTTTTAAGATGTCAATGATGTAAAGATCCATATTGCGCTGGAGATAAGTCTGAGATTTTTCGATTAACAACATGGAGTTGATCCATTTCTACACAAAACGTACCCCGATTGCCGAAAGCCAGAAACTGATCTTCGTTATATAATTGAGGAAGTATCCAACAAAATTTACGGTATGAGATTGCATTTTACTTTAATTTATTGGGATATACAATTTTCTTGAACATCAATTATCATCGGACTGATTCTTCTAGAAACCTACATACATGTTTTTTTGGTTTAGAACTTAGATTTGGTTAAACATAAATTAACATGCAAATTACTAGGACTTAATTTAATGCAGCATAAATATATATATTATTAAAATTTGAAACTATAAGCAAAATATGTATTAGTAAACAAAACTTTAATCAATTATTTTTTTTTTAAATATAAAAAAGGGCTATTGCCGGCTACGAATAAGCAAATTTTACTAACTTCTTTTTCAAAATTTAAAATCTTTAACTATGCAAAACCTTATTTATTGTGAACATACTTTGATATAATTTGTTCTAAACTTAATTTCCTTTTGTTTTTTTTAACAAAATTGCTAAACCGTAACCCTGTTTATAAAATTTTAATGTACTTACTGATTTAACCTAATATTACTTTAGGTATACCTAATTGAGTATTAATAATAATTTCTGGTATTTAGTTGTTATGATTATAAACGTTACATCCTTAATTGTGTTAAAAGGTAAATATTTTACAAGATTATATAATTTGTACACGATCGATCTGGTTTTTTTTGAATTCGGTAACTGTTTAAATTATTATTATTTTCAAAAATATTAACTGATATTTTCACCACGTTTACTTGATGTTTATATATATATATATATATATATATATATATATATATATATATATATATATATATATATATATATATATATATATATATATATAATTAAATCTTTTGTTACTATTTATTTCATGTGTCTCATTTATGTATCACAACAACAATTTCCAATTTCCTTTATTTCTTGTAATCACAAGCCAGTTTTGCTAATATTTTGGGTGTCTTGGAGTGACATCGAGCAAAGTGGTTACAGTCAGAATATGACATTTTGTAATACGACACACCGGAAAGGTGTGGGAACAAATTGAAATGATCAGAATAAATTTCACAAAATTTACTATTAACAGTCGGACGTTAAACAAAAAAAAAATAAAATAAAAAAATACTATTATTTAAAATACCAGTACCATTTATAATTTCTGTTTTAATAGTACGTGAACTTTCCAAAAATTTACCAGTGTGTTGGGTAACACATTTCCACGTAATTTTTACTTCTTCAGCGACACTATAAACCCATGCCATTTTGTTTGGGTACGATATAAAATAGGTTCAAATATTGATGGATAAATTATAAATTGAGAAAGTACAATACTTTGTTTCATCATCATGATAAATTGCAATAAGACAATGTTGATGGCTGACATATAAAGGTAAGTCTGACTGACAGACTGGAAATATCCTAGTGCTACATTTTTGAAGATAGTCATCTGAAGGCAAGGCAAACATCTGCCCACTTTCGGACACCATTAAGTGATTAGTTCTTGTATTAACAGCAACAAAACGACGTAAAACAGAATCATAATAAGGTAAAGGTTTTACATGATATAATGAAAATGTACGGTCCTTCGATTTCAAAGGTATGTCAATAAAAAGGCGTATCCCCTGTAATCACTCCTTGCTTCCAGGCATCAAAACCTATGCCTTTTGGCAAGTTTGGCGAAAGGACCAAGAAAATGTTAGGGAAACGTTGTTGTGGCATATAAATAAGATACAAAAAATAATGAAATAACAGATTTAATAGATATAGCGCTTGCTAAGGAAATAATAGTTACAACAATAATATTAATAATTGCGCATTGAAAATTTGCTATTTTAAGAAATTAAAAAAAAACTACAGTATAAGCCTGAATGTATATTATTTGAAATAATGTAATAAGTTTTAAAGAATTTACTGGTAATTGGATCCAATGAAATTTGCTAACGTTAGCTTAAAAATTAAAAAACTTATAGACCTTAAATAGACATTTATTTTTGTCATTTTAAAAGAAATTAGCCCAAAAAAAATTTTGAATCTATAAACATGCTAAATCAGTATTCGATACACAACAATGCTAATAGTTTAAACCATTTAAGAATCTTTAATTTTGCAAGCTATAAAGTTAAGGAATCTTACATAAAAGATCAAGATTTTCTGCTAATAATAATAATTGAATACTAAAATATACTAATTGAATACTAAAATATACATTATATATAAAAAAGTAAATTTTGGAAAAAAAATAACATAAGTACAGGTCGTCCATGTACAGCCATAAGAATAATTAGTTTAAATTAATAAAGTTCATAAATTTTAATTGATTGAGCAAGAATAAATAGATAATTTTCATTTTAAGTTCAGCCAAAAGTTTACAAATATATATATATATATATATAAAAAAAATGAAATTTAATTGTTGTTCAACATGTTTCTTAGAAGAAAAATATGTAGGTCCAATTCGTATCAAAACTTGCAGAGAACTGTTTTCTTGTAAGGTTTAGCAGAGATGTTGAATTTTTAAATATTTAAAGAAAAATTTTATAAAAATTCGACATACCAGGAATGAAGTAGACAATTAACAAATTTTACTCAATACCAGTTTCCTCTGTTTTTCATCCTTGATTCACGTAACGTTTCTAGGTGGTAAAAATGAAATCTTCAATCATAAGTCTGCAGAAACTTGTGTGTATAGACAAAGGAAAACTTAAGCTGCATGTCCTAATTTGAAATCGTACTGTTTATCCAACGTGAAATTTGATTAAGCAATATTACATCGGAGTTTTTCTTTTACATTAATCGGCATCTGCGACCCTAAATTGGACACAAATCCAACTAGCATTAAGACAAATACTTTTCAAAGAAATTTTTATAAAAAAACAAACAAATGTAAAAAACTTTACATTACATTTATGTAAATGCTTTGCATTTACATAAATTTACATTTACATTTATTAAATGCTTTACGTTTTATGTAAATCAGCATAAAACTAAATTTTAAAGAATTACACATTACAGTAATATAAATCGTAAAACTGGCAAACGTAATGAACTCAAGGTTACATATGGATTAAAGTTAAATTTTACATAAAGTACAAAGCTCAGCTATTTATAGCCAATATAATTAAACAAAATATAAAGTTTACATTACAGATTCGTTTTAACGAATTAAAATATAATTCAATTTAATTTTTAACAAAATAAAAAAATAATTACAAAAATTCCAATAAGGAAAAGAAATGAAAAAATATGTAGGCTAAAGAGCCACACCCTAAATTTTAAAGTATTAATATTCCGCCATAATGAGTTCTTAGCATTTCCCAAAACAAGATTGAATTAATATAGAAAACTTACCATATTTAAAATGGGTGAAGAAAATTAATTCAAGACATTAAAAATACCGTAAAAAACTTAATAAATTTTACGAAAAATAAAACCGACTAATCATGGCCGCTGCTAGTAATAGACAGACAACCGATCAGCTGACGAAAACAGAGCAAGCGGTAACACCGCTAATCATACGCTAGAACGAATTCTCCTACACGTAGTACATTAAACTACAAATAGATAGTACCAGCGTACAGTCAAGTAGCAGAAACAGAAATACAGTTCGAAAACCAAAATATAATGTAACATATTTTACAGATGTTACAGGCTCCCCCCGGCAAGGTCAAACAAAACCAAGAAATGGTTTCGTTTGCCCCAGCCGAGACGAGACCAAAAGAACGGGGAGTTTAAAGTCGACCCCAAACGCGACTGACATCAACCCCCCCAACAAAACCCACAGGAGTAGTTACGGTCATCTCCTTCGCGTGACCGACAAGACCGAAAGAAAATGGACTGCAAGGCTTCCATAACCTTCCACCATCCGCCCGGTTAAGGGAAGACATCGAAAGCTCAAGAAGCCTCACAAGTCCTAAGTGTCTGCACTGGCACATCCGCCCAACTAAGGGAAGATGCGTCAAAACAGCACCTCCAACACCATACCAACACCAAAACCTAAACTTAAGCCATACAAGTCCAAAACACCAAACAAAATTAATCTAAATTAGAAAGGACTCACTATGTCCAATAGGGTAAGAAAACCCCAAGAATGGCCAACCAAGCCAAAGGATCAAAATATCAAAGAGAGAGGGATGCGAGGTTGTCTCCCCGATCAAATCCCAAAAGGGCGCGTGGCAAAAACCTCAAATGCGCAAAACACTGGGTACAGAGACCCCGGCAACCCCGGGACCCCAGCTAAGAGCTAACCTTATTTCAAAACTATACACAGGTTGCTCTTACACTACACACAACAATAATACTACATCACACACACCACACTTTCTTTCAACACACACATTTACATACCCTACACACAACACATACACAAAGTTTTCTTACACACATTTATAATGCTGGCGAGGATGGGACGCGGGCTGGTCGTGCGTAACCCTTTCCGGATTGGAAGGTCTGGATTGTGGTTGTGCTGCTGTGAGCTTGCTCTGCCGAGGCTTTGCGCCATCCTTTAGCCCTTCCAGTCGCTTCGGTACTGTGGCAAGAAGTGGACCATGGGTAAGAGTGTCGGAGCTCTTACTGCTGCGTGCGAGCCTCTGGGACGTCGGTATCAGTGGGTCAGGCAGTACCTGACTCCCCGGCCCGGATGAAATATGTGGGAGATGGCTGCCGGGAGTACTCGGCCGGGTCCTTCTTTTTACTAGGGACCTGCGGCGTGCGCGGGTCATCTCTCCGCCCGCACCTTGCTTTCACGATGACTGGAAAAGCACTTAGATAATGTCAACCAAACAATCTTCCCTTGGAATGAAAAGACTATGGTCTAGCTTGTCTGACGATAGTGATAGTGGTGTATTAAGTAACACGGACAAATTTTTCGTTGTTCGTTGTGTTGCAGAAGATGGGTCGCTATCAAAAGTTTCCCCCTTCATTATTAACAGGTCTGTGCAGTCGGTTTGTGGCTCGCCACATTCAATTAAAAAACTAAGGAATGGTACTTTGTTAATTGAAACAACGTCTGCGAAGCAAAGTAACAGCGTTGTTAAAATTACTCAAATCGGAAGTACTGCAGTTACCGTTGAACCGCATAGGTCCCTCAACTCATCTCGAGGAGTGGTTTACTCTCGAGATATACAAGATATGTCTGAGGCTGAGTTATTGGAGGAGCTTACCTCCCAGAGAGTGACGCAAGTCAAAAGAGTTATGCGTCGGGAAAATGGAATTGATGTCGGTACCCCGACACTTATCATAACATTTTCCACCCCTCAACCTCCGGATCGTCTTAAGTTGGGTTACTTGTCTGTTCGAGTGAGACCGTATGTCCCAAACCCTCTGCGCTGTTTTCAGTGCCAGGAATACGGACATACGAAAACAAACTGCAAGAAACCTGCGATATGCGCCAAGTGCAGTTCACCTGACCACTTAGACAGCGAATGCTCTTCTGAAACAGAACTGTGTGCAAACTGTAAAGGAAGTCATTCAGCAAGGTCTCGGGAATGCCCCAAGTATAAAGAAGAACGGGAAATTCAGAAAATTTCGTCTGAACAGAAGCTTTCTTTTCCGGCTGCCCGGAGCGAGTACAGAAAACGAAATAGCATTCGAAATGCAGTCCAGCCTGACATTTCGTTTGCAGCTGCAACTAGTGTCCAGTCTCGTGTGTCTGGTGAGTGCTCGTCATGCGTTGAGTTGAAGAGTGTTGTTGAGAACCTAACTAAACAGGTTGCTTCCCTGACTTCTGCACTGAAAGCTTTATTAAGCACCAAACAGAGTGAAATTGGTTTAAAGAGTTCAGTGCCTCAAGTTGGTAACCTTTCTGCGACGCAGAATACAAAAGTTCAGCTGTCAAATAAGACAGTCGCCTCTACCTCAAAGGGGAAACCCCTTTCATTGCCCAAGACGCTTCCAGTGGATGCGTCTAAATTTCTAAAATCTCCTTCGTCTGGGTCCAAGATCCACGATATGATAGGAGATCCATCGGCCCTTGATAAGGGCTTTATACAAATCAAAGGAAAGACAGGGAAGGAGAAAATTGTGTTTGACACATAAGTCCTTTTCTTTCTGAAATACCCTTTAATAATATTATTCAATGGAATGTTCGCGGGATCCGGTCTAGGTATGAAGACATAAAGTTGTTGATCCGGGAAAAGTGTCCGATTGCGCTGTGCCTGCAAGAGACAATGTTACAGCCTGATGTCTCAATCTCCGTTCGTGGATATGGGATGTTTAGGAAAGATTCCCTGCGTGGTGGCCCTGGTGGTGGGGTCGCTATATTACTTCACCAGTCAATGCAGGGGGTAAGTCTGGATATTCAGACGGATCTTCAGGCCGTAGCAATCAGGATAACTGTCCCGGTGTCGGTTTGCGTGTGTACTGTTTATTTACCACCTAACAATGAAGTTTCATACCTTGCCATGAGAGAATTACTGGAACAGTTACCAGCTCCATATATCGTCCTAGGAGATTTCAATGGTCACCATTATTCTTGGGGCTCCTCAGTGTGCAATGGTAGAGGTCACATGGTCGAGAGGGTCCGGAGTGATTTAGACTTATGTCTATTGAACGATGGATCTGAAACATTCATGTCATCCTCAACAGGATCCTGGTCGTGCTTGGACCTTACTTTCTGTAGCCCGTCCCTTGTACCACGGTTGTTGTGGAGAGTACTGCCAGACCTGTACGGAAGTGATCATCGACCGGTGGTGGTCGAGTTTTTTGACTACCAGTCTGTCGATGACCTTCCAAAACGATGGATAGAGAAGCTTGCACGGTGGAATGAGTTTTCAAGTTTGATGGAATCTGAATATGAAGATGATGACGATGCACGAAGCCTGTTGTCTTCCTTTGTGGAGAGGATGTCTGCAGCAGCTGCCCAGAGCATTCCTAAAACATCGGGTAAAGCGCGGCGGCCGCCGGTGCCTTGGTGGAATAATTGGTGTAAGGAGGCTCTTCAGGACCGCCGTAGGGCCCTGCGAATTTTTAGTCGCAGACCTACGTATGCTAACCTGGAAGCTTACCGAAGAGCTCGGGCCTGCTGTAGGCGTATCTTTCTGGAGAGTAAGAGAGAGTCGTGGAGCCGTTATGTTGCAGATATTAATAGGAGTACCCCTGTGACAACGGTGTGGAGAAAACTGCGGTCCGTTTGTGGAAGGATGTCTCCGCACCGAGTTGCAGGGTTGCAAACTGACGGTTCCGTGATTACGTCACCAATCGACATTGCGAATGCAATTGGTTCTTCGTTAAGATCAGCGTCTCTCACGTCTTCATATTCAATTCAATTTCAAAATCATAAGAAAACCACTGAATCTCTTCCTTTTCATATAGCGGACACAAATGATCCTCTGAACATTCCTTTTTCAATGCCTGAACTAAGAAAAGCGCTCAAAGTTTCTCGAAATACCTCGCCTGGAGGAGATGAAATTACACTTTCGATGATAGCGCATTTACCAGACTCCGGGTTAAGGCAACTCCTACATATTTTTAATAAAATATACGCTTCTAGAAAGCTTCCAGAATCTTGGAAAGAAGCAATTGTTGTCCCGATCCTCAAACCTGGCAAAGATAAAATGTTGGCCTCCAGCTATCGCCCCATCTCTCTGACAAGTGTTTTATGTAAGGTGATGGAAAGAATGGTGAATAGTCGTCTCATGTGGTATCTGGAAAAGAATGACTTCCTCGCTCCTGAACAGAGCGGTTTTCGGAGAGGGAGGTCTTCGACAGACCACTTGGTGGCCCTTGAGACGGCTATCTGCAATGCGTTTGCATTGCGGCAGCGCCTCGTTGCCGTATTTTTTGATTTGAAAAAAGCATATGATACGGCTTGGCGACGAGGTATTCTTAATACCTTGCGGGAGTGGGGCATCGCTGGGAACATGTTGGCCTTCATTAAAGACTTTCTGGATGACCGATCATTTCGTGTAAGGGTTGGTCAGAGTTTGTCAAACAGGTTTGATTTGGAAAATGGTATACCGCAGGGGAGTGTAATTAGTTGTACCCTATTTGCGGTTGCCATTAACAATATTGTGAAAAGTTGCGTATACCCTGTTAAATGTTCGTTGTTTGTAGATGATTTTGCGATATATGTTGCATCTAGAAATGTTGTTTCAGCTGAACGAGCCCTACAGCTTACTATATACCGTCTTGAGGAATGGTCACGGCAGACTGGCTTTAGTTTATCTCCTGAGAAGACTAAATGCATTCAGTTTTGCCGAATACGGACTGATAATGTTCCAAGACTGTATTTAATGGGTCAGCATATCGAAGTTAGCACTGAAATCAGGTTTCTAGGTGTTATATTCGACAAAAGACTTACATGGGTTCCGCATATAAAAGACCTACGGGCTAGGTGCTTAAAGGTGGTTGATATTCTGCGTGTTCTTACAGGTACATGTTGGGGAGCTGATAGATCATGTATGATAAGGTTCTACAAGGCTCTAGTGCGATCACGTATAGATTATGGCGCTGTAGCGTACTCATCTGCTACTCCCACTTCGCTGAGAATGCTTGACACGATCCACAATTCATGTTTACGATTGTCTACAGGTGCTTTTCGTTCTAGCCCTGTTGTCAGCATCTTAGTTGAAAGTGGAGAAATGTCGTTACACAGACGTCGCCAGCAGCTTATATTGACGTACTTTGCCAAGTTGAAAGCTAGACCTTATCATTTTTTGCATGACATCATTCTCAACAACCCTTGTCATGATTTGCATGTGATGAATGCCCGATTGCCTTCACCATTCGGTGTAAGAGCGTTGGGAATATGCAACAACCTCGGTATTGCGATTCCTCGTGTGTACCCATGTAATTCATGTCTCTTTCCACCCTGGACCATCGCTCAGTTACACATTAACTTTGAAATGTGTAAATACTCAAAGGCAGACACAAGTTCTGTGGTATTTAATAGCATTTTCAGTGAGTTAGTTGAAGCTATTAAACCATCTACGGTTGTATACACGGATGGATCAAAGTCAGATGTTGGAGTTGGTTGCTCGTTTGTTGCTAATGGGAGAACCTATTTGTTTGGATTACCTGTGGGAACCAGTGTTTACACGGCTGAACTTTACGCTATTAGTAAAGCTCTGTCTGTAGTCTGTGTGCGTGGGCGTCGGGTGTTGGTGTGCACTGATTCGCTTAGTGCCCTTCAGTCGATTACTGATTTATATTCACGCCACCCGCTAGTTGTAGATGTCCACGGCACCGTGAAGCAGCTTAACGATAGAGGAGGAAGCGTTGTTTTCTGCTGGGTTCCGGGTCATGCTGGAATCTCGGGAAATGAGGCTGCTGATTTGGCCGCTAAGGAGGCGGCACGCCAACCGGCTTTCACGCAATATCTGACTGTGTCAGATTTCGTGGGCCTGGTGAAGCGTGTCATCACTGATTCCTGGCAGGTGGAATGGACTGGCTCTCATGGCAACAAACTTCGGGAAATAAAACGTAATGTTAAGCCTTGGCCTACGTCGCTGAGGAAGAACAGAAGGGAAGAAGTTGTTATCGCGCGACTTAGAATTGGGCACACCAGATTAACCCATGGGTATCTCATGACGTCTGGTGATGCTCCAATTTGTGGCAGATGCGATTGTCCTTTGACAGTCAAACATGTTTTAGTAGATTGCATCTGCTACGCAGCTCTGCGTCGGCGATTTAAAATACCCTGTGAGGTGCGAGAAGTTCTCGGCGACGATAGCCATGTTTTAGACTCAACGTTGAGATTCCTAAGATCCATTAGTGTATATAAAGATATCTAATGGGGAACTTGTAGTATTAATTGATTTTATATGTGTATTTGTGTATGGTTTTTATTTTCGTGGCCCCTTTACAGCCTTTTTATTCTCCTGGACTGTGTTATTAATGTAAATTATATTGTGTTTGCTGTGATACTAGTTTGTAAGATTTATGTGATAGGTTGTAGATTTTATTTATATTCCAACTGTGATATTAGATTTAAGTTTGTGTTTGTATGTTTATCTTATAAGTTTTTAATATAAATGTTCTTTTTTGTAAATTTTATTTTTTAAGTTATTTTTTCTGTGATATTTTTTGTTTTAAAGAGTTATATTTAAATATGTAAAGTCGTTCTACACTCGGGCCCTTTACACCCGTGTGTAGAACAACGGGCGATGATAACCGTCTGGTTTTTCGCCCTAAAAAAAAAAAAAAACAGAGACCCCGGGGAAGACAAATCGAGAGAAAAGAAAAGCCCAAACAAATCATCACAAGGATGAAAAACAAAAACAGGAATGAATCTCCAAAGAGAGACACAAAGGCAAAACCAAAAAAGGAAAAGGTAAAATTACCAATCCAATACACATCAGGGAAATTTTCAAAACAAATTTAAGACAAAACATGACAGAAATCAACAATAGTTACGTCCAAAACGTCGCAATCAGAAACGTCATTATCACAGAGATCGGAAATGTCTGTATGACGAACAGGTCCATAAGCAACCTTAAGTTGCGAAACATGTGCTTTTCTAACACATGAAGAACTACCAGGGCGAGCCAAATCCACAGTGACCGGGGTTAAAAATTTGATAATAGAGAAAGGTCCGAACCAACGTGTCATAAGCTTAGCAGATTGTTTATTTATACCAGAACTCAAATTGTGTTTTAAACACCACACTAAATCTCCAACTTTAAAATCGTTCTCTTTTCTTCCGTTGTAATTCTGAGCAAAACGTTTTCGTGCTTTTACTAAATTATCCTTGGCACTTCCAAATTATCGTTGATCTTCCAAAGGTTGGACAAAGGACAAGAAGGAAAGATTTTGAAGATAATGCTGAACGGAGAGGTCTTAATTGAATCATGATAAGAAGAATTGAATGCAAGTTGCAACCAGGTGAGAGACTGATCCCAATTGGTCTGAGAATCGGAATGGAAAGCAATAAGAGCCACCTTAAGATTGCGGTTAAATCTTTCGGCATTAGAAGGTTGGGGATGGTAAGGAAACAAGGTAGCGAACTTAATACCCAGCGAAAAAAGAAAATTCCTAGAAAGGTGTGAAGTGAAACAAGTCGCATTATCGGAAATTATGACATCCGGAAAACCAAAACTTTGAAAAACATAGTCCTTAAGGGCTTTAATGGTATTAGCAGAAGTAGCATCGCGCACAGGACACAGCCAGGTAAACTTGGAAAATGAGTTGACGATAGTGGTAGGGATATGTTCCTCCTGGGACAACCTTGACCCCTGTGGTTAACCTTGACCCCATCACGTTGCAACGTCATGTTCGACACACCTCCCATATGACGTCATGCGACATACCTCCATATGACGTCAAGTAATATTATTGCATAATGTGATGCAATACAATATGTTAAAATCGATTGACGTCATTTCTCTGGCACACCGCCATCATAATAGTAATAATTTGCAACACCACACCCTCCCTCTACAAGTGACATCATCATCATAATGTGTAATAACAATAGTAATGCGTTATGTTAATAAATAGGTAAAAAGATAATTTATTACTATATAAAACCTTGTAAGTACCCCATTGCAGCAGCAGGATTAGATAAGGAATTGTTTTTTGAAATGAAAAGATGCTATTTTGTAAAGATACATTTATTGTTTAAATATTATTATAATTTTTTTTGACTCTATCTGTAACCATAGAAAAATATAAAACATTTTTTAGAACATATCGTTACATAACGAGCAGTTTTTCTTCAACGGATTAGGTCCATCAAAATCATAACCGTAATCAGATTCCTCACACCACGAAAAATGTTCCTGACAGCGTTGTTGGTCTGTACCTTTTTCACTTTTCACTATGTTCACATTTAACCAAATAGTTTTGTTGCAATCTGATTTATTGTCACGCCACCAATGAAATAAAATTCTTACGTTTTCATATGCGCAAACTGTTCCAACTGCATGGAGAAAACCACACTTTTTTATTCCATCTAAACGATATGTCGCTCTGAGTTGCCCTAATTGTGGACACCCAGTTGATTCTATGTCGATAATCACCACATCTTCCGATTTTACAAACGGTTTTATTCACCCAATTTTTTGTTGACCCTTCACATAGATTGTTCGCACAGAAATTTTTTCAAATATTTTAGATACTTCATTTATATCATGAATACCACAGTTCCAATCTAACCCATGATGCACATTACGTAACCACGTCGCCATTTTCTGCATTTTGTTTGATAAACCAGAAAACGGAAACGGGGGTTTGAACAAGTGTAATAGGATTGTAATAGGAGATACACATACGAACACCTAACGCATAACGGACAGTGGAAACAAAACATAACTAACAGTACGCACGTAACAAAACAAAACATAACGAACAGTACGCACAAAACAAAACAAAACATAACGAACAGTACGCACGTAACGACATTCCAACGTAAACATAAACACTCTTACAGCATCAACATCAATGTACCACCAGATGATCTTATTTACACAACGTCAGATGTGAGTACAAAAAAAAAAGAAAAAGACAATTTTCTTAATTTAAATAAATTGGATTGTTGTCCTCACTCTCTTTTAAAACTTTTAAAGGGATAGGTGATATACAATTTTTATAAAAAAAACAGAAAACAAAATATTAATAATTTATTAATTTTTTTCAACTTTATTTTGATGAAAGTATTTTAGAAGATTTAATAATTACTCCAACTGAATTTAAAGAATTTTAATTTTTTTTAAGAATTTTAATTGTTTTAAGAATTTTAATTGTTTTAAATATTTCAACATTGGATCTGATAAGATTTTTTTTCTTGAATAAAACAAAACACTAGTTGGATTTTCGATAAAAGCTTTTGAATTTTATTTCACGAACCTGGGACGTAACAAAAATGGTGCATCGACCGGGAAATTAAACAAGGATAAACCAGGACAAAACAAGGATAAACCAGGATAAAAACAGGGATAAACCAGGATAAAACAAGGATAAACCAAGATACGACAAGGATAAACCAGGATATAAATCAGAATATCATAAAAACTAAAACAAAAATTCAATAAATAACATCAATAAATCTTCTAAAATTCATAAAAATCAATTATCAATAACAATTTCAAAAAACGTAACAATCTCACATCTGGCAAGTGTATTGAAATTATCTGGTAAGGCATTGTTTACATACATTTAAATAGTCATCATTACAGAAAACAATAAACAGGTAGAAACATGGATAGACAAGTAGCACCAATTCTTGACCCCACTAAATTAGACGAAACAAACGTTAATTTTCAATTACGAATACGAAAAAGTACAACAACAGGAAACGTAAGACAAAAAAGACAAAGGTTACAAAAACTCTTAAATAATGGACGACAAATTGACTTAACTACGCTACATAGGTTTGACATAGACAAACAACTGACGGAGTGTCAAAACTATTTGGTAAAGTTACGAAACCTAGAAAATTTAACTGAAGTAGAAAAGTATAATGCCGAAACATTTGATGATAGGCTTAATAAATTATTAACATTCATATTAACTAATAAACCAGATAAACTTGTAGGATTTCAAAATTTAAAGGGAGAATTTGATATTTGGAAACTTAATAGGTTACAAAATTTCGAAATTGAGCCTAATTTAGAACAAAACAACATAAATATTGAAAACGCACATTTAGGAAATGATTTCTTACTTGATCAACAAGAAAATTTTGGTGTTAACCATATTAATATTTTACATTCCCCAGTAATGCAAAATCCTGTTCTTAGAAACGAAACTCCTGATATATTAATACCGAATGCAGTAGGTAATCATAATTCAGCCTATTTTAATCGTGAGTTAAACTTCAATTGGACGAAAATTGCAAATCCAATTGAAAATGAATTAAAGCAATTAACTATAACTGATGGACGTGATATTGATATACTAGTACGAAATATCAAAATAATTAAACAAATTCAGAAACGCTATGCAGTAGATTTACCTTTAGTATTGTTAACTCAATTTATGACAGGCTTTACTGAACAAATCTTTGAGAATTCAATTAAAAATAATCATAATTTCGATCAATTTCATAGAGATTTAGTCAACAAATTAATAACGCCAAAAATGAAAGAAATATTAAAACTCAAATTGTTGTACCGAAATCAGTCGCAAACAGAGACACTTAATGAATACATAAAAGAAATTTTAGAACACCATGAGGTATTAAGATTAGATCTAACAGAAGGTGAGTTAATTAATATAATTTTAACCGGTTTAAATGAAGTATACGCCGCACATATAGGTATAATTGGCCAACCTCGTAACTTACAAGATTTCAATAAACTAGATACCTATGTCTATGAGAGAGTTTATGCTAGGACTCTGAATGACATCGGCGTATCTAAAATAAGTGATACGAGCGTAATACAAGATATAAATAGCATGGTACCTTCACGAGGTAAACAAAATATATTAAAAGATACAACTTACAACACCGTTAGATCACAAATGCCTGCAACCACTTTAAAATGTTTCTATTGCCATAAATTAGGTCATATCAAACGAAATTGTAAACTTTTACAACAAAAAGGAAATAATAATGTTTCAAAAAACTAAATGTTTACAAATGTACTGACCATAAACATATGATGTGCATTTGTAAAAATAATTCAAGTAAATATTTAAAATTGAAAGAAAATAAGTTAAATTGTAATTATTCTTTAAAAACATTACCAATAAAAATTAAAAATAACATATTTAATGCCCTTATTGATTCAGGTTCCACCCATAATATTATAAATCAACAACTGTATACATTTTTAAAAAATAAAAAGGCAATTATAGAGGAAGAAAACATTAATACAATTTGTCTCACAGCTGATCGATTTCCTTTAAAAATAAATAAACAAATTTGGATTAAGGTTAATCTTCAAAAATTATCATGGAAAGTGAATTTTAAAATATTATCCAAATTACAACACCGAATAATACTCGGGATGAATTTTTTACAAACAACCCGCGCAATAGTTAACCCAACAAAATCTTTCATAACTTTTGATTGGGCAAGAGGTAAACAATTTCAATTAACCGACCTATCTCCAGAACAAATTAACAACGTGGAACAAAGTGAGTATATTAAAAATACAATTAATGATTTATGTAAAGAATTTCCTGATGTTCTTACAACTAAATTAGGTTGTACTCATGTATTGAAATACGATATTGTACTTAAAAATAATGAAATTATTAAATCTAGACCCTATCCTTTAAATCCGATAAAAACGTTTCAAATGAAACAACAAATTGACAAATTATTAAAAGATAAGGTAATTCGAGAAAGTATTTCCCCCTATTCTTCCCCAGCATTTTTAATTCCGAAACCAAACGGAACTAGTCGTCTAGTTGTAGATTATCGTCAAGTTAACCTAATAATTGATTCAGAGGCACAACCTTTGCCGAATATAAATCATGCGTTCCAATGGTTTTCCAATGCAAGATGGTTTAGTACGTTAGATTTAGCACAAGCGTACCATCAGATCCCATTGACAGAAAAATCTCGTCAAATTACTGCATTTTGTACACCAGATGGTTTGTACGAATATGAAAGGCTACCTTTTGGTTTGTCGACTGGTGCGCAAGTTTTAACTCGTCTTATGAATACATTATTCAAAAATATTAAATATAAATTTGTATTTAATTATATGGATGATATATTAATATATTCAAAAAGTTTTACAGAGCATGTTAAACATATCAAAATAGTATTGTCAATTTTACGGAAAGCTGGCATTACAGTTAATCCTGATAAAGTGACATTTGCTGTAAATGAAATACCGTTTCTCGGACATGTATTGTCGTACAAAGGAGTCTCTATAGACTCAAATAGGACACAAAAAATATTACAGTACCCACAGCCTATGACAGTAAAACAAGTACATCGATTTTGTGGTATGGTTAATTATTTTTCCAAATTTATCAAAAATTATGCTGATAGAATTGAACCACTAAATAAATTACGTCGCAAAAACACTCCGTTTATCTGGCACGACGCTCAAAAACTTGCGTTTGAAGATCTCAAACAGGCAATCGCTAATCCACCGGTATTAGCAATTCCAGACTTTTCCAAAACTTTCATTTTGCAGACGGATGCGTCTGATACAGGTCTAGGAGCTGTCCTACTTCAGGAACAAGAAGGATCTAGGAAACCTATAGCGTATGCTTCTAAAACACTAACAGAAGCAGAACGAAAGTTTTCAGCATATGAAAGAGAGTGTCTTGCAGTTGTTTTCGCAACGGATCATTTCAGGACCTATTTAACACATCGCGAATTTCTTTTAGAAACTGATAATCAAGCCTTAGCCTGGCTTCTTTCCAAACCAAAACAGTTAGGTAGATTAGCTAGATGGTTACTCCGAATATCTGTCTTTAAATTTAAAATTAATCACATCCGTGGTTCAGATAATAATGTTGCCGATGCATTATCGAGGATGTATGATCTAAATAACGAAGATATTCCGCAGGATATAACTTATATTAATAGTTTATTGTCACAATTCCCCCTATCTTTTACAGACGTCAAACTACATCAGGAACAGGATACCTTTATCCTACAACAAAAACAACAAAGGAATAGTAAATTTTGTTTATCCAAAGGAGTCCTATGTTCAAAAAATAAACATAATAATCCAACCAAAATCGTACTTCCCGACTCTTTGAAAGATTTAGTATTTAAATATTTTCATGATTCGGAGATTGGTGGACACTTAGGTGTTGAGAAAACTATACACAAAATCACACGATATTTTTATTGGCCAGCTATATATCGAGAAATTCCTCTGAAAGTCAAGGCTTGTACGACCTGCCAACGAAGTAAACCTGGGATAAATTATAAATGGGGAAATCTTAGTTCCAGAGTTCCGACAGCGCCATTTGACACACTGTTTATTGATACCGTCGGTAGCCTAGCAAAAACCAATCAAGGATATAAATATATTCTAGTGGTAGTCGATAGTTTCTCAAAATTCACATGGTTAGCCCCATTAAAAAACACTAATACATCCTCTATTATCCATGAATTAAAACGTATTTTCCAAAGTTATTCTATTCCAAGATTGATTGTCACAGATAATGCTAAAAATTTTAATTCCATAATGTTTAAAAACTTTTGTTTCAATTTAGGCATAAAACGAACCACCCTCTCACCCTATCACCCTCAACCATCGCATGCAGAACGTTTAAACCGAAATCTTAGGTCTATCCTTATTGCGTATCATGCGAAGACTCAAGCAACTTGGGACAAATCTTTATTTTGGTTTCAATTAGCTTTCAATATGGCTCAACATAATGCTCATGGGAAATGCCCATTTGACATATTGCATACTTTTCCAGCTCACACTCCATTAGATAGAGCATGGAATATCCAAGATATCCTCCATAGAAATCCTATACGTTCTAGTAATATGATGTGTGATATTAGAAGAAAACTAGTTAAATCACATAATGATATGGCACGTCGATATAATGCTACACGCCATCCCAATCCATTTTCAGTGGGAGATAAAGTTCTGCTAAAAACTCACCCCGTTAGTTCAAAACAAAAAAATATTTGTGCCAAAATGGCGTATCGATGGTCTGAACCTTTTTATATCATCGGCTTCTCTACTCCAGTTACAGCATTACTTCGTAAGACTGTAGGAGGAGATATCACTAAAGAACATATTTCTAATATTAAAAAAGTTAAATAGTATACTCATAAATTACATAATTTATTTTTAGGTGCTGTCTGTAGCGATCCTCGAGTTTGGGATGATTGTAATAAAAAAAAAAAAAAAAAAAAAATGCTGTTTGCATGTTGTTTGAATGTTTTATTGAATGGGGCCCCTAATGAATGTATATTACCATCTCAAGCCGACAACTGCTACATACTCATCTTCTCTTTTTCATTTTAACACTCACCCCCTTTATTTTGCTTACACGTACTGTGTGCTTCTCTTTACTCTCCGGGGGGGGGGGGGAGATTGTAATAGGATTGTAATAGGAGATACACATACGAACACCTAACGCATAACGGACAGTGGAAACAAAACATAACTAACAGTACGCACGTAACAAAACAAAACATAACGAACAGTACGCACAAAACAAAACAAAACATAACGAACAGTACGCACGTAACGACATTCCAACGTAAACATAAACACTCTTACAGCATCAACATCAATGTACCACCAGATGATCTTATTTACACAACGTCAGATGTGAGTACAAAAAAAAAAGAAAAAGACAATTTTCTTAATTTAAATAAATTGGATTGTTGTCCTCACTCTCTTTTAAAACTTTTAAAGGGATAGGTGATATACAATTTTTATAAAAAAAACAGAAAACAAAATATTAATAATTTATTAATTTTTTTCAACTTTATTTTGATGAAAGTATTTTAGAAGATTTAATAATTACTCCAACTGAATTTAAAGAATTTTAATTTTTTTTAAGAATTTTAATTGTTTTAAGAATTTTAATTGTTTTAAATATTTCAACATTGGATCTGATAAGATTTTTTTTCTTGAATAAAACAAAACACTAGTTGGATTTTCGATAAAAGCTTTTGAATTTTATTTCACGAACCTGGGACGTAACACAAGTAATGAGCATTTAACGTTTTCCCATGATCGCAGGAAACAATCGCCAGCTCTTTGAATATAAATTTTTTATTGTTACCTAGGAAGCCTTGCACATCACAAAAATACTCCATGATATCTATAAACCGAACGATTTTTTTCGTATTAAAATCACACTATTTATAATCAATATTGCTGCCTTACTGAACGGAAAAACAGGGAATTTTTTTACATGTTCGTAGAAATTTTATAACATCCTCTAGGGTAACAGTCATTCCTGTTTTTATTGTGGCAGGGTGAGATTTAATTAGTTTCCTGCAATATTGTTTCATGTATTTATCGTATATTGAAATGATTTGTTTGGTAACCCAGTCGGTGAAAATGACAGTGCGTTTCACATTGTTTAGCCATTCAGGAATGAATGTGACAACAAACATATCATTTTGTGGCAGGTTTGCCATATAATTATTTTTTAAACTAGTGATAGGTCGATACGATGTATTTTTATTTAATTCATGTAGATTAATTAAATAACTGTTCAACAACCAAAATTCATCAACCATTGCGCCAGTATACCTTTCCCAGCTTTTAAATAGCGACTCATTTTCTATTTCAAAAATACCTTTATGATATGCTATCCCAAATTTTGCACAATGTAACTCGAGCGTTGGTAATGCCTCCAGTAAAAAAGCTTTAGAATACAAACCCTGTGCATGATTATTTAACAGCCGTAAATTCTTTCTTGCCGAGAGCACTAACTGATTTCGGTATTTGAGCAGAATATTTTATATTGTAACTAATATCAATAGCACACATATTTCCGTAGCCTAACGCTTCTCTGTATATTGTTTTAACTGACCGTATTGGAATCGAGCTTTCCGTAATTACGATCAAATTTTGCACATTAACACCATGATTAATGGAATATTCTAACATATTATTCATCACGTTAGCCAATCGTAACGTGCCATGGGCATTTTGTAATGAAATAATTTTTAATTTATGTTTTTTTGGATGAGGACGAAACCTCGACAATAAGTTCCACGAATGTCTTACGGTTGTTTTGTACATCAGCTCATGATAAATGTATAGTTCTAATGGTAATGTACTTTTCTCAATATCATCTAAAAATTTTATCCATCTCATTTTATTAAATATTTTCATTTCAGAAATTATCATGATAATTATCACAACTGGCTGTTGATGTTTTCGTAAATGAGGATGTTTTCTACATCTTCTATAATACTTACCACCCTCGGTTCCGTTTGGACTGCAATAATTCCCACAAAACGTTTGTTTACCACAAATATTATTTTGTACAAAGATTTGATTTAGGATTTGATTTAGGTTTTGTCTTTAAAGCCGGCGCAATATTGAAATGTGTAATATCAGGATATGTGTATATGTCAGACATGATGCAACCAACCAGTTTTTAATAATACTGATATGATATTGCACGAGACATTAAAATAAGTAATGTATTTTTGTTAAAACTATTGTTTTACTACATGGCAAAAGTTTCCTTTCGTCGAGCTGAGAAAATAGTCGTTTTCATTTTGAAAATCAAACGATCCGTTCAAAAGTTATAACAGTTTTTAAATATGCCCCTTCAATTATAATGAATGCAACCATTCATACATATATGTATTCCATTTAGCCTACCCTACATTTTGAAGGGGCTTTTTGGGGTTCCAAAACTTCAATCAGATTTGGGCTAGGTCTATTAGGGATCAAGATATAAAAATTTTATCATTTAAATAATATGATTTTCATCATATATTTTTTCATGTAAATGTTGTCTTTATTTTTTAAACACCCTGTAGTACTGAAAATTATAACATTGACGCATATCTTTTACGTCATGTTTTTAATTTAAAATAAGAGTTATATAACAGTAAAAATTAAAAAAGCTATAAAGATGCTTACACGTGTACGTGTAACAATTACTTGAGAATTTATGTTTTACACTTAACAAGAATTTATGATGTATTGTTAAGCGATTACTTTGTAATTGGAAAAATAATTGTTTAGTATTCTCCCTTAATATTTTCATTCTCTATATTCCAAGCATTCAGTGCAGACGTGTTAAGTTTATAAAAATATTTGTAAATATTAAGTTTAGAAAATTTATCCAGACAATTTATCCAAACCACAATTTTTGGGTTTCAAAAACAGGAATAAATTAAATAACAGGTAAAACATTTTTTGACAATCGTTTTATAAGTAATATGAATATTTATTACTATCAAGAACGTTAGTGCAATAATTTAATTATAAGTTACATATATAATACAAATAGTACATTAGTAAAAACAATAAGTCACGTATATCGATCTGTTAATAATAAAGTGATTACATTATATACAATAAAAATACGATTAAAATCGTTAATGAAATTTGTATTAACCGACTTACCGCGAATAAAATTGCTAAACTCCGTCACGGCCTACCGATATTCGGCCAAAGCGGGTGACGGTTTTCAACAACTTTATTACACAGTAAATTATGGGTGAATACAAAATTCATGACATTGAAAAATTGAGGAGGTAAATTAATACCCTGCTCAAAAAATTATTTAAGTTACATTTATATCCATTTAAATTCAAATTTATCTGTTAATAATAAAGTGATTACATTGATAAAAATCAAGTTACAAATCTAATACAACTTCTGCTTTGCAGAATCTGCATTTAAGTTCACTGCAATTTTTTATTCGTCTGCATATTTTACCTAAGCATCGCATACATGGATTTGTGGTACCATAACGTCCGCAAAATTCCGGTCTGTGGGTACCAGTGTTTGTGCGCATAAACACATTATAGATGAGGAATACAGACTTTTCATTTCCCACTACACAACTTTCACACGCTCAATACAGACGATCACACACACACACACACACACACACACACACACACACACAATGAAAAATACTACATAGATAAAATATAATTAGATTGAATTTTTTAATAACAATTTAAATACATTAATTATTGATATAAAGATTTTACAAAACTTAACAAACTGTATTACATTTTTTATCTAAATGCTGTCTTCTATAAATTTACAAGCGTCTTTTCTTAATGCGAACACTCTCCTAATGGTTTTATATTGAACTGGCCACGCTATATGATTTATAAGATAGTTAATATTGTAATACTTTACAGTGATATTTTTCACTTTTTTAAATCCACTAACACCATATAGTCCCACATGGTTCACGCCAATCATTGACAGCCGTACCAAGAATCTTTTTCATACTGGTCTAGATCCGTATAGCTGTGACTAAGCAGCATATTTATCACCGCACACCACGATTTGAGTTTTAACGTCTCCGGTTCATACATATTAGACTGCAGTGTTAGTAATTTCAATAATAAAAAAGTCTGAAGATCATTTAATAAATAAAATACCTATTTAATAGAGTTAAAATGGCACTATATCTTTCCACTTATTTTTGTGAATTTCATGTATTTGACACTGGTTTTTTAACAAATGTCTATTAAATAAATATGCACATGCAAATTGCTTTATGCATCGATAGCAGAAATTTTCATCACATTTATTACAAATATTTTGAATGGTTCCAGTGCTCATTTTTCTAAAAAACAATAACAGATATGTAAATATGATTTAGTTGACCATGGTTTTTTAAAAAACAATTTTACACATTTCTAAGTTATCTATGGTCATTAGAAAAAACTGGCATAAAACCAACATCATACATTAGATAAAAAAATTTAGTACTATTTTCATAATAATTAGTTCAATAAAATCAATTTAATACAATGTTAAAAATCTTATAAAAAGTGTAATACATACAACTCAAGCAGATAAAATATATTTATTAAAAAATAGAAAAATTAATTTATTTTCCTTTTTTTATTAGGAACCATTTCCATCGAAACTTTTACTAAAAATTCCATTTTTTTTTTTAAATTTTTAATATTTTCTACCTTGTTTTCACACTCGAAATCTAAGGTAACTTGCTCATTTTCTACGTCATCAATAATAACTTTTTTAATACATTTTTAAATATCAATTTTGGAACATTACATTCACTTTCATCGTCATCCTGATTACTAGTGTTACCATTATTATTATCACCATCGTCATCATCAGTATTATTTTCTACTTCAATATTTTTATTAATTAATTCTTTAATAATATTAATTATTACATCAGATGATAAATCACTGAACGACTTATTGAAGATTTTGTTATAGTTCATTTTTTCCAATAGCATTAGAAAGAAAGTAAATGTAATTGGTTTTTGTTTAAACGTTTGATGGTATTTCTTTTCAATTGCTTTATCTATACCACCGTTTAACACATTCGCAATATTTATAATTTCTTTTTTTAATTTTGTTATTTCGTCATTATATTCTGATTTTGTTCCAACTATAGTAATTGACCGCAAATCAGTAGATATTTTCCCCGTGTAATTATTTTATTTATTCCTCTTAGATAAATGTTTAATAAAATTTGAATAAGTGTTATTTTTTTCTCGTTTTGATTATTTTCCATTATTATCTAAAAAATACATTGCAATTATACGTACAAAATTTTGAAACATATATTATTCAATTAAACTTCCCAAGTTTTCATTAAAAGAATTCTATAATAATCCGAAAGAATGTATGTTTTTAAATAATATTGACAAGCAAGTTCCCCTAACCCAGGAGACGTTTCTTTTCAAATTCTCGAATTTTTTTGTTATTTCACACCATATTCCAATGCCATATTCTGTTAAATTCATAGCAAACCAATTATTGTTTTTTTCGATAAACTTCATTTTTTAATAGGCTAACATCATACGGGCTAAGTAACGCATATATACAAGTGTGTTGGCAGTTGGGAAGCAATGGATTTTCTTTTAAATATGTAAAACAAAATGATTGCCTTTTATATGTGATAAGTTTACAATAATATGAAACTCGTCCGTTTTCTTGTGAGCCCGATGTTTGTAAGAAGAAAACATCAATTAACGCATAATTGACTGATTTTCCAAACAAAACAGAAATGAAATTTTCTGCTGTACACCAAAATTTAGATTTTGATGCACGCACTTCATTATCTAAAAGTGTTATTAAATTTATATCGTTAAAAAAATCATCTGAGGGTTGGGCACCAGTTACGCAACAATTGCGCGGGATATTAACATTCATTTTTATTCCAAAATTTTGCACAAATTTTATGATTTCATTAAATAATATTAACTTTATTGCAATTGCTTCATTAAAATTTAATCTGTACACAGAAGTAGAACGAACGAAACCTCCATAATGTTTATGTCTTTCATTTACAGTGTTTGCACGGTTTTTTATTAAATTATTCATTTTATAAAAACCTAAAAAATATTCAAATTATATATTAACAATAAAAAAATTAAATACATGTAGAACCGAACCCACAATCACCTCTGTATGTCTCCATCAGCACATTTCTCAAAAATTATTTGATCTATCCTCTCTCCATATTCAACTTGATATTTTCTTCGACTATTATTTATAAATATTATCATTATTGGACCTTTATAGTCTCGATCTATTACTCCACCAACAATATCTATACCTTTTAACGATAACCCGCTTCGGGGTGCGATGTGGCCGTAATACCTGAATGAGATGCAAAAATTTATACCGGTATCTACAAGACACCGTGAATTCGGTTCTACAGATATCCCCTCACTTGCATATAAATCTAACCCGGCTGACGCCGTTTTCGAGGAGTTATTGCGCTCTCTGAAATTGTTTTATATTTCAATTCAAAGGTCATCTGAAAAATTTAAAAAAGAAAAACAAAGCTAATTCTATGTGTAATGTAACATTTAAAAATTTTAATTTAATATATTTTTAAACAAGTTAATCTTTTGTTAGAAATTTTTTAGTGTCAATTTGTGTTTTTCTTAAATTTTTTATTTTTATAATTTTTCTTTTTTGATTCTTTAAAATTTTCCTAATCAGACAAAAATTAGAGTCTTTCTGTTCACATAAAAACACTATTTTCTTCGCCACCTTTGTCCAGTGACGTTTCTGACTGATACTTTTTAAATATTTTGTGTCCGTTATTTCAATTTTGACCATAACTGACCCTTTTTCTCCAGGGGTTGTTATGGTCAATCTCTCATCATTAACAAGTTGGGCATATGATTGGGAAAATTCGTTTTTAGATGAAAACAATTTATTGAATAGTTCTAGATCCTCACTATCAGATTCAGAATCAATATCTGAAATTTGGATATTACCAGATTTTAAATTCAAGATTTTTTGAACACAATTGACAAAATGAGCAACGTTATCCTCGAAGAAGCACTTATCACCTACATTTACATTACTTATAAATAATTTGAATTCATCATAAGTTAATATTTTTTGTTTAAAACTGATAATGGAATTTTGTGAGGGGTTTTTTTCAATGTTTTTATCTAATACTATTAAACAGTGTTCTAACGATCGGTGAATTGAAATTAAGTTCTCATTAAATTCTTTCTCTTTGAAAAGTTCACACTTCACTTCTTTTAACACTGTCTCCCATAATAAAACTGTATTTAACTGAATTTGAAACAGCTTTCTTATAACATCATCAGTAGAATATTTCAGAGATTCCATCTATAAAAAAGATTAATTTAATTAATTTTTAATTTTGTTAAATAAAACGAATTAGATTTTAACTATTTAATACGATACTTTTTTAAAAAGCAACTTAATTGATATTAATTTTAATTACTCACATTTTTTAATAAGGTTTGTTTTATTTTAATTACCTACATATTTGAAAATAAAAAATTTGTTTCATTGCAATTTTAATTATATTAGTATTAGTATATTAAAACAAAATAAAACATTTAATATTATGATTTAATTTGAGTTTAATTTTAATTATTTAAGTTTCTTAAATTTTTTAAATAGAGTAATTTAGGTTTAATTATTTTGTATTTTGTAGATTATTATATATATATAAAATAAAATTTTTGTACTTACGTTTGTAAGATAACGAAGGTAAAATATTATCAACAGTAGATAATCGGAGTAGCACTGTTACACCTGTATTGTGAAGATGGTTATAATTTTGCATTGGAAAATATTGTCTTTATATACTAAATAGATTTCTCTAAACATAGGCTGTATTAAACAAAGATAGTAAATTAAATTTATGTACTAGAAATAATAAATAGGAGTGTACGTGACATGCACATGTACATTACGTTTCGATGTAGGTAATAAATAATTATTATATTCCTAGAATTGATAATTAGGAGCGCGCATGTTTAGGCTTTGCAGCAATTTATTACAAATATAATGTTGTTTACAAATTAACCTTCATTTCATCTTTGTATTGTTTACGTCATATGCATGCGCGCATTATGTTTCAATGCAGCTATTAAATAGTTATTATATTACTAGAATTGACAATTAGAAGCACATGTGTTTAAGATTTTCAAATAGGCTTCGTATTAATTTATTGCAAATATAATGTTTACAAATTAACCTTCATTTCACCTTTGTCTGTAGGAAAATTAAAATTATTTTTATATATTAATAAGTTTCTTATATGACTATTACTTTATTGCGTTAGTTTAAATACACCTGTATCGTAAACCATATATTGCAAACGTATTCAATTATTAGATTCTCATAATATTTTTTTTAAGCTTTCTTTTCATTTTGTAAAATATATATTTTTACAAAAATGTGTAATACAGATAGTGATAATGATTATATACGAATATTTTTAAGTTGTCTACGACCGAGTGTCTTCAATTTCCTCTATCAGAGTTAACAACATCCAACATTGATCCAGAAGAATTCTTGACAATACCTTCAACATCTACAGCAAGTTCAACAAGATCATCAATTTTAAATATTAATCCTGCATTACCATCGACAACTAACCCGCCGATTCTGTCAACGTTGGCTGCTATCAAAGGAAATGATAATTATACGAAAAAACAGACTAGATTAAATAACGTGCACGAAGAAGACAGTTTTGTGGAAGTAGAATCAGCCTTTAAAGGTAATATAAAAACATATATTTATAAAAACACTAAATAACGGGTGATTCAAAAAGAGCGCCGGTTTTTAAACGGCTGGTAAATTTTTGTTTATCGGTTGGCAACATTGTTAGACCTCATTTCTATTTCGGAGAACATTCCGATTGACGATTCAGTTGTAGTTTCTCTTGTTCGCAGTGTAGTACTCTCGCAGTCTGTGTCTAACCATGGAGAATTTTACTATTGCACAACGAGTGTTAATCGTCAAAACATTTTACCAGAGTGGAGAGATTTATGCGGCTACTGTCAGGCGACTTCGCGGTACTCTAGGACGTAATGAAGCACCGAATGAATCAACAGTTCGCAGGCTCATGAAAAAGTTTTTTGAGACGGGTTCAACGGTCGAAATTAAAAGTTCTGGACGTCGTCGTTCTGACCGAACTGAGCAGAACGTTGCGTTGGTTCGTGACAGTGCGGCTGTTAGCCCAGCAAAATCAATACGTCGCCGTTTTCAACAATTGGGTTTACGATGTTCTTCTGTACGGAGAATTCTTCGGTACGATCTCCAATATCACCCGTATAAAATTCAGTTTCTGCACGAGAAACAATGTTGTTGCTCCGTGAACGGTTCCAGGATCGCATCATTTCTCGTAATTCCGACCATCAATGGCCACCAAGGTCGTGTGACTTGACGCCTTGTGACTTTCATCTTTGGGGTCATCTGAAGTCATTGGTGTATGCCAATAAACCCCG
This sequence comes from Catonia carolina, assembly GCA_035578175.1. Classification (NCBI taxonomy): domain Eukaryota; kingdom Metazoa; phylum Arthropoda; class Insecta; order Hemiptera; family Achilidae; genus Catonia; species Catonia carolina. Next base: position 148,043,669 of record JAQMRL010000001.1, on the reverse strand, counting down.
AAACATCAATGACTTGAAGGAGGAAATTCGACGGGTTATCAGGCAAATGGAAGTCGAAACTTGTCGTGCAGTAATATCCAATTTCATGGACAGAGTTGATGCATGTCAGCGCAGTAGAGGAGGACACATGCATGACATCATTTTTCATACATGAAATCGGAAGGTAAGATTAACTTGTTGATGTATTTATTTTCAGTTTTTCAATAAAATAAATCTCTTAATTTGATATATCAAAACCGGCGCTCTTTTTGAATCTCCCTATATAAAGATATTTTTAATTTATTAATAGGTGAAACGAAAAGCGCTATTACTTTATTTAAAAAAAACCATTGAACAATACGGTGCAATAAAATTTAATGTTTTATTAGAGTGTACATATATTAAACATGTATTAAATGAAAAACAAAACATAATGTTTAAAACACAAAATGTTCCTGCATTTTCTGGTTCTAATTTAAGTTTAATTTTTAGAAAAAAAATAAAAAAACTTTCTCAAGAGGAATCGAATTATGAGGGACATAAATCTGGTTGGTCTTTATTAAGCGTTGATTCGCTAATTATTCAAATTAATAAATATAAACCGTTGGGTGGATCTTCATATATTCTTTTGCCGCTAGAAATTGCAAAAAAGAAAGCAATAATAAATTGTCAAAATGTAAATGATGAAATGTGTTTTAAATGGGCAATTCTCTGTTCGGTTGTTAAATGTATGCATCCTGAGAGAATTTCATATCATTATAATGATTGTCTATACATGTTTAATTTTGAAGGTATTGATTTTCCAACACCATTGAATCAGATTAATCGTTTTGAAAAAAACAATAATGTTTCGATTAATGTTTATGGTATTTTGGATAATGATATTATCCCCAAAAGGTTGAGTAAAGTTAAACGAAAACAACATTTTAATTTGTTATTATTAAAAACTGAACAGGGCAAAACACACTATTGCTACATTAAAAATTTATCGAAGCTAGTTCGATCTCAGATTACAAAAAATCGTGCAAAATTAAAAATTGTGATCGTTGTTTAATACATTTTAGCAATGATAAAAAATTAAAAAATCATATTAAAAATTGTGGGGAACATAAGGCAACTGCGGTAAAAATGCCCGAATTAACGTTAGATGGTACAAAACCTATTCTTAAATTCAAAAATTATCATTTTCAATTTCCCCCGCCCATTGTATTATATGCCGACTTTGAATGTGCATTAGCACCATTACATAATTGTCATAAAATGAATAAGAACAATTTATCATATACAACGGACACAGATCTCCATATTCCGTTCAGCTTTTGTTGTTATTTAGTGGTCAACGATATGCTGCCTGACGAATTAAAATGTCAGTTACCTTTAGATCCGTATGTATATGAAGGGGTAGACGCGGCTGAAGTGTTTATGAAATACGTCATAAATATTGCTAATAACGTAGGAGAATTTAGTAAATTAAATGTAGAAATGCAAATGACTGAAGAAGATATAGTCTCATTTGAGTCAAAAACGTCTTGTGAAATGTGTAATGTTGAATTTTCAATGACAATGAAACCCCAACGTGATCATTGTCATCTAACAGGTAAATATTGTGCACCTTTATGTCACAACTGTAATTTGAAATGCCCCCAGGGGGCACCCATTCTTATATATATGAATGCTCGTCCATGCATATATATGTGGGTGTTCGGGTGTGGCAACCCCGGGACCCCAGCTAAGAGCTAACCTTATTTCAAAACTATACACAGGTTGCTCTTACACTACACACAACAATAATACTACATCACACACACCACACTTTCGTTCAACACACACATTTACATACCCTACACACAACACATACACAAAGTTTTCTTACACACATTTATAATGCTGGCGAGGATGGGATGCGGGCTGGTCGTGCGTAACCCTTTCCGGATTGGAAGGTCTGGACTGTGGTTGTGCTGCTGTGAGCTTGCTCTGCCGAGGCTTTGCGCCATCCTTTAGCCCTTCCAGTCGCTTCGGTACTGTGGCAAGAAGTGGACCAGGGGTAAGAGTGTCGGAGCTCTTACTGCTGCGTGCGAGCCTCTGGGACGTCGGTATCAGTGGGTCAGGCAGTACCTGACTCCCCGGCCCGGATGAAATATGTGGGAGATGGCTGCCGGGAGTACTCGGCCGGGTCCTTCTTTTTACTAGGGACCTGCGGCGTGCGCGGGTCATCTCTCCGCCCGCACCCTGCTTTCACGATGACTGGAAAAGCACTAAAGATAATGTCTAACAAACAATCTTCCCTTGGATGTAAAAGACTATGGTCTAGCTTGTCTGACGATAGTGATAGTGGTGTATTAAGTAACACGGACAAATTTTTCGTTGTTCGTTGTGTTGCAGAAGAAGGGTCGCTATCAAAAGTTTCCCCCTTCATTATTAACAGGTCTGTGCAGTCGGTTTGTGGCTCGCCACATTCAATTAAAAAACTAAGGAATGGTACTTTGTTAATTGAAACAACGTCTGCGAAGCAAAGTAGCAGCGTTGTTAAAATTACACAAATTGGAAGTACTACAGTCACTGTAGAACCGCACAGATCCCTCAACTCATCTCGAGGAGTGGTTTACTCTCGAGATATACAAGATATGTCTGAGGCTGAGTTATTGGAGGAGCTTACCTCCCAGAGAGTGACGCAAGTCAAAAGAGTTATGCGTCGGGAAAATGGAATTGATGTCGGTACCCCGACACTTATCATAACATTTTCCACCCCTCAACCTCCGGATCGCCTTAAGTTGGGTTATTTGTCTGTTCGAGTGAGGCCGTATGTCCCAAACCCTCTGCGCTGTTTTCAGTGCCAGGAATACGGACATACGAAAACAAACTGCAAGAAACCTGCGATATGCGCAAAGTGCAGTTCACCTGACCACTTAGATAGCGAATGCACTTCTGAAAAAGAACTATGTGCAAACTGTAAAGGAAGTCATTCAGCAAGGTCTCGGGAATGCCCCAAGTATAAAGAAGAACGGGAAATTCAGAAAATTTCGTCTGAACAGAAGCTTTCCTTTCCCGCTGCCCGGAGTGAGTACAGAAAACTAAATAGCATTCGAAATGCAGTCCAGCCTGACATTTCGTTTGCAGCTGCAACTAGTGTTCAGTCTCGTGTGTCTGGTGAGTGCTCGTCATGCGTTGAGTTGAAGAGTGTTGTTGAGAACCTGACTAAACAGGTTGCTTCCCTAACTTCTGCACTTAAAGCGTTATTAAGCACCAAGCAAACAGAAATTGGTTCAAAGAGCTCAGTGTCTCAAGTTGGTAACCTTTCTGCGACGCAGAGTACAAAAGCTCAGCTGTCAAGTAAGACAGCCTCTACCTCAAAGGGAAAACCCCTTTCAGTATCCAAGACGCTTCCAGCGGAAGCGTCTAAATTTCTAAAATCTCCTCCGTCTGGGTCCAAGATCCACGATATGATAGGAGATTCATCGGCCCTAGAAAAGGGCTTTATACAAGTAAAAGGGAAAAAAGGGAAGGAGAAAATTGTGTTTGAAACGTAACTCCTCCGTTGCGAAATACCCTTTAATAGTTTAATTCAATGGAATGTTCGCGGGATCCGGTCTAGGTATGAAGATATAAAGATATTGATCCGGGATAAGTGTCCGTTTGCGCTTTGCCTGCAAGAGACGATGTTACAACCTGATATCCGATTATCCTTTCGTGGATACGAAATGTTTAGGAAAGATTCCCTGCATGGTGGCCCTGGTGATGGGGTTGCAATATTACTTCACCAGTCAATGCAAGGGATAAGTCTGGATATCCAAACGGATATTCAGGCTGTAGCAATCAGGATAACTGTCCCGGTGTCGGTTTGCGTGTGTAATGTTTATTTACCACCAAACACAGACATTTCATACCTAGCCATGAGAGAATTGCTGGAACAGTTACCAGCTCCATATATCATCTTAGGAGATTTCAATGGTCACCATTATTCTTGGGGCTCCTCACTGTGCAATGGTAGAGGTCACATGGTGGAGAGGGTCCGGAGTGATTTAGACTTATGTCTATTGAACGATGGATCTGAAACATTCATGTCATCCTCAACAGGATCCTGGTCGTGCTTGGACCTTACTTTCTGTAGCCCGTCCATTGTTCCAAGGTTGATGTGGAGAGTACTGCCAGACCTGTACGGAAGTGATCACCGACCGGTGGTGGTCGAATTGTTTGACTACCAGCCTGTCGATGACCTTCCGAAACGATGGATTGAAAAGCTTGCACGGTGGGATGAGTTTTCAAGTTTAATGGAATCTGAATATGAAGATGATGATGATGCACGAAAGCTGTTGTCTTCCTTTGTAGAGAGGATGTCTGCAGCAGCTGCCCAGAGCATTCCTAAAACATCGGGAAAAGCACGGCGTCCGCCGGTACCTTGGTGGAATGATCGTTGTAAGGAGGCTCTTCGGGGCCGCCGTAGGGCCCTGCGCATTTTTAGTCGCAGACCTACGGATGCAAACCTGGAAGCGTACCGAAGAGCTCGGGCCTGCTGTAGGCGTGTCTTTCTTGAGAGTAAGAGGGAGTCGTGGAGCCGTTACGTTGGAGATATTAGCAGGAGTACCCCTGTGACAACGGTGTGGAGAAAACTGCGTTCGGTATGTGGAAGGACGTCTCCACATCGAATCGCAGGGTTGCAAGCTGACGGTTCTGTGATCACATCACAGTCCGACATCGCTAACGTGATTGGTTCCTTCTTTAAATCAGCTTCCCTCACGTCTTCATATTCAGTACAGTTTCAAAATTATAAGAAAACCATTGAATCTCTTCCTTTCTTTATAGCGGACTCGAATGATCCTCTAAACATTCCTTTTTCATTGCATGAGCTTAGAAAAGCGCTCAAAGTATCTCGAAATACCTCACCTGGAGGAGATGAAATTACACTTTCGATGATAGCGCATTTACCGGATTCTGGGTTAAGGCAACTCCTACATGTTTTTAATAAAATATACGCTTCTAGAAAGCTTCCAAAAACTTGGAAAGAAGCAATTGTTGTTCCGAACCTCAAACCTGGTAAAGATAAAACATTGGCCTCCAACTACCGTCCCATTTCCTTGACAAGTGTTGTTTGTAAGGTCATGGAAAGAATGGTGAACAGTCGTCTCATGTGGTATCTGGAAAAGAATAACTTCCTCGCTTCTGAACAGAGCGGTTTTCGGAGAGGGAGGTCTTCGACAGACCACTTGGTGGCCCTTGAGACGGCTGTCTGCAATGCGTTTGCATTGCGGCAGCGCCTCGTTGCCGTATTCTTTGATTTAAAAAAAGCATATGATACAGCTTGGCGACGAGGTATCCTCAATACCTTGCGGGATTGGGGCATCGCTGGAAACATGTTGGCCTTCATCAAGGACTTTCTAGATGAACGATCGTTCCGTGTAAGGGTTGGTCAGTGTCTGTCCGACAGGTTTGACTTGGAAAATGGTATACCGCAAGGAAGTGTAATTAGTTGTACCCTATTTGCGGTTGCCATAAACAATATTGTGAAAAGTTGCGTATACCCTGTTAAATGTTCGTTGTTTGTTGATGATTTTGCAATATATGTTGCATCTAGAAATGTTGTCTCAGCTGAACGAGCTCTACAGCTAACTATATACCGTCTTGAAGAATGGTCACGGCAGACTGGCTTTAGTTTTTCTCCTGAGAAGACTAAATGCATTCAGTTTTGCCGAATACGGACTGATAATGTTCCAAGACTGTATTTAATGGGTCAGTATATCGAAGTTAGCACTGAAATCAGGTTTCTAGGTGTTATATTCGACAAAAGACTTACATGGGTTCCGCATATTAAAGACCTACGGGCTAGGTGCTTAAAGGTGGTTGATATTCTGCGTGTTCTTACAGGTACAGGTTGGGGTGCTGATAGATCATGTATGATAAGGTTCTACAAGGCTCTAGTGCGATCACGTATAGATTATGGCGCTGTAGCGTACTCATCTGCTACTCCCACTTCGCTGAGAATGCTTGACACGATCCACAATTCATGTTTACGATTGTCTACAGGTGCTTTTCGTTCTAGCCCTGTTGTCAGCATCTTAGTTGAAAGTGGAGAAATGTCGTTACACAGACGTCGCCAGCAGCTTATATTGACGTACTTTGCCAAGTTGAAAGCTAGACCTTATCATTTTTTGCATGACATCATTCTCAACAACCCGTGTCATGATTTGCATCTGATGAACGCCCGACAACCTTCACCATTCGGTGTAAGAGCGTTGGAGATATGCAACAACCTTGATATTGCGATTCCTCGTGTCTACCCATGTAATTCTTGTCTATTTCCACCCTGGACCATCGCTCAGTTACACTTTAACTTTGAGATGAGTAAATACTCAAAGGCAGGAACAAGCTCTGTGGTGTTTAATAGCATTTTCAGTGAGTTAGTTGAAGCTATTAAACCATCTACGGTTGTATACACTGATGGATCAAAGTCGGATGTTGGAGTTGGTTGCTCGTTTGTTGCTAATGGGAGAACCTATTTGTTTGGATTACCTGCGGGAACTAGTATTTACACGGCTGAACTTTATGCTATCAGCAAAGCTCTTTCTGTAGTCTGTGTGCGTGGGCGTCGGGTGTTGGTGTGCACTGATTCGCTCAGTGCTCTCCAGTCGATTAGTGATGTGTATTCACGCCACCCGCTAGTTGTGGACGTCCTCGGCACTGTGAAGGAGCTGAATGATAGAGGAGTAAGCGTTGTTTTCTGCTGGGTTCCGGGTCATGCTGGAATCCCGGGAAATGAGGCTGCTGATTTGGCCGCTAAGGAGGCGGCTCGTCAACCGGCTTTCACGCGATATCTGACCATGTCTGATTTTGTGAGTCTGGTGAAGCGGGTCATCACGGATTCCTGGCAGGTAGAATGGACTGGCTCTCATGGCAACAAACTACGAGAAATAAAACCTATTGTTAAGCCTTGGCCTACGTCACTGAGGAAGAACAGAAGAGAAGAGGTTGTCATCGCGCGACTTAGAATTGGGCACACCAGATTTACCCATGGGTATCTCATGACGTCTGGTGATGCTCCAGTTTGTGGCAGGTGCGATTGTCCTTTGACAGTCAAACATGTATTGGTTGATTGCGTCTGCTACGCAGCTCTGCGTCGACGATTCAAGATTCCCTCTGACATGAGGAATATACTCGGTGACGAAACCCCTATTTTGGACGCGGCTTTGAAATTTTTAAGATCCATCAGTGTATACAACAGTGTCTAATGTCCTATTAGTTTTACCCTAACGTTTACATTCAAATGTCTGTGTTTTTATTATATGGCCCCTTTACAGCCTTTTGTGATCTTTTATGTCTGTGATATTTTTTCTTTTTTTTATGTAATTTTTTACTTTTTTGGTTGTGATACTAGTTCTTAAGATTTTAATTACATAAGTGTCAATGTCATTTTTGTGTTTTCTTTTCTAACTGTGATATTAAGTTTAAGTTTATGTGTGTATGTTTTTTTGTGTTTTTAGCGTTTTTTTTTTTTTAGCCTGTCTGTGATAATAGATTATAAGATTTTAGATATTTCATATATATATAAAAAAATGGCGTTCTACACTCGGGCTTTTTACACCCTTGTGTAGAACAACAGGCGATGATAACCACGCCGAGGTTTTTCGCCTTTAAAAAAAAAAAAAAAAAAAAAAAAAAAAAAGTAATTTGAAACGAAGAAATCACATTTTTTATCTATATTTCTTCATAATGGTGCTAACTATGATGCACATTTTATAATTCGACAATTGGGTTGTGACATACAACCAAAAAAAAAAAAAGTAATCCCAAACTCGACAAAAAAATTCGTTTCGTTTACTGAACGAACGGCAAACGGGATTTTGTTAAGGTTTCTTGATTCCTATAAATTCATTAATTATCCGCTCGATGCTTTAGCAAAAAATTTACCAAATGATCAATTTCACCTAAATTCGCCTAAAAAAAAAAAAAAAAAAAAAAAATTACCATATTCGAAAACATTTTTACCCTGATGATATAAGCTATGTAACCAGAAAGGGTGTTTACCCGTATGAATACAGGACAATAAAGCTTCCAGACTTTCCGAATTAGATAAATAATAATTATTAATTGATGCGGGATCGTTACAGAAAAATAAGGGTGTATTCAATCCATAATGTCGCATAAAATTCGATGTGGACCATTCATTTATGCTAGACTTATAGATTCGTAAAGCGACTAAAACGACTCTATTTTTATCGATAATTTCACGTAAACGTTGATTGTTCAGCCATAATTTTGAATACAGCAACAGTTCAGGGGGGGGACGTCGGATATTGGTAGATGAAATCAACTATATCAGTAGGTAGCTTGTGTTCCCCATGAGACAACCTTGACCTTTTCACCTTTTGCCACACACCTGTTAGGCTCTGACACTCCCCCTCCGACGCCTCACCCTCACACGACGTCACAGTGACGTGGCACACAGGAAAAAACCCAGTACGTCATACATGGCGTAAATAATACCTCTGCTACGTTCTCACATTATAATGATGTATTATAATTACATGTCATGACAATTTGGAAAACGTAATTGCATACGTAATAGAGTGAAACTGGACACGTGGGACACGTGCACCAGGAAGGTGTACAATTGTGTTATGAGAAAAAACATCAATATAACAACAGAACATAAAAATGGTAAAAATAAAAAAAATGAACATCATAACTTTAGCATAAAAAGATTTATTTAAAATAATTTTAAAAATAAAGTTTTTGTTTATTACACAGAGCCAGTTTACTTTTTTTCAATATCAGTTTAACAAATAATTTACGTCTTAAATCCATTCGAGGATTATGTTGTTTTATTTTAGAAAAATATATGAGTCTTTTAAAATCAATATAATTAAAACATATCATTGCATAACAAACAGTTCTTTTTCAACGGATTAGGACCATCAAAATCGTCACCGCAATCTGAATCTTCACGCCACCAAAAATGTTCTTGACAACGTTGTTGGTCGGTATTATTTTTCACCAGGTTCACATTCAAACAAATAGTATTGTTATAATTCGGTTTATTGTCTCGCCACCAATGAAACAGGATCCTAACGTTTTCATAAGCACAAACAATGCCCGACGAGTGAATAAAACCGCACTTTCTCTGTCTGTCTAGTTGATACGTTGCTCTGAGTTGACCTAATCTTGGACACCCACATGATTCTATATCGATAATTGACACATTGGTTGATTTTACGTGATCTTTAATCCATTCAATTTTTTGTTGTCCTTTTACATAGATTTTTCCTTCAGCGATACTATTGAAAATTTTTGACATCTCTGTTATATCATGTATACCACAGTTCCAATCTAATCCGTGATGTACGTTACGTAACCATCTTGCCATTTTCTGCATTTTCCCTGACAAACCGGAAAATGGAAACGGTGGTTTGAACAGGTAATGAGCATTCATTGTTTTTCCATGATCGCAAGAAATAATTGCTAATTCTTTGAAAATGAACTTTCTGTTATTACCCAGGAATCCTTGCACGTCACAAAAGTACTCCATGATGTTTGCAAACCAAATGATGTATCTCATATCAAAATCATTCCATTTTATATAATTAATATTGTTGTTTTACCGAGCGAAAAAACAAAGCATGTTTTTTATTTTCTTAGGAATCCTGCAACATCGTCCAGAGACACGAATAGCCTCATTTTTGTCGAAGTAGGATGTGATTCAATTAGTTTTCTATAATATTGTTTCATGTATTTATCATATATTGGAATGATTTGTTTAGTAAGCCAATCGGTGAAGATGACAGTACGCTTTACATTGTTTCGTTATTCAGGAATGGATGCGACAATGAACATATCATTTCGCGGCATGTCCTCTATATAGTTGGTTTTTAGATTGGTAATGGGACGGTATGGAGTATTCTTTTTTAATTCAAACATGTTAATTAGATAACTGTTTAAAAGCCAAAATTCATCCGCCATGGCGCCAGTATAAGTTTCCCAGCTTTTATATAACGATTGGTTTTTTATTTCAAAACACCTTTATGATACACTAATCCAAACATTTCACACTGTAACTGGAGTGTGGGTAATGCGGTTTGAAGAAAAGCTTTAGAATACAAACCTTGCGCGTGATTGTTAACAGCCGTAAATTCCTTTTTACCGAGAGCGCTAATAGATTTTGGTATTTGAGTCGAATATTTTACATTAAAACTAACATCAATGGCGCATTTATTTCCATACTTTAAAGCTTCTCTGTATATCGTTTTAGCTGATCGTATTGGAATCGAACTTTCTGTAATTGTGATCACATTTTGAACATTAGCACCGTGATTAATTGAATTTTCTAACATGTTATTCATCACGTTAGCTAGTCGTAACGTACCCATTCGTATAGTCATAACGTACCCCAGGGGGCACCCATTCTTATATATATGAATGCTCGTCCATGCATATATATGTGGGTGTGCGGGTGTGGCAACCCCGGGACCCCAGCTAAGAGCTAACCTTATTTCAAAACTATACACAGGTTGCTCTTACACTACACACAACAATAATACTACATCACACACACCACACTTCTTTCAACACACACATTTACATACCCTACACACAACACATACACAAAGTTTTCTTACACACATTTATAATGCTGGCGAGGATGGGATGCGGGCTGGTCGTGCGTAACCCTTTCCGGATTGGAAGGTCTGGACTGTGGTTGTGCTGCTGTGAGCTTGCTCTGCCGAGGCTTTGCGCCATCCTTTAGCCCTTCCAGTCGCTTCGGTACTGTGGCAAGAAGTGGACCATAGGTAGGAGTGTCGGAGCTCTTACTGCTGCGTGCGAGCCTCTGGGACGTCGGTATCAGTGGGTCAGGCAGTACCTGACTCCCCGGCCCGGATGAAATATGTGGGAGATGGCTGCCGGGAGTACTCGGCCGGGTCCTTCTTTTTACTAGGGACCTGCGGCGTGCGCGGGTCATCTCTCCGCCCGCACCTTGCTTTCACGATGACTGGAAAAGCACTAAAGAGATTATGTCAAATAAACAATCTTCCCTCGGATTTAAAAGACTATGGTCTAGCTTGTCTGACGATAGTGATAGTGGTGTATTAAGTAACACGGACAAATTTTTCGTTGTTCGTTGTGTTGCAGAAGAAGGGTCGCTATCAAAAGTTTCCCCCTTCATTATTAACAGGTCTGTGCAGTCGGTTTGTGGCTCCCCACATTCAATTAAAAAACTAAGGAATGGTACTTTGTTAATTGAAACAACGTCTGCGAAGCAAAGTAGCAGCGTTGTTAAAATTACACAAATAGGAAGTACTACAGTCACTGTAGAACCGCACAGATCCCTCAACTCATCTCGAGGAGTGGTTTACTCTCGAGATATACAAGATATATCTGAGGCTGAGTTATTGGAGGAGCTTACCTCCCAGAGAGTGACGCAAGTCAAAAGAGTTACGCGTCGGGAAAATGGAATTGATGTCGGTACCCCGACACTCATCATAACATTTTCCACCCCTCAACCTCCGGATCGTCTTAAGTTGGGTTACTTGTCTGTTCGAGTGAGACCGTATGTCCCAAACCCTCTGCGCTGTTTTCAGTGCCAGGAATATGGACATACGAAAACTAACTGCAAAAAACCTGCGATATGCGCAAAGTGCAGTTCACCTGACCACTTAGACAGCGAATGCACTTCTGAAAAAGAACTGTGTGCCAACTGTAAAGGAAGTCACTCAGCAAGGTCTCGGGAATGCCCCAAGTATAAAGAAGAACGGGAAATTCAGAAAATTTCGTCTGAACAGAAGCTTTCCTTTCCCGCTGCCCGGAGCGAGTACAGAAAACGAAATAGCATTCGAAATGCAGTCCAGCCTGACATTTCGTTTGCAGCTGCAACTAGTGTCCAGTCTCGTGTGTCTGGTGAGTGCTCGTCATGCGTTGAGTTGAAGAGTGTTGTTGAGAACCTCACTAAACAGGTTGCTTCCCTAACTTCTGCGCTAAAAGCATTATTAAGCACCAAGCAAACAGAAATTGGTTTGAAGAATTCAGTGCCTCAAGTTGGTAACCTTTCTGCGACGCAGAATACAAAAGTTCAGCTGTCAAATAAGACAGTCGCCTCTACCTCAAAGGGGAAACCCCTTTCATTGCCCAAGACGCTTCCAGTGGATGCGTCTAAATTTCTAAAATCTCCTTTGTCTGGGTCCAAGATCCACGATGTGATAGGAGATCCATCGGCCCTTGATAAGGGTTTCATACAGGTAAAAGGAAAAAAAGGGAAGGAGAAAATTGTGTTTGAAACATAGGTCCTTTTCTTTTTTAAATTCCCTTTTAATAATATTATTCAATGGAATGTTCGCGGGATCCGGTCTAGGTATGAAGACATAAAGTTGTTGATCCGGGAAAAGTGTCCGATTGCGCTGTGCCTGCAAGAGACAATGTTACAGCCTGATGTCTCAATCTCCGTTCGTGGATATGGGATGTTTAGGAAAGATTCCCTGCGTGGTGGCCCTGGTGGTGGGGTCGCTATATTACTTCACCAGTCAATGCAGGGGGTAAGTCTGGATATTCAGACGGATCTTCAGGCCGTAGCAATCAGGATAACTGTCCCGGTGCCGGTTTGCGTGTGTACTGTTTATTTACCACCTAACAATGAAGTTTCATACCTTGCCATGAGAGAATTACTGGAACAGTTACCAGCTCCATATATCGTCCTAGGAGATTTCAATGGTCACCATTATTCTTGGGGCTCCTCACTGTGCAATGGTAGAGGTCACATGGTGGAGAGGGTCCGGAGTGATTTAGACTTATGTCTATTGAACGATGGATCTGAAACATTCATGTCATCCTCAACAGGATCCTGGTCGTGCTTGGACCTTACTTTCTGTAGCCCGTCCCTTGTACCACGGTTGTTGTGGAGAGTACTGCCAGACCTGTACGGAAGTGATCATCGACCGGTGGTGGTCGAGTTTTTTGACTACCAGTCTGTCGATGACCTTCCAAAACGATGGATAGAGAAGCTTGCACGGTGGAATGAGTTTTCAAGTGTGATGGAATCTGAATATGAAGATGATGATGATGCACGAAGCCTGTTGTCTTCCTTTGTGGAGAGGATGTGTGCAGCAGCTGCCCAGAGCATTCCTAAAACATCGGGTAAAGCGCGGCGGCCGCCGGTGCCTTGGTGGAATAATCGGTGTAAGGAGGCTCTTCAGGACCGCCGTAGGGCCCTGCGAATTTTTAGTCGCAGACCTACGGATGCTAACCTGGAAGCTTACCGAAGAGCTCGGGCCTGCTGTAGGCGTATCTTTCTGGAGAGTAAGAGAGAGTCGTGGAGCCGTTATGTTGCAGATATTAATAGGTGTACCCCTGTGACAACGGTGTGGAGAAAACTGCGGTCCGTTTGTGGAAGGATGTCTCCGCACCGAATTGCAGGGTTGCAAACTGACGGTTCCGTGATTACGTCACCAATCGACATTGCGAATGCAATTGGTTCTTCGTTAAGATCAGCGTCTCTCACGTCTTCATATTCAATTCAATTTCAAAATCATAAGAAAACCATTGAATCTCTTCCTTTTCATATAGCGGACACAAATGATCCTCTGAACATTCCTTTTTCAATGCCTGAACTAAGAAAAGCGCTCAAAGTTTCTCGAAATACCTCGCTTGGAGGAGATGAAATTACACTTTCGATGATAGCGCATTTACCAGACTCCGGGTTAAGGCAACTCCTACATATTTTTAATAAAATATACGCTTCTAGAAAGCTTCCAGAATCTTGGAAAGAAGCAATTGTTGTCCCGATCCTCAAACCTGGCAAAGATAAAATGTTGGCCTCCAGCTATCGCCCCATCTCTCTGACAAGTGTTGTATGTAAGGTGATGGAAAGAATGGTGAATAGTCGTCTCATGTGGTATCTGG
>JAQMRL010000001.1:147834815-148024815 GCA_035578175.1 Catonia carolina | reverse complement strand
AAATTATTTACACTCTCATCTGCTAGTTCCAGGGATACAAAAATTTTATTTCTTATCACATGGTCAGCCAATTATATAAATTATTTAAGAACAGAAGAGGTAGTGGTGTAAAAGACACTAGTCAAAGTTATTTCTTCTGAGAGTGATGAATTTAATTATACAGCCAGACCGTGTGGTGAATGAAGTGAAGGTGTCATTTGCAGGGCGGAAAGTAGATGCTTTCCGGAGGACCTGGCAAGCTAATAAGCATACGTTTTTCACTTAGTGAGGAAGGCATTGGTAAACCACCTCACTCCTTGTTTTAAAACGTCCTATTTGTGTCGATAATCAAATCATTTGATGAGCTAATTTTAATAATAGTGGAAAGAAGTGGAATACAAGTTTGACTGTAATTAAGTAGGAAAATGGAAATAAGTATATAAAATAAACTTTTTTTAAAAATTTTGATTTAATTGCTTTTAATCCCAATTTTCGCCGTTGTACGTGGTTATGTAAACGATGTGCACGTCGTCATCATCATCATAGAGTAACTGTAAACAAAAAAACAAAAAAAATGTAATCAGACTTTATATCAAGGAAAAACACAAGAAAGAGATGATTTATAATTCTCACCTTATGAAACCAAAAGGTTGTATTTACTGATTGAATCCTCTTCTGCTTAATTAAGTTAATGAATATTTCTAAATCAGCCAAACCCCTCACTTACACTTAATATGTCCGTTGCAAGGCTAAAATAAATAGTTCTGTTTCTTATCACATGGTCAGCCAATTAAATAGCTGAATATTTCTAAATCAGCCAAACCCTCACTTACACTTAATCTGTCCGTTGCAAGGCTAAAATAAATAGTTCTGTTTCTTATCACATGGTCAGCCAATTAAATAGCTGAATCATTTAAGAACAGAAGAGGTAGAGGTGTAAAAGACACTAGTCAGAGTTATCTTCTCTGAAAGTAATGAATTTCACTATACAGCCAGACCCTGTGGTGATTGAAGTGAAAGTGTCGTTTGCAGAGTGGAAAGTAGATGCTTTTCAGAGGGCCTGGCATGCTGATAAGCATACTTTTCCACTCATTGAGGAAGGCAAGAGTATTTTCCTATAGTATTTTCACCTCACAGTATTTTCACTATAGAATCTTTAAAAAAAAAAAGTCGGTAACTCACATCATCAGATACGGTCGTTTTTTCTTCTCACCAACAACAATCTTTATACACATAAATAAATCTTTTGATAAGGTTTTATGAGATATAGCTTAGTAAAAAAAGATTCCTGTGTTGAAAAAAAAACAATATATATAGATATATATCAAACCCCTATTAATTAATTTTTTTTCTACGTCGACTTAAACGTTCTATATATATATATATATATATATATATATATATATATATATATATATATATATATATATATATATATATATATATATATATATATTTATGACCGTCATCGTATGTTACAAACACCCTATTTGAGAAAACATTCCGTTTTCTGACCATACAATCTGACTACCCTACCATACAATCTGAGTACCTGACTGAAAAAAAAATCTGACTATCTGACCAAAAAAAATCTGACCATCTGAACACACAATCTGACTACCTGACCATAAAAAAAATCTGACTACCTGACTATAAAATCTGACTACCTGACTACACAATCTGACTGTCTCACTATACAATCTGACTACCTGACTTAAAAAAAATATGACTACCTGACTATACAATCTCACTATCTCACCACACAATATGACTATCTAACCATAAAATCTGACTACCTGACTATATATATAATCTGACTACCTGACCAAAAAAAAGTCTGACTCTGACCATACAATCTCACTACCTGACCATAAAATCTGACTATCTGACCATAAAAAAATCTGACTACCTGACTATATATATAATCTGACTACCTGACAAAAAAAAATCTGACTGTCTGACCATACAATCTGACTACCTGACCATACAATCTGATTGTCTCACTATACAATCTCACTACCTGACAAAAAAAAACAATCTGACTACCTGACCACACACAATCTGACTATCTGACTATACAATATAACTACCTGACAAAAAAAATCAGACAATCTGACCACACGCACACACAACCTCACTAATTGACCATAAACCTGACTACCTGACTATATATACATATATATATATATATATATATATATATATATATAAATCTGACTACCTAACTATACAAACTAACTCTCTCACTAACTAACTATACAATCTCATTACCTAAAAAAAACAAATCTAAAACTAAACAAACAAACCAGAATCTACAACAACAACAACAACAACATCCAAATCATTTAACCAATATAACCAAAAAAAAACCAAACACAAATAACTACAACCACCTCAATCTAAATCCAACCACCAATCTAATCAGAGGAAAAAAAAATAAAACAAAACAAATCCAAAACTATTTAAGACACATACACACACACACACACACACACACACACACACACACACACACACACACATCCCTCCAACCACAAATAAAAAAAACACCTCCAACCAACCACAAATACAGATAACTAAACACATCACAATCACAATCTCACTACAGAAAACTAAAATAAAAGAAATCCAAAACCATTTTACCCAACACACCTCCAACCACAAATACAGACAGGTAAACCCATCACAATCACAATCTCACAACAGAAAACTAAAATAAAACAAATCCAAAACTATTATCTATTGACAGTACTACGTACGTTTTGATAGTACTACGTACTACGTAGTACTACAACAAACACTAAACATGAGCAAATAAAACTATCCAAATATTTATAACCACATTTACTAGTTGTCCAAAGATTTTACATTTTTTTTATCAAATCATCATTATTATTATTATCGTCATCAAATCTAAAGATTATTTTATTATTATCTTAAAAAAAACTCACCACCAACAACAATCGGTATTCATAAATAAAACTACACCTATACCCATTCTTATTTATAAGTATATATTAAAATAAGAAGAAAACTAATTAAATAAAAACATAAAAATATTATTAGCAAATCTAAAGGTTATTTTTTTATTATTATCATCTTGAAAACTCACCAACAACAATCTTTATCCACATAAATAAATCTTTTGATAATGTTTTTGTAAGATATAGTTTAGTAAAAAAATGTTTCCTGTGTTTTGAAATTATCAATTGTATCATTAAAAAATTATAAGTGTAAAAAAATGTTGGTGTGAAACTTTCACTACAAGCTAAATATGTATTTACAAATGCGAAATATTAGTTTTTTTAAATAGAAACATTTAAAATATGATTTTATAACTACAAAAAAAGTTAGATTAAGTTTGAACACTCTTTTGACTAATTCTCTCAACAAATTTATATATATATATACATATCACATACGCCTACGTTTTGTGGCATATACGATCCAGAAATTGTGGTATGTGATTTTTTTTTTCTATTTGGGTGGACTCTTCGTGTCACTTCAGTAATGAATAATTACCCGGCGTTGTACTATTCTGTGTAGGACGGACAGGATTCGTATTGAGTTTTTTTTTACTGGCCAGCCATTTTTTTTTTTATTATTCTGTTCAGTTTTGTTATTTACCCTTAACTTCAATGAGTCGATTGGTTTTTTTTTATTAATTTCTTTTCAAAAAAAAAAGTAAAATTATAATATTATTCAAACCAGTACGATATTCCTTTAAAAAAAATAAAATATAAAATTTAAATATAGTATAAACCAATACAATAAAATTTAACCATACTTTTGAAAAAAAAACGAAGACCTATAAATATATTCTAAAATTTATATGTGATTTTTTTTTCTTTTTGATTACTGTTTTGAATATATAAAAACGATTAAGTCTTCTTCTACGTCGAATTAAACGCATTAAATATTTACAAGCATCATCATGTCTTAGAAACACCCTATTTGTGTAGTTATATATTTTTCGTTTCAAATGATAAATCACTTTTTTTTTTGTAAAACATTATAAACGCTTAACAACCTTATCCAATACCATTCATCACGGTTTTGTTTAGGAATAATACAATATAATTTACATTCACTTGCTTTGAACATACGATTTTGTGCATAAAATAGCACCGTATCAAGATCGTAGTAGCGAGGCATTCTTTTATTCAATAAAGTATTAAATATCGTACACCACGACATACGTTGTAACGAATCACAAATGTACAATTCCTTCATGTAATTCTTCATGCACATCATTCGTCGACAATAACTATTTACTGATCTCCAACCACCCCCTTTATATATATATATATATGTATATATATATATATATATATATATATATATGTACTACTATCATTTTCGCGTCCATACATTGACAATTTCCTAACAATCTGGAGTCCGAGTGCAATTTGGCGTCCGTATACGGACGCCAAATTGTAATCCTTAATAAAAACTTAATAAAAATTTATTGTGACATGGTTTTCGGACGTAATTTTTTTAAACTAAAGTACATAGTTTGGGGCAACTATATTTATTTTTTGAGAATGTTATTGTTACTCAGAGAGACACAAAAAAATAAATAAATTTTGGTACCTGATGCGAAATGGCGGTGTTTTGAAACTATTTTATACACCGTACCTTGGAGAGTTTCTCACCAGAGTGCTCTCGCTACGCCCCTATGTAAAAATATACGTATATTATGTATATTCTTACAAGGACGGCAGTTTCACATCTGCTATCAATTTCGCGTCCACCGGTTAAGAAAATAGACAAAACAAGTTATAAATAGATATTGTGTTGTGTTAAGAAAAAAAGTTTAAAAGAATAATAAAAACAAATTTTTATTAATCATCGAATTACAATTCTTTCAAAACTCACAATCTAATTTACTAAACATTCAAATAAATATTATTCGGCAAATTATTTGATATAAGTAATACAATTAAATTAAAAATAATTATATATTTTTTTATAGAATTAAAAAACTCTCTTTTCCGATAGACGATTTTTTGGGTTGACAAACTATCCTGGAAGGAAACCGGTGCTGCGCATAGTAGTGTCAGGATTAAATTATTGTTATGGCTGGCAGGATATCTTTCTAAACGCATTGTATACACAACGTATATTATACGCAATTTTGAAGAGTTGTTCTCCGCCGTGCTGTCACCTTCCATACATGAGTCCATCGCACACCGCTTTGGTTTCTTTTTTCAAATTAGGCATAAACCCACTATCAACGAATCCATGAACAAATCCTTTAGTAATTTGTTTACGTCGTTCGTTTAGTAACCAACGGGTTGGTCTAGTCTAGAAGAAAAGTCGTCGCCGCAAGTCAGCTGTTTAGCTGACTTTTCGACAGCTTTTCTGACAGCTGATTTTCGGAGATGGAGGTTCCTAGTTTAAATCCTAGTATATAGTATAATTGGTTCTTTTATACGAATTTGAATACTAGACAGTGGTTAACAATGTACTTTGATGGTTGGGGGTCAATTAACCATACTCTCTCAGGAATGGTCGGCCTGGGTATGTACGAGACTACAGCTCATTTAAACGTCATACATATCATTGGGTCATGGGGTTGCTTATTGTTCTCAATCGAACAAATTGCAACCTACACGCATTAGGGATAAAACAAAACAAAAATTTGTTTAAGAATTTTTAACATGTTATTTCACGCTTTTTTTAACATTACACCACCTGACAATTGTCAATAAAATATTTCCTTATTACGCTTACGATGTGTAAAAAGAATGCGCATTTTGCTGTTTGCCCACTCTCACTGCAAAATGGTTCAAGTACACTTCCATAATGCTATTTCGTATCATGTAATATGTCGCCCCAATTACTAGGTTTAGCAGTTTTACAGTACAGTAAATAAAACATTAAAGAGAAAATCTTTTTCTAAAATATAAAAATTAAAAATGGACTAGGAGTAGATTATTATTAACCTTGTTTTTTGCTTAAAAACAATGCGATAAAAAATTAAACTAAGAAATTCGGGAAATAGCAAACTTTACTAGACAGACCTGAACAAAGTAGGCATATTTTAATATTTATTCTGGACCGATTTTCTTTCATTATAAAATTCTGGACAGAGATTACAGATTTCAGAAAAAAAATGTTAAGGGTAGAATAAAGTACACCCATTCAGTTTTTTCCCTTTTTCTCTTACAACATCTGAACAAACGACATTTTTTTTAAATGCCCGGAAAAAACAAGGGCCATCGATTTAGACAAAAAAGTTTAAATATTAATGAGTGGGTGACCTAAAGTGAAGTTTGTACCATCCAGTTCACCTCGATTTTCTCGCGAGTATGAGCTTAACAATCGTAATATTTATGGAACGTTCCAAAACAGCAAAACGACTCTCGATAGGGATAACGATAAAGTTTAAATTGAATTTCTTAGAGTATCGCCACCATTCCTAAGTTTTTCACGATTTTTTTCGCTAATTTCGGCAGACCAAACAAAACAATTTACAGAACAATCCAGAACAAATGAGAGCTATCATTTAAAGTAAAAACCAAAAAGTATTGAATGCATGGGCTTATACTTGCCACTCCAAATTTTTCTTTGATTTTTTAGCATATTTGAACGGGAAAAAACGAAATTTTCGCGAAATGATCCGGTACAAACGAAGGGCTGTCAATCTATGTAAAAAAACTTTAAAATATTGAGTCGCGGGGGATTAGAGTGACATTGGCACCACCCAGTTCTTCTCGATTTCTCGCTTACTTGAAAGGAACTAAAAAATATTTTGCGAGACCATCCGAAACAAACGAAGGTCTGTCCCTGAAGTCCAAAAAAAAATTTAAAAAGTTGAGCGGGAGGAGGCCAGTGTGAAGTTAGCCCCTCCCGGCGTTTTTTCACTTATTTGGACGGAACAAACAAAACATTTTCCGGAATAATCCGGTAGAAACGTAGACCGATCAATTTTACAAGTTAATTTTTGAAATTTTTGTATGGGGGCCAACTTTACAGTCCTGGTTTGAACTTCTACAGGTTTAGCTAAGTAAAACAAGGAGTGGGGTGGTTTACAATTGCCTTCCTCGCCGAGTTGAAAAGCTTATCAATATGCCAGGCCGTCTAAAAAGCACCTATTTTCCACCCTGCAAATGACACACCTCACGTTATTCACCACAGGGTCTGGCTGCATAATGAAATTCATTGCGCTCAGAGGAGATATAACTCTGACAAGTATCTTTTACACTTGTACCTCTTCTGTTCTTAAATACTTCAGTCATATGTTTGGCTTACTATGTGATAAAAAAAACTAAATTTTTTTTAGTCCTGAAACAAGCAAATCGAGTGCAAATAATTTAACACTCCACCTGCCTGTTATGTGCAACCCCTTACAGTACTATTATTTTATTAAAGGCAGTTGCCTCTGACAATCAAAACATGCATTTTATTCGTCACTTGGGCGAGTAAATTTAAATCGATAATTCAAAGGATACCCACATCGAGAAAATGTTTCCAAACGGCGAAAATATTTTTACAAAAGATAATAAATTGATAAGAGAGTAGATTAGTCGATTTTTTTAAAGTAAATTCAGTACACTCGCAAATGTCCAACACGAGTCCTGAAAGTGTAGGTCAACAGACTGTAATTTTCCGATACTGAAGAAGCTTACTGAAATTAATCATTAGCAAAAACAAACCCCTGTTATTTATTTTTTGTTTTTGTAAAGCTTTTGACCGTGTCCCGTATGATTTGCCCATAAAAAAATTGAGGTGTATGGTATTAGAGGGACATCAGAGGGTCGAATTGCCATCCAATCATTGCAAAGTTAAAACAAAATACACATAAAATTTTATACAAGTTAAAAGGGGAGTTCAACGAGTTAGAATTTTAAGACCCTTGCTATTTTTAATTTTTGTTAACGATCTCGCTGAATTTCTTGGCTCCTTCAATGTTATATTATTTGCTGATGATACGATAATATCTTTCGAAGATGAAAACTATGAACAAGGTTTAAAACTAAAGAAGCTTGAAGTAAGGTTATAGACTGGATGCAATAAATAATCTTGTTCTCAACTCAGATAAAACTGTGGCCAAATGCTTCACTGGTCGTAAGGAAATAAGTAACCAAAGTAAGGATATCTCCATTAATGACAATATATCAAAATCTTTTGTAACAGGTAAGTTACAAAATTTTTAGAATTAATATTAGGTAGCAAACTATCCTGGGACAGTTGTATTAAGGAACGTGTCTGCTATATAATCAATTCCTACTGCTACGCCCTAAAACGCTTAAAAATAAGGTACTTAGCGTACCAATACCTTTGAGTATTTATCATGTTTACAAATTCTGTTGGATTTGTTTTTAATTTAGTCACACTTAAACTTATTCAAATGTATGTTTAAAAAATCAAATAATGTTCAAATTATTCCGTCATATAATTACTTTTTATCTAGTTTTTTGTTAATTATAATGATTAAAATTTTTAATGATTTTTAATGATCAAGTTGACTTATGAATATGGACACTGTTTACTATTAAGAATTCGTTTCTAATCAGTTGGTCCTAGCATATTGTTTGGCTGTCTTGGTCAAGGTTTCACATAGTTTTTCTTGGCCTCTCCAAGTGAATGCCTTGTCTGTCTCCTTTTTGTCTTCTGTGCAATAGTATAACCTTCCAGTTCCTTATCCCAAGCATTTTGACTTGTCAAAAATAATGTACATTATTTTACGTAACAATAAGGTTTATTTATTTCACTATTTGTAATATTGATTCCTAGATTGAGTGGTTGGTTGACGATGTAAATAAAGTACTAGAAACCAAAAGAATATCAACAAAAAGTGGCCACCATGGCTTTTACAACACTAAATAATTTAAAAGAAAACGCAGAGAAAAATATCAGGGTTTGGAAGACTGACTGAAAGTTGTTTAGCCGAAAAATAATCTTGGAAATGGCCTGTTAAAGGATAACCTTCAACGTGTACAAAACAGCTGGATACGAGAATTATTAGTGTAATGTATACTTTGTTGAAGATCAAAGATTACCATTACTTGAGGAACAAGAATAAAAATACAAACTATGACTAAGCCGGACTGCATTTCAAATGTTGTAGAAATTTTACTGGCCAAAGTACTTTTGTATAATTTATAAAATCATTTTGATTCAGTCGCTAAAACATGCAAATATAAACCTAGAGAGAAGCGAGGCCTGGGAAGACCTAAAAAGAGATGAATACTGGAACAGGCCATTGAGCCTAATCCTTAACAGATGATGATGAAATCATTTGAACACCGAAAAGACATTGGGTGAATGGTATTCCATTTGAATATTGAACAAATTATGTCGCTTTACAATTACATAATTTTGTCAACTAAGTAAATATTTTAATTGCATTGTCTACTAATTGATCATATTATAGTAATTACAGTCGAACCTCCCGGATTCGAATCTGATGGAACCGGCTGATTTCGATTTACAGAGGTAAAATATTGAAACAAAAAATGTACTTAAAAATTGCGTTTTAATAAAATTCATGTAATTCCATAAAATATTAAATTACAAAAGTCAAAATTATTAATAGACCACCAATTTGATTGAGGAAAGTTTTTTACAAATATTATTTTACTTGTGTTGTTTAGATCATCAGCCGAAAGGCTGGTTTGAACCTGTAGAGGTTTTACTAAGTAAAACGAGAAGTGAGGTGGCCTTCCTCACTGAACGGAAAAGTACGCGTATCAGCATGCAGGGCCCTTTGCAAAGCACATATTTTCCCCTCTGTAAATGATACCTTTACTTCATTCACCACAGGGTTTACTTAATACTGTGATTAAGAATTAAGGGCATATTTTGGTATTACAAGCTCCATTAGTACTCAAAAGCAAAAGAATATTCTACTTATAAGAACGATATGACAAATTATTGAAAAAACGACATAAAAAACAGAGTAAAATAAAATCGGGATACGCGTAAACAGTACAACTATACCTACAAACAAAAAGTTAGGTCAGCCTACAGAAAATGAAAAAATAAATTGGGTACCGAAAATTTTAGAAATTTTAACGAGTAAAATATTGCTTAATCTGAATGAATACAGCTACGGTATTTTTTACCCTGTTAGTACGAAAATCATACACCAAAGAAGGAAAGACTGCATTACTAATTTAGCCTAACTAATTTTTTTTTGCTTTCGTCTGGTTTCCTCTGACTTAAAAATTAACTGATTTTTTAATATTTCCTGATGCGTATTGAAGCTTTGAACTACGCTTGTTATGCCCTTATTTGGTCGTAAGGTTTTGTGACAATAATGTTTTGTAAGTGTAATTGTTTGTGTTTCTGCCTGGTTTCTTCTAACTCAAAAGTTAACTGCATTTTCAGTTTTTTCTAAAGCTTTTTGGAGTTTTGTGCTACGCTTACTGTGTCCTTATTGTCGTGATTTAACGCATGCTTCATTAAAAATCGTGTACAATGTGTAAATTGGAAATTTTGTAATTATTTTATTAATAATGCATAAAAAAATGTATTGTTACAATATATATGACCACGAAACTCTCGAAAATTTTCGAATAGGGAGGTAATTTAATTCATATTAAGGACGATTTTTGAAGGGGATAGCATACAATTATATTCGATTTAGGGAGGATTTCGAATGAGGAGGTTTGACTGTATTTGTAACAATTAGGATATTTTAAATAATTAACTCTAACAAATAAAAAATATACTTTCTTTAATTATTCTGGTTTTACATTGATTTAAAATAAGTACCTATTTAAAATACATGTCAAAATAATAAACAACAAATAAATTATTTTGATGACTGGATTGGATTCCGTCCGAGAACGAATTGTTTTCATACGATGGTCTTGTGTGGAGAAGTACTAGGGTGAGATGTGAATATCTAACTACAATCATTACAACACGTAGAAGTGGCAAATGCTACAGTACACGTGCCGGTACGACATGGCAACATCGTTTACACTGTTGCAGGCTATAAGTCATAATAGCGGGAACGATGCCGGACGCGAAATTGTCGGTAATTTGTACGAACGCGAAATTGTCGGTAATTCGAAAGGAGTCTGAATTGATAGCACAGTGAATAAAATTGAAAAATGCTCAATTTTCAATATCAGGACAAACCAATACCAAAACTCAGGGTGTAAGTGTAACAAATACCCTATATACTCTCATCAAAGTTGAATATACTCTTCAAATAAGCAATGTGCGAAATGCACGCTTTTTGAAAAGACGCGGAATTGTTAGCGGGATGTGTATATATATATATATATATATAGAGACAACAATCTCAACCCGATATCACAAACAAACACAATTCTCTCTTTATCCTCTTCCCAAAT
The DNA here is from genome assembly GCA_035578175.1 of Catonia carolina. Lineage (NCBI taxonomy): Eukaryota > Metazoa > Arthropoda > Insecta > Hemiptera > Achilidae > Catonia > Catonia carolina. The sequence goes on along the minus strand of JAQMRL010000001.1, from coordinate 148,013,521 downwards.
TAGAGTTCCAACTATATCATCGTCACCAACTATATATATTAGAATAAGAAGAAGAAAAGAGCCAGAAAGTTAAAAAAAAAATCCAAATACAAATAACTAAATAACCCAAATCACTATACAAATTAAACAACAAACCAAAAAAAAAAATCCAAATAAACACCCTACTTGAGAACATACCCTTTTCTGACCATACAATCTGACTACGTGACTAAAAAAAAAATCTGACTATCTGACCATAGCCCCCAGGGGGCACCCATTCTTATATATATGAATGCTCGTCCATGCATATATATGTGGGTGTGCGGGTGTGGCAACCCCGGGACCCCAGCTAAGAGCTAACCTTATTTCAAAACTATACACAGGTTGGCCTTACACTACACACAACAATAATACTACATCACACACACCACACTTCTTTCAACACACACATTTACATACCCTACACACAACACATACACAAAGTTTTCTTACACACATTTATAATGCTGGCGAGGATGGGATGCGGGCTGGTCGTGCGTAACCCTTTCCGGATTGGAAGGTCTGGACTGTGGTTGTGCTGCTGTGAGCTTGCTCTGCCGAGGCTTTGCGCCATCCTTTAGCCCTTCCAGTCGCTTCGGTACTGTGGCAAGAAGTGGACCATGGGTAGGAGTGTCGGAGCTCTTACTGCTGCGTGCGAGCCTCTGGGACGTCGGTATCAGTGGGTCAGGCAGTACCTGACTCCCCGGCCCGGATGAAATATGTGGGAGATGGCTGCCGGGAGTACTCGGCCGGGTCCTTCTTTTTACTAGGGACCTGCGGCGTGCGCGGGTCATCTCTCCGCCCGCACCTTGCTTTCACGATGACTGGAAAAGCACTAAAGAGATTATGTCAAATAAACAATCTTCCCTCGGATTTAAAAGACTATGGTCTAGCTTGTCTGACGATAGTGATAGTGGTGTATTAAGTAACACGGACAAATTTTTCGTTGTTCGTTGTGTTGCAGAAGAAGGGTCGCTATCAAAAGTTTCCCCCTTCATTATTAACAGGTCTGTGCAGTCGGTTTGTGGCTCCCCACATTCAATTAAAAAACTAAGGAATGGTACTTTGTTAATTGAAACAACGTCTGCGAAGCAAAGTAGCAGCGTTGTTAAAATTACACAAATAGGAAGTACTACAGTCACTGTAGAACCGCACAGATCCCTCAACTCATCTCGAGGAGTGGTTTACTCTCGAGATATACAAGATATGTCTGAGGCTGAGTTATTGGAGGAGCTTACCTCCCAGAGAGTGACGCAAGTCAAAAGAGTTACGCGTCGGGAAAATGGTATTGATGTCGGTACCCCGACACTTATCATAACATTTTCCACCCCTCAACCTCCGGATCGTCTTAGTTGGGTTACTTGTCTGTTCGAGTGAGACCGTATGTCCCAAACCCTCTGCGCTGTTTTCAGTGCCAGGAATATGGACATACGAAAACTAACTGCAAAAAACCTGCGATATGCGCAAAGTGCAGTTCACCTGACCACTTAGACAGCGAATGCACTTCTGAAAAAGAACTGTGTGCCAACTGTAAAGGAAGTCACTCAGCAAGGTCTCGGGAATGCCCCAAGTATAAAGAAGAACGGGAAATTCAGAAAATTTCGTCTGAACAGAAGCTTTCCTTTCCCGCTGCCCGGAGCGAGTACAGAAAACGAAATAGCATTCGAAATGCAGTCCAGCCTGACATTTCGTTTGCAGCTGCAACTAGTGTCCAGTCTCGTGTGTCTGGTGAGTGCTCGTCATGCGTTGAGTTGAAGAGTGTTGTTGAGAACCTCACTAAACAGGTTGCTTCCCTAACTTCTGCGCTAAAAGCATTATTAAGCACCAAGCAAACAGAAATTGGTTTGAAGAATTCAGTGCCTCAAGTTGGTAACCTTTCTGCGACGCAGAATACAAAAGTTCAGCTGTCAAATAAGACAGTCGCCTCTACCTCAAAGGGGAAACCCCTTTCATTGCCCAAGACGCTTCCAGTGGATGCGTCTAAATTTCTAAAATCTCCTTCGTCTGGGTCCAAGATCCACGATGTGATAGGAGATCCATCGGCCCTTGATAAGGGTTTCATACAGGTAAAAGGGAAAAAAGGGAAGGAGAAAATTGTGTTTGAAACATAGGTCCTTTTCTTTTTTAAATTCCCTTTTAATAATATTATTCAATGGAATGTTCGCGGGATCCGGTCTAGGTATGAAGACATAAAGTTGTTGATCCGGGAAAAGTGTCCGATTGCGCTGTGCCTGCAAGAGACAATGTTACAGCCTGATGTCTCAATCTCCGTTCGTGGATATGGGATGTTTAGGAAAGATTCCCTGCGTTGTGGCCCTGGTGGTGGGGTCGCTATATTACTTCACCAGTCAATGCAGGGGGTAAGTCTGGATATTCAGACGGATCTTCAGGCCGTAGCAATCAGGATAACTGTCCCGGTGTCGGTTTGCGTGTGTACTGTTTATTTACCACCTAACAATGAAGTTTCATACCTTGCCATGAGAGAATTACTGGAACAGTTACCAGCTCCATATATCGTCCTAGGAGATTTCAATGGTCACCATTATTCTTGGGGCTCCTCACTGTGCAATGGTAGAGGTCACATGGTGGAGAGGGTCCGGATTGATTTAGACTTATGTCTATTGAACGATGGATCTGAAACATTCATGTCATCCTCAACAGGATCCTGGTCGTGCTTGGACCTTACTTTCTGTAGCCCGTCCCTTGTACCACGGTTGTTGTGGAGAGTACTGCCAGACCTGTACGGAAGTGATCATCGACCGGTGGTGGTCGAGTTTTTTGACTACCGGTCTGTCGATGACCTTCCAAAACGATGGATAGAGAAGCTTGCACGGTGGAATGAGTTTTCAAGTTTGATGGAATCTGAATATGAAGATGATGATGATGCACGAAGCCTGTTGTCTTCCTTTGTGGAGAGGATGTCTGCAGCAGCTGCCCAGAGCATTCCTAAAACATCGGGTAAAGCGCGGCGGCCGCCGGTGCCTTGGTGGAATAATCGGTGTAAGGAGGCTCTTCAGGACCGCCGTAGGGCCCTGCGAATTTTTAGTCGCAGACCTACGGATGCTAACCTGGAAGCTTACCGAAGAGCTCGGGCCTGCTGTAGGCGTATCTTTCTGGAGAGTAAGAGAGAGTCGTGGAGCCGTTATGTTGCAGATATTAATAGGAGTACCCCTGTGACAACGGTGTGGAGAAAACTGCGGTCCGTTTGTGGAAGGATGTCTCCGCACCGAATTGCAGGGTTGCAAACTGACGGTTCCGTGATTACGTCACCAATCGACATTGCGAATGCAATTGGTTCTTCGTTAAGATCAGCGTCTCTCACGTCTTCATATTCAATTCAATTTCAAAATCATAAGAAAACCATTGAATATCTTCCTTTTCATATAACGGACACAAATGATCTTCTGAACATTCCTTTTTCAATGCCTGAACTAAGAAAAGCGCTCAAAGTTTCTCGAAATACCTCGCCTGGCGGAGATGAAATTACACTTTCGATGATAGCGCATTTACCAGACTCCGGGTTAAGGCAACTCCTACATATTTTTAATAAAATATACGCTTCTAGAAAGCTTCCAGAATCTTGGAAAGAAGCAATTGTTGTCCCGATCCTCAAACCTGGCAAAGATAAAATGTTGGCCTCCAGCTATCGCCCCATCTCTCTGACAAGTGTTGTATGTAAGGTGATGGAAAGAATGGTGAATAGTCGTCTCATGTGGTATCTGGAAAAGAATGACTTCCTCGCTCCTGAACAGAGCGGTTTTCGGAGAGGGAGGTCTTCGACAGACCACTTGGTGGCCCTTGAGACGGCTATCTGCAATGCGTTTGCATTGCGGCAGCGCCTCGTTGCCGTATTCTTTGATTTGAAAAAAGCATATGATACGGCTTGGCGACGAGGTATTCTTAATACCTTGCGGGAGTGGGGCATCGCTGGGAATATGTTGGCCTTCATTAAAGACTTTCTGGATGACCGATCATTTCGTGTAAGGGTTGGTCAGAGTTTGTCAAACAGGTTTGATTTGGAAAATGGTATACCGCAGGGGAGTGTAATTAGTTGTACCCTATTTGCGGTTGCCATTAACAATATTGTGAAAAGTTGCGTATACCCTGTTAAATGTTCGTTGTTTGTAGATGATTTTGCGATATATGTTGCATCTAGAAATGTTGTTTCAGCTGAACGAGCCCTACAGCTTACTATATACCGTCTTGAGGAATGGTCACGGCAGACTGGCTTTAGTTTTTCTCCTGAGAAGACTAAATGCATTCAGTTTTGCCGAATACGGACTGATAATGTTCCAAGACTGTATTTAATGGGTCAGCATATTAAGGTTAGCACTGAAATCAGGTTTCTAGGTATAATATTCGACAAAAGACTTACATGGGTTCCGCATATAAAAGACCTACGGGCTAGGTGCTTAAAGGTGGTTGATATTCTGCGTGTTCTTACAGGTACATGTTGGGGAGCTGATAGATCATGTATGATAAGGTTCTACAAGGCTCTAGTGCGATCACGTATAGATTATGGCGCTGTAGCGTACTCATCTGCTACTCCCACTTCGCTGAGAATGCTTGACACGATCCACAATTCATGTTTACGATTGTCTACAGGTGCTTTTCGTTCTAGCCCTGTTGTCAGCATCTTAGTTGAAAGTGGAGAAATGTCGTTACACAGACGTCGCCAGCAGCTTATATTGACGTACTTTGCCAAGTTGAAAGCTAGACCTTATCATTTTTTGCATGACATCATTCTCAACAACCCTTGTCATGATTTGCATCTGATGAATGCCCGATTGCCTTCACCATTCGGTGTAAGAGCGTTGGGGATATGCAACAACCTCGGTATTGCGATTCCTCGTGTGTACCCATGTAATTCATGTCTCTTTCCACCCTGGACCATCGCTCAGTTACACATTAACTTTGAAATGTGTAAATACTCAAAGGCAGACACAAGTTCTGTGGTATTTAATAGCATTTTCAGTGAGTTAGTTGAAGCTATTAAACCATCTACGGTTGTATACACGGATGGATCAAAGTCGGATGTTGGAGTTGGTTGCTCGTTTGTTGCTAATGGGAGAACTTATTTGTTTGGATTACCTGCGGGAACCAGTGTTTACACGGCTGAACTTTACGCTATTAGTAAAGCTCTGTCTGTAGTCTGTGTGCGTGGGCGTCGGGTGTTGGTGTGCACTGATTCGCTTAGTGCCCTTCAGTCGATTACTGATTTATATTCACGCCACCCGCTAGTTGTAGATGTCTACGGCACCGTGAAGCAGCTTAACGATAGAGGAGTAAGCGTTGTTTTCTGCTGGGTTCCGGGTCATGCTGGAATCTCGGGAAATGAGGCTGCTGATTTGGCCGCTAAGGAGGCGGCACGCCAACCGGCTTTCACGCAATATCTGACTGTGTCAGATTTCGTGGGCCTGGTGAAGCGTGTCATCACTGATTCCTGGCAGGTGGAATGGACTGGCTCTCATGGCAACAAGCTACGTGATATCAAACATGACGTTAAGCCTTGGCCTACGTCGCTGAGGAACAACAGAAGGGAAGAAGTTGTCATCGCTCGACTTAGAATTGGGCACACCAGATTAACGCATGGGTATCTCATGACGTCTGGTGATGCTCCAGCGTGTAGCAGATGCGATTGTCCTTTGACAATAAAACATGTTTTGGTAGATTGCATCTGCTACGCAGCTCTGCGTCGGCGGTTTAAAATACCCTGCGAGTTGCGTGATGTACTCGGCGACGATAGCCATGTTTTAGACTCAACATTGAGATTTCTTAGATCCATCTGTGTATATAAAGATGTCTAATGGGGAAACGTTAATGTTGTTTTTATGTTATATGTGTATTTGTGTGTTTTATTTTTTTTTTTATTTTCGTGGCCCATTTACAGCCTTTTGTTTATGTTTTAGGTCTGTGATATTAATGTAAATTATATTGTTTGCTGTGATACTAGTTTTTAAGATTTTTATGTGATAGTTTATAAATGTTGTTTATTCCAACTGTGTGATATTAGATTTAAGTTTGTGTTTGTATGTTTATCTTATAAGTTTTTAAAATAAATGTTCTTTACTGTAAATTTTATTTATGAATTTTTCTTTATCTGTGATATTTTTAGTTTTAGGAGTTATATTTAAATAAAAAAGTATATATTATATTATATTCAAGTACGTTCTACACCTCGGGCCCTTTACACCCGCGTGTAGAACAACGGGCGATGATAACCGTCTGGTTTTTCGCCCTAAAAAAAAAAAAAAAAAAAAAAAAAAATCAAAAAAAGTATTTAAGTTACATTTATATCTGATAATAATAAAGTGATTACACTGATAAAAATCACAATAAAAATACGATAAAAATCGTTAATGAAATGTGTATTAACCGACTTACCGCGAATAAAATTGCTAAACTCCGTCACGGTAAAAAACGGCGACGGTTTTCAACAACTTTATTACACAGTAAATTATGGATGAATACAAAATTCATGACATTTCAAAATTGAGGAGGTAAATTAATACCCCGCTCAAAAAAAGTATTTAAGTTACATTTATATCTGATAATAATAAAGTGATTACACTGATAAAAATCACAATAAAAATACGATAAAAATCGTTAATGAAATGTGTATTAACCAACTTACCGCGGATAAAATTGCTAAACTCCGTCACGGTAAAAAACGGCGACGGTTTTCAACAACTTTTATTACACAGTAAATTATGGATGAATACAAAATTCGTGACATTTAAAAATTGAGGAGGTAAATTAATACCCCGCTCAAAAAAAAGTATTTAAGTTACATTTATATCTGATAATAAATAAAATTTACATAGACAAAAATTATCAGGAATTATGAATTTATTTAAATATGTGTGCAAAATAATATTTGGCTTATTATATTCAACTTATTATATTAATAATAAAATAATAATAAAAACTTTTATTGCTTTTAACAATAGCTAAATTGGTGCATTGAAAAAAAAATATTTAAATTATAATTAATTACAGTTTTTGTTTAATGACTACGGGTTGATTAAAATGGAAAATGACATAATATTTTTTAAAAATTTATAAGCAAATGAAAAACCAAAAAAATTATTTCAATTTCATTTTTTTGTTTTTCATTACGGGTATTAATTCCACACCCACCTTTAATATGAATTCCATTTCTTCCATTTGTGGAAATAATTTCCCTCCCCTTTCACCCCCATTTTCTGGTTCATCAGAACCTTTACTGTTAGTTTTATTTTCCTCATTTTCCTGATCCTGACTCTTTTTCACTCTCCTCCTCCCCATTTTCCTGATCCTGACTCTCTTCATCACCCTCCTCGTCCTCCTCCTCCTCTTCACTACAACTATCTACAATTTCCACATTTTCATCAACCCCTGTTTCACCACATAACCCCTTATTTGATTCAAAAATGTTGAGTACGATATTTTGAACCGTTACATGTGGCGTCAAGCCTTCATCACCGTCATTATCATCATCATCATCATCATCATGGTTAGCTGTATTTTTATTTTTATTCTTTATACTTGAGATAATATCCCTGAGGATATTTTTAAGTATTTCCATGGATTCAGTTTCGTATGGTTTATTTAATAAGTTAAATTCTAACCTCTCTAAAAGTATTAATAAAAACGGAAATGACATTATTTTTTTTTAGATTTTTCCAATGCGTCCGTATTAGTTATAGTTAAATTAATGCTTCTTACCATTACGTCTGCTATGTTAATTATTTTATTTTTTAATTCTGATAAATCAGAATTTTCCCTAATTATTTTAATGGTTTTTAATTCGCTCAATACATCCCGCCACATATTAATAGATGTGATCCCTAGAAAATACATATCCATAATCAGTGGCAGTAACGGTTTTTTATTATTGTTATTTTCCATTTTTAATCTAAAAAAAATGATAAAAAAATCATAAATTTTTATATTATAATTATACAATAAAAATACGATAAAAATCGTTAATGAAATGTGTATTAACCGACTTAACGCGAATAAAATTGCTAAACTCCGTCACGGCAAAAAGCGGCGACGGTTTTCAACAACTTTATTACACAGTAAATTACGGATGAATACAAAATTCATGACATTTAAAATTTGAGGAGGTAAATTAATACCCCGCTCAAAAAAGTATTTAAGTTACATTTATATCTGATAATAATAAAGTGATTACACTGATAAAAATCGAGTTACAAATCTAATACAACTTCTGCTTTGCAGAATCTAAGTACATTTAAGTTCACTGCAATTTTTTATTCGTCTCCACATTTTACCTAAGCATCGCATACACGGATTTGTGGTACCATAACGTCCACAAAATTCCGGTCTGTGGGTGGTACCATAGTCCCACTTATTTTTGTGAATTTCATGTATTTGACACTGCTTTTTTAACAAATGTCTATTAAATAAATATGCACGTGCAAATTGCTTTATGCATCGATAGCAGAAATTTTCATCACATTTATTACAAATGTTTTGAATGGTTCCAGTGCTCATTTTTTCTAAAAAAAAACAATAATAGATATGTAAATATGATTTAGTTGACCATGGTTTTTTAAAAAAACAATTTTAATTATACAATGCTAAAATTCTAATAAAATGATTACATTAGATACAAATCATGAAGATAAAAAATTTTAGTATTATTTTAATAAAAAGTGTATTACATACAACTCAAGCAGATAAAATATAGAAAAATTAATTTATTTTCCATCAAAACTTTTTAAATTTCTACTATGACCTATCTGTTTTTTTCACACTCAAAATCTACTGTTAATATTCAACGTACTACGAATTTCATAAAAATGAGTTATTGAAGTTGCCACATTTTCATTAGAGAAAACTTATACAAATCATTTAAAATATGTATATGATATCAAATAATTTACACATGCCAGTTCACCTAGCCTGGGAGGATTAAAGGGTTTTTTAACTCTTCGGTTTCGTTCAAAATTACGAATTTCATCCGTTATTTTACACTTTATTCCATAATCTGTTAAATTCATGATGAACCAATGCTCATTTATTCGGTAAACAGCATTTTTTAACAGAGATATATATATTAAATGCGCTAAGTAGTGCATAAATACAAATATGCGGACAATCGGGCAGCATTGTATTCGTTTTTAAAAAAGAAAAACAAAATATTTGCCCTTTAAACAGAACTATTTTTGAATAACATGAAAATGGTTCTGTATGATCAAAACCTGTTCGGGTGTGGCAACCCCGGGACCCCAGCTAAGAGCTAACCTTATTTCAAAACTATACACAGGTTGCTCTTACACTACACACAACAATAATACTACATCACACACACCACACTTTCTTTCAACACACACATTTACATACCCTACACACAACACATACACAAAGTTTTCTTACACACATTTATAATGCTGGCGAGGATGGGATGCGGGCTGGTCGTGCGTAACCCTTTCCGGATTGGAAGGTCTGGACTGTGGTTGTGCTGCTGTGAGCTTGCTCTGCCGAGGCTTTGCGCCATCCTTTAGCCCTTCCAGTCGCTTCGGTACTGTGGCAAGAAGTGGACCATGGGTAATAGTGTCGGAGCTCTTACTGCTGCGTGCGAGCCTCTGGGACGTCGGTATCAGTGGGTCAGGCAGTACCTGACTCCCCGGCCCGGATGAAATATGTGGGAGATGGCTGCCGGGAGTACTCGGCCGGGTCCTTCTTTTTACTAGGGACCTGCGGCGTGCGCGGGTCATCTCTCCGCCCGCACCTTGCTTTCACGATGACTGGAAAAGCACTAAAGATAATGTCTAACAAACAATCTTCCCTTGGATGTAAAAGACTATGGTCTAGCTTGTCTGACGATAGTGATAGTGGTGTATTAAGTAACACGGACAAATTTTTCGTTGTTCGTTGTGTTGCAGAAGAAGGGTCGCTATCAAAAGTTTCCCCCTTCATTATTAACAGGTCTGTGCAGTCGGTTTGTGGCTCGCCACATTCAATTAAAAAACTAAGGAATGGTACTTTGTTAATTGAAACAACGTCTGCGAAGCAAAGTAGCAGCGTTGTTAAAATTACACAAATAGGAAGTACTACAGTCACTGTAGAACCGCACAGATCCCTCAACTCATCTCGAGGAGTGGTTTACTCTCGAGACATACAAGATATGTCTGAGGCTGAGTTATTGGAGGAGCTTACCTCCCAGAGAGTGACGCAAGTCAAAAGAGTTACGCGTCGGGAAAATGGAATTGATGTCGGTACCCCGACACTTATCATAACATTTTCCACCCCTCAACCTCCGGATCGTCTTAAGTTGGGTTACTTGTCTGTTCGAGTGAGACCGTATGTCCCAAACCCTCTGCGCTGTTTTCAGTGCCAGGAATACGGACATACGAAAACAAACTGCAAGAAACCTGCGATATGCGCAAAGTGCAGTTCACCTGACCACTTAGATAGCGAATGCACTTCTGAAAAAGAACTATGTGCAAACTGTAAAGGAAGTCATTCAGCAAGGTCTCGGGAATGCCCCAAGTATAAAGAAGAACGGGAAATTCAGAAAATTTCGTCTGAACAGAAGCTTTCCTTTCCCGCTGCCCGGAGTGAGTACAGAAAACTAAATAGCATTCGAAATGCAGTCCAGCCTGACATTTCGTTTGCAGCTGCAACTAGTGTTCAGTCTCGTGTGTCTGGTGAGTGCTCGTCATGCGTTGAGTTGAAGAGTGTTGTTGAGAACCTCACTAAACAGGTTGCTTCCCTAACTTCTGCACTTAAAGCGTTATTAAGCACCAAGCAAACAGAAATTGGTTCAAAGAGCTCAGTGTCTCAAGTGTGTAACCTTTCTGCGACGCAGAGTACAAAAGCTCAGCTGTCAAGTAAGACAGCCTCTACCTCAAAGGGAAAACCCCTTTTAGTATCCAAGACGCTTCCAGCGGAAGCGTCTAAATTTTTAAAATCTCCTCCGTCTGGGTCCAAGATCCACGATATGATAGGAGATTCATCGGCCCTAGAAAAGGGCTTTATACAAGTAAAAGGGAAAAAAGGGAAGGAGAAAATTGTGTTTGAAACGTAACTCCTCCGTTGCGAAATACCTTTTAATAGTTTAATTCAATGGAATGTTCGCGGGATCCGGTCTAGGTATGAAGATATAAAGATATTGATCCGGGATAAGTGTCCGTTTGCGCTTTGCCTGCAAGAGACGATGTTACAACCTGATATCCGATTATCCTTTCGTGGATACGAAATGTTTAGGAAAGATTCCCTGCATGGTGGCCCTGGTGATGGGGTTGCAATATTACTTCACCAGTCAATGCAAGGGATAAGTCTGGATATCCAAACGGATATTCAGGCTGTAGCAATCAGGATAACTGTCCCGGTGTCAGTTTGCGTGTGTAATGTTTATTTACCACCAAACACAGACATTTCATACCTAGCCATGAGAGAATTGCTGGAACAGTTACCAGCTCCATATATCATCTTAGGAGATTTCAATGGTCACCATTATTCTTGGGGCTCCTCACTGTGCAATGGTAGAGGTCACATGGTGGAGAGGGTCCGGAGTGATTTAGACTTATGTCTATTGAACGATGGATCTGAAACATTCATGTCATCCTCAACAGGATCCTGGTCGTGCTTGGACCTTACTTTCTGTAGCCCGTCCATTGTTCCAAGGTTGATGTGGAGAGTACTGCCAGACCTGTATGGAAGTGATCACCGACCGGTGGTGGTCGAATTTTTTGACTACCAGCCTGTCGATGACCTTCCGAAACGATGGATTGAAAAGCTTGCACGGTGGGATGAGTTTTCAAGTTTAATGGAATCTGAATATGAAGATGATGATGATGCACGAAGCCTGTTGTCTTCCTTTGTAGAGAGGATGTCTGCAGCAGCTGCCCAGAGCATTCCTAAAACATCGGGAAAAGCACGGCGTCCGCCGGTACCTTGGTGGAATGATCGTTGTAAGGAGGCTCTTCAGGACCGCCGTAGGGCCCTGCGCATTTTTAGTTGCAGACCTACGGATGCAAACCTGGAAGCGTACCGAAGAGCTCGGGCCTGCTGTAGGCGTGTCTTTCTTGAGAGTAAGAGGGAGTCGTGGAGCCGTTACGTTGGAGATATTAACAGGAGTACCCCTGTGACAACGGTATGGAGAAAACTGCGTTCGGTATGTGGAAGGACGTCTCCACATCGAATCGCAGGGTTGCAAGTTAACGGTTCTGTGATCACATCACAGTCCGACATCGCTAACGTGATTGGTTCCTTCTTTAAATCAGCTTCCCTCACGTCTTCATATTCAGTACAGTTTCAAAATTATAAGAAAACCATTGAATCTCTTCCTTTCTTTATAGCGGACTCGAATGATCCTCTAAACATTCCTTTTTCATTGCCTGAGCTTAGAAAAGCGCTCAAAGTATCTCGAAATACCTCACCTGGAGGAGATGAAATTACACTTTCGATGATAGCGCATTTACCGGATTCTGGGTTAAGGCAACTCCTACATGTTTTTAATAAAATATACGCTTCTAGAAAGCTTCCAAAAACTTAGAAAGAAGCAATTGTTGTTCCGATCCTCAAACCTGGTAAAGATAAAACATTGGCCTCCAACTACCGTCCCATTTCCTTGACAAGTGTTGTTTGTAAGGTCATGGAAAGAATGGTGAACAGTCGTCTCATGTGGTATCTGGAAAAGAATAACTTCCTCGCTCCTGAACAGAGCGGTTTTCGGAGAGGGAGGTCTTCGACAGACCACTTGGTGGCCCTTGAGACGGCTATCTGCAATGCGTTTGCATTGCGGCAGCGCCTCGTTGCCGTATTCTTTGATTTGAAAAAAGCATATGATACAGCTTGGCGACGAGGTATCCTCAATACCTTGCGGGATTGGGGCATCGCTGGAAACATGTTGGCCTTCATCAAGGACTTTCTAGATGAACGATCGTTCCGTGTAAGGGTTGGTCAGTGTCTGTCCGACAGGTTTGACTTGGAAAATGGTATACCGCAAGGAAGTGTAATTAGTTGTACCCTATTTGCGGTTGCCATAAACAATATTGTGAAAAGTTGCGTATACCCTGTTAAATGTTCGTTATTTGTTGATGATTTTGCAATATATGTTGCATCTAGAAATGTTGTCTCAGCTGAACGAGCTCTACAGCTAACTATATACCGTCTTGAGGAATGGTCACGGCAGACTGGCTTTAGTTTTTCTCCTGAGAAGACTAAATGCATTCAGTTTTGCCGAATACGGACTGATAATGTTCCAAGACTGTATTTAATGGGTCAACATATCGAAGTTAGCACTGAAATCAGGTTTCTAGGTGTTATATTCGACAAAAGACTTACATGGGTTCCGCATATAAAAGACCTACGGGCTAGGTGCTTAAAGGTGGTTGATATTCTGCGTGTTCTTACAGGTACGTGTTGGGGAGCTGATAGATCATGTATGATAAGGTTCTACAAGGCTCTAGTGCGATCACGTATAGATTATGGCGCTGTAGCGTACTCATCTGCTACTCCCACTTCGCTGAGAATGCTTGACACGATCCACAATTCATGTTTATGATTGTCTACAGGTGCTTTTCGTTCTAGCCCTGTTGTCAGCATCTTAGTTGAAAGTGGAGAAATGTCGTTACACAGACGTCGCCAGCAGCTTATATTGACGTACTTTGCCAAGTTGAAAGCCTAGACCTTATCATTTTTTGCATGACATCATTCTCAACAACCCTTGTCATGATTTGCATGTGATGAATGCCCGATTGCCTTCACCATTCGGTGTAAGAGCGTTGGGGATATGCAACAACCTCGGTATTGCGATTCCTCGTGTGTACCCATGTAATTCATGTCTCTTTCCACCCTGGACCATCGCTCAGTTACACATTAACTTTGAAATGTGTAAATACTCAAAGGCAGACACAAGTTCTGTGGTATTTAATAGCATTTTCAGTGAGTTAGTTGAAGCTATTAAACCATCTACGGTTGTATACACGGATGGATCAAAGTCAGATGTTGGAGTTGGTTGCTCGTTTGTTGCTAATGGGAGAACCTATTTGTTTGGATTACCTGCGGGAACCAGTGTTTACACGGCTGAACTTTACGCTATTAGTAAAGCTCTGTCTGTAGTCTGTGTGCGTGGGCGTCGGGTGTTGGTGTGCACTGATTCGCTTAGTGCCCTTCAGTCGGTTACTGATTTATATTCACGCCACCCGCTAGTTGTAGATGTCCACGGCACCGTGAAGCAGCTTAACGATAGAGGAGTAAGCGTTGTTTTCTGCTGGGTTCCGGGTCATGCTGGAATCTCGGGAAATGAGGCTGCTGATTTGGCCGCTAAGGAGGCGGCACGCCAACCGGCTTTCACGCAATATCTGACTGTGTCAGATTTCGTGGGCCTGGTGAAGCGTGTCATCACTGATTCCTGGCAGGTGGAATGGACTGGCTCTCATGGCAACAAGCTACGTGATATCAAACATGACGTTAAGCCTTGGCCTACGTCGCTGAGGAACAACAGAAGGGAAGAAGTTGTCATCGCTCGACTTAGAATTGGGCACACCAGATTAACGCATGGGTATCTCATGACGTCTGGTGATGCTCCAGCGTGTGGCAGATGCGATTGTCCTTTGACAATAAAACATGTTTTGGTAGATTGCATCTGCTACGCAGCTCTGCGTCGGCGGTTTAAAATACCCTGCGAGTTGCGTGATGTACTCGGCGACGATAGCCATGTTTTAGACTCAACATTGAGATTTCTTAGATCCATCTGTGTATATAAAGATGTCTAATGGGGAAACGTTAATGTTGTTTTTATGTTATATGTGTATTTGTGTGTTTTATTTTTTTTTTTATTTTCGTGGCCCATTTACAGCCTTTTGTTTATGTTTTAGGTCTGTGATATTAATGTAAATTATATTGTTTGCTGTGATACTAGTTTTTAAGATTTTTATGTGATAGTTTATAAATGTTGTTTATTCCAACTGTGTGATATTAGATTTAAGTTTGTGTTTGTATGTTTATCTTATAAGTTTTTAAAATAAATGTTCTTTACTGTAAATTTTATTTATGAATTTTTCTTTATCTGTGATATTTTTAGTTTTAGGAGTTATATTTAAATAAAAAAGTATATATTATATTATATTCAAGTACGTTCTACACCTCGGGCCCTTTACACCCGCGTGTAGAACAACGGGCGATGATAACCGTCTGGTTTTTCGCCCTAAAAAAAAAAAAAAAAAAAAAAAAAAAATCAAAAAAAGTATTTAAGTTACATTTATATCTGATAATAATAAAGTGATTACACTGATAAAAATCACAATAAAAATACGATAAAAATCGTTAATGAAATGTGTCTTAACCGACTTACCGCGAATAAAATTGCTAAACTCCGTCACGGTAAAAAACGGCGACGGTTTTCAACAACTTTATTACACAGTAAATTATGGATGAATACAAAATTCATGACATTTAAAAATTGAGGAGGTAAATTAATACCCCGCTCAAAAAAAGTATTTAAGTTACATTTATATATGATAATAATAAAGTGATTACACTGATAAAAATCACAATAAAAATACGATAAAAATCGTTAATGAAATGTGTATTAACCGACTTACCGCGAATAAAATTGCTAAACTCCGTCACGGTAAAAAACGGCGACGGTTTTCAACAACTTTATTACACAGTAAATTATGGATGAATACAAAATTCATGACATTTCAAAATTGAGGAGGTAAATTAATACCCCGCTCAAAAAAAGTATTTAAGTTACATTTATATCTGATAATAATAAAGTGATTACACTGATAAAAATCACAATAAAAATACGATAAAAATCGTTAATGAAATGTGTATTAACCAACTTACCGCGGATAAAATTGCTAAACTCCGTCACGGTAAAAAACGGCGACGGTTTTCAACAACTTTTATTACACAGTAAATTATGGATGAATACAAAATTCGTGACATTTAAAAATTGAGGAGGTAAATTAATACCCCGCTCAAAAAAAAGTATTTAAGTTACATTTATATCTGATAATAAATAAAATTTACATAGACAAAAATTATCAGGAATTATGAATTTATTTAAATATGTGTGCAAAATAATATTTGGCTTATTATATTCAACTTATTATATTAATAATAAAATAATAATAAAAACTTGTATTGCTTTTAACAATAGCTAAATTGGTGCATTGAAAAAAAAATATTTAAATTATAATTAATTACAGTTTTTGTTTAATGACTACGGGTTGATTAAAATGGAAAATGACATAATATTTTTTAAAAATTTATAAGCAAATGAAAAACCAAAAAAATTATTTCAATTTCATTTTTTTGTTTTTCATTACGGGTATTAATTCCACACCCACCTTTAATATGAATTCCATTTCTTCCATTTGTGGAAATAATTTCCCTCCCCTTTCACCCCCATTTTCTGGTTCATCAGAACCTTTACTGTTAGTTTTATTTTCCTCATTTTCCTGATCCTGACTCTTTTTCACTCTCCTCCTCCCCATTTTCCTGATCCTGACTCTCTTCATCACCCTCCTCGTCCTCCTCCTCCTCTTCACTACAACTATCTACAATTTCCACATTTTCATCAACCCCTGTTTCACCACATAACCCCTTATTTGATTCAAAAATGTTGAGTACGATATTTTGAACCGTTACATGTGGCGTCAAGCCTTCATCACCGTCATTATCATCATCATCATCATCATCATGGTTAGCTGTATTTTTATTTTTATTCTTTATACTTGAGATAATATCCCTGAGGATATTTTTAAGTATTTCCATGGATTCAGTTTCGTATGGTTTATTTAATAAGTTAAATTCTAACCTCTCTAAAAGTATTAATAAAAACGGAAATGACATTATTTTTTTTTAGATTTTTCCAATGCGTCCGTATTAGTTATAGTTAAATTAATGCTTCTTACCATTACGTCTGCTATGTTAATTATTTTATTTTTTAATTCTGATAAATCAGAATTTTCCCTAATTATTTTAATGGTTTTTAATTCGCTCAATACATCCCGCCACATATTAATAGATGTGATCCCTAGAAAATACATATCCATAATCAGTGGCAGTAACGGTTTTTTATTATTGTTATTTTCCATTTTTAATCTAAAAAAAATGATAAAAAAATCATAAATTTTTATATTATAATTATACAATAAAAATACGATAAAAATCGTTAATGAAATGTGTATTAACCGACTTAACGCGAATAAAATTGCTAAACTCCGTCACGGCAAAAAGCGGCGACGGTTTTCAACAACTTTATTACACAGTAAATTACGGATGAATACAAAATTCATGACATTTAAAATTTGAGGAGGTAAATTAATACCCCGCTCAAAAAAGTATTTAAGTTACATTTATATCTGATAATAATAAAGTGATTACACTGATAAAAATCGAGTTACAAATCTAATACAACTTCTGCTTTGCAGAATCTAAGTACATTTAAGTTCACTGCAATTTTTTATTCGTCTCCACATTTTACCTAAGCATCGCATACACGGATTTGTGGTACCATAACGTCCACAAAATTCCGGTCTGTGGGTGGTACCATAGTCCCACTTATTTTTGTGAATTTCATGTATTTGACACTGCTTTTTTAACAAATGTCTATTAAATAAATATGCACGTGCAAATTGCTTTATGCATCGATAGCAGAAATTTTCATCACATTTATTACAAATGTTTTGAATGGTTCCAGTGCTCATTTTTTCTAAAAAAAAACAATAATAGATATGTAAATATGATTTAGTTGACCATGGTTTTTTAAAAAAACAATTTTAATTATACAATGCTAAAATTCTAATAAAATGATTACATTAGATACAAATCATGAAGATAAAAAATTTTAGTATTATTTTAATAAAAAGTGTATTACATACAACTCAAGCAGATAAAATATAGAAAAATTAATTTATTTTCCATCAAAACTTTTTAAATTTCTACTATGACCTATCTGTTTTTTTCACACTCAAAATCTACTGTTAATATTCAACGTACTACGAATTTCATAAAAATGAGTTATTGAAGTTGCCACATTTTCATTAGAGAAAACTTATACAAATCATTTAAAATATGTATATGATATCAAATAATTTACACATGCCAGTTCACCTAGCCTGGGAGGATTAAAGGGTTTTTTAACTCTTCGGTTTCGTTCAAAATTACGAATTTCATCCGTTATTTTACACTTTATTCCATAATCTGTTAAATTCATGATGAACCAATGCTCATTTATTCGGTAAACAGCATTTTTTAACAGAGATATATATATTAAATGCGCTAAGTAGTGCATAAATACAAATATGCGGACAATCGGGCAGCATTGTATTCGTTTTTAAAAAAGAAAAACAAAATATTTGCCCTTTAAACAGAACTATTTTTGAATAACATGAAAATGGTTCTGTATGATCAAAACCTGTTCGGGTGTGGCAACCCCGGGACCCCAGCTAAGAGCTAACCTTATTTCAAAACTATACACAGGTTGCTCTTACACTACACACAACAATAATACTACATCACACACACCACACTTTCTTTCAACACACACATTTACATACCCTACACACAACACATACACAAAGTTTTCTTACACACATTTATAATGCTGGCGAGGATGGGATGCGGGCTGGTCGTGCGTAACCCTTTCCGGATTGGAAGGTCTGGACTGTGGTTGTGCTGCTGTGAGCTTGCTCTGCCGAGGCTTTGCGCCATCCTTTAGCCCTTCCAGTCGCTTCGGTACTGTGGCAAGAAGTGGACCATGGGTAAGAGTGTCGGAGCTCTTACTGCTGCGTGCGAGCCTCTGGGACGTCGGTATCAGTGGGTCAGGCAGTACCTGACTCCCCGGCCCGGATGAAATATGTGGGAGATGGCTGCCGGGAGTACTCGGCCGGGTCCTTCTTTTTACTAGGGACCTGCGGCGTGCGCGGGTCATCTCTCCGCCCGCACCTTGCTTTCACGATGACTGGAAAAGCACTAAAGATAATGTCTAACAAACAATCTTCCCTTGGATGTAAAAGACTATGGTCTAGCTTGTCTGACGATAGTGATAGTGGTGTATTAAGTAACACGGACAAATTTTTCGTTGTTCGTTGTGTTGCAGAAGAAGGGTCGCTATCAAAAGTTTCCCCCTTCATTATTAACAGGTCTGTGCAGTCGGTTTGTGGCTCGCCACATTCAATTAAAAAACTAAGGAATGGTACTTTGTTAATTGAAACAACGTCTGCGAAGCAAAGTAGCAGCGTTGTTAAAATTACACAAATAGGAAGTACTACAGTCACTGTAGAACCGCACAGATCCCTCAACTCATCTCGAGGAGTGGTTTACTCTCGAGACATACAAGATATGTCTGAGGCTGAGTTATTGGAGGAGCTTACCTCCCAGAGAGTGACGCAAGTCAAAAGAGTTACGCGTCGGGAAAATGGAATTGATGTCGGTACCCCGACACTTATCATAACATTTTCCACCCCTCAACCTCCGGATCGTCTTAAGTTGGGTTACTTGTCTGTTCGAGTGAGACCGTATGTCCCAAACCCTCTGCGCTGTTTTCAGTGCCAGGAATACGGACATACGAAAACAAACTGCAAGAAACCTGCGATATGCGCAAAGTGCAGTTCACCTGACCACTTAGATAGCGAATGCACTTCTGAAAAAGAACTATGTGCAAACTGTAAAGGAAGTCATTCAGCAAGGTCTCGGGAATGCCCCAAGTATAAAGAAGAACGGGAAATTCAGAAAATTTCGTCTGAACAGAAGCTTTCCTTTCCCGCTGCCCGGAGTGAGTACAGAAAACTAAATAGCATTCGAAATGCAGTCCAGCCTGACATTTCGTTTGCAGCTGCAACTAGTGTTCAGTCTCGTGTGTCTGGTGAGTGCTCGTCATGCGTTGAGTTGAAGAGTGTTGTTGAGAACCTCACTAAACAGGTTGCTTCCCTAACTTCTGCACTTAAAGCGTTATTAAGCACCAAGCAAACAGAAATTGGTTCAAAGAGCTCAGTGTCTCAAGTGTGTAACCTTTCTGCGACGCAGAGTACAAAAGCTCAGCTGTCAAGTAAGACAGCCTCTACCTCAAAGGGAAAACCCCTTTTAGTATCCAAGACGCTTCCAGCGGAAGCGTCTAAATTTTTAAAATCTCCTCCGTCTGGGTCCAAGATCCACGATATGATAGGAGATTCATCGGCCCTAGAAAAGGGCTTTATACAAGTAAAAGGGAAAAAAGGGAAGGAGAAAATTGTGTTTGAAACGTAACTCCTCCGTTGCGAAATACCCTTTAATAGTTTAATTCAATGGAATGTTCGCGGGATCCGGTCTAGGTATGAAGATATAAAGATATTGATCCGGGATAAGTGTCCGTTTGCGCTTTGCCTGCAAGAGACGATGTTACAACCTGATATCCGATTATCCTTTCGTGGATACGAAATGTTTAGGAAAGATTCCCTGCATGGTGGCCCTGGTGATGGGGTTGCAATATTACTTCACCAGTCAATGCAAGGGATAAGTCTGGATATCCAAACGGATATTCAGGCTGTAGCAATCAGGATAACTGTCCCGGTGTCAGTTTGCGTGTGTAATGTTTATTTACCACCAAACACAGACATTTCATACCTAGCCATGAGAGAATTGCTGGAACAGTTACCAGCTCCATATATCATCTTAGGAGATTTCAATGGTCACCATTATTCTTGGGGCTCCTCACTGTGCAATGGTAGAGGTCACATGGTGGAGAGGGTCCGGAGTGATTTAGACTTATGTCTATTGAACGATGGATCTGAAACATTCATGTCATCCTCAACAGGATCCTGGTCGTGCTTGGACCTTACTTTCTGTAGCCCGTCCATTGTTCCAAGGTTGATGTGGAGAGTACTGCCAGACCTGTATGGAAGTGATCACCGACCGGTGGTGGTCGAATTTTTTGACTACCAGCCTGTCGATGACCTTCCGAAACGATGGATTGAAAAGCTTGCACGGTGGGATGAGTTTTCAAGTTTAATGGAATCTGAATATGAAGATGATGATGATGCACGAAGCCTGTTGTCTTCCTTTGTAGAGAGGATGTCTGCAGCAGCTGCCCAGAGCATTCCTAAAACATCGGGAAAAGCACGGCGTCCGCCGGTACCTTGGTGGAATGATCGTTGTAAGGAGGCTCTTCAGGACCGCCGTAGGGCCCTGCGCATTTTTAGTTGCAGACCTACGGATGCAAACCTGGAAGCGTACCGAAGAGCTCGGGCCTGCTGTAGGCGTGTCTTTCTTGAGAGTAAGAGGGAGTCGTGGAGCCGTTACGTTGGAGATATTAACAGGAGTACCCCTGTGACAACGGTATGGAGAAAACTGCGTTCGGTATGTGGAAGGACGTCTCCACATCGAATCGCAGGGTTGCAAGTTAACGGTTCTGTGATCACATCACAGTCCGACATCGCTAACGTGATTGGTTCCTTCTTTAAATCAGCTTCCCTCACGTCTTCATATTCAGTACAGTTTCAAAATTATAAGAAAACCATTGAATCTCTTCCTTTCTTTATAGCGGACTCGAATGATCCTCTAAACATTCCTTTTTCATTGCCTGAGCTTAGAAAAGCGCTCAAAGTATCTCGAAATACCTCACCTGGAGGAGATGAAATTACACTTTCGATGATAGCGCATTTACCGGATTCTGGGTTAAGGCAACTCCTACATGTTTTTAATAAAATATACGCTTCTAGAAAGCTTCCAAAAACTTAGAAAGAAGCAATTGTTGTTCCGATCCTCAAACCTGGTAAAGATAAAACATTGGCCTCCAACTACCGTCCCATTTCCTTGACAAGTGTTGTTTGTAAGGTCATGGAAAGAATGGTGAACAGTCGTCTCATGTGGTATCTGGAAAAGAATAACTTCCTCGCTCCTGAACAGAGCGGTTTTCGGAGAGGGAGGTCTTCGACAGACCACTTGGTGGCCCTTGAGACGGCTATCTGCAATGCGTTTGCATTGCGGCAGCGCCTCGTTGCCGTATTCTTTGATTTGAAAAAAGCATATGATACAGCTTGGCGACGAGGTATCCTCAATACCTTGCGGGATTGGGGCATCGCTGGAAACATGTTGGCCTTCATCAAGGACTTTCTAGATGAACGATCGTTCCGTGTAAGGGTTGGTCAGTGTCTGTCCGACAGGTTTGACTTGGAAAATGGTATACCGCAAGGAAGTGTAATTAGTTGTACCCTATTTGCGGTTGCCATAAACAATATTGTGAAAAGTTGCGTATACCCTGTTAAATGTTCGTTATTTGTTGATGATTTTGCAATATATGTTGCATCTAGAAATGTTGTCTCAGCTGAACGAGCTCTACAGCTAACTATATACCGTCTTGAGGAATGGTCACGGCAGACTGGCTTTAGTTTTTCTCCTGAGAAGACTAAATGCATTCAGTTTTGCCGAATACGGACTGATAATGTTCCAAGACTGTATTTAATGGGTCAACATATCGAAGTTAGCACTGAAATCAGGTTTCTAGGTGTTATATTCGACAAAAGACTTACATGGGTTCCGCATATAAAAGACCTACGGGCTAGGTGCTTAAAGGTGGTTGATATTCTGCGTGTTCTTACAGGTACGTGTTGGGGAGCTGATAGATCATGTATGATAAGGTTCTACAAGGCTCTAGTGCGATCACGTATAGATTATGGCGCTGTAGCGTACTCATCTGCTACTCCCACTTCGCTGAGAATGCTTGACACGATCCACAATTCATGTTTATGATTGTCTACAGGTGCTTTTCGTTCTAGCCCTGTTGTCAGCATCTTAGTTGAAAGTGGAGAAATGTCGTTACACAGACGTCGCCAGCAGCTTATATTGACGTACTTTGCCAAGTTGAAAGCCTAGACCTTATCATTTTTTGCATGACATCATTCTCAACAACCCTTGTCATGATTTGCATCTGATGAATGCCCGATTGCCTTCACCATTCGGTGTAAGAGCGTTGGGGATATGCAACAACCTCGGTATTGCGATTCCTCGTGTGTACCCATGTAATTCATGTCTCTTTCCACCCTGGACCATCGCTCAGTTACACATTAACTTTGAAATGTGTAAATACTCAAAGGCAGACACAAGTTCTGTGGTATTTAATAGCATTTTCAGTGAGTTAGTTGAAGCTATTAAACCATCTACGGTTGTATACACTGATGGATCAAAGTCGGATGTTGGAATTGGTTGCTCGTTTGTTTCTAATGGGAGAACCTATTTGTTTGGATTACCTGCGGGAACTAGTGTTTACACGGCTGAACTTTATGCTATCAGCAAAGCTCTTTCTGTAGTCTGTGTGCGTGGGCGTCGGGTGTTGGTGTGCACTGATTCGCTCAGTGCTCTCCAGTCGATTAGTGATGTGTATTCACGCCACCCGCTAGTTGTGGACGTCCTCGGCACTGTGAAGGAGCTGAATGTTAGAGGAGTAAGCGTTGTTTTCTGCTGGGTTCCGGGTCATGCTGGAATCCCGGGAAATGAGGCTGCTGATTTGGCCGCTAAGGAGGCGGCTCGTCAACCGGCTTTCACGCGATATCTGACTATGTCTGATTTTGTGAGTCTGGTGAAGCGGGTCATCACGGATTCCTGGCAGGTAGAATGGACTGGCTCTCATGGCAACAAACTACGAGAAATAAAACCTATTGTTAAGCCTTGGCCTACGTCACTGAGGAAGAACAGAAGAGAAGAGGTTGTCATCGCGCGACTTAGAATTGGGCACACCAGATTTACCCATGGGTATCTCATGACGTCTGGTGATGCTCCAGTTTGTGGCAGGTACGATTGTCCTTTGACAGTCAAACATGTATTGGTTGATTGCGTCTGCTACGCAGCTCTGCGTCGACGATTCAAGATTCCCTCTGACATAAGGAATATACTCGGTGACGAAACCCCTATTTTGGACGCGGCTTTGAAATTTTTAAGATCCATCAGTGTATACAACAGTGTCTAATGTCCTATTAGTTTTACCCTAACGTTTACATTCAAATGTCTGTGTTTTTATTATATGGCCCCTTTACAGCCTTTGTGATCTTGTATGTCTGTGATATTTTTCTTTTTTTTTATGTAATTTTTTACTTTTTTGGTTGTGATACTAGTTCTTAAGATTTTAATTACATAAGTGTCAATGTCATTTTTGTGTTTTCTTTTCTAACTGTGATATTAAGTTTAAGTTTATGTGTGTATGTTTTTTGTGTTTTTAGCGTTTTTTTTTAGCCTGTCTGTGATACTAGATTATAAGATTTTAGATATTTCATATATATAAAAAAAAAAAAAAAAATGGCGTTCTACACTCGGGCTTTTTACACCCTTGTGTAGAACAACAGGCGATGATAACCTCGCCAAGGTTTTTCGCCTTAAAAAAAAAAAAAAAAGATTGTAAAAAAATTATATCTATTAAAGTATATTTACGAGATTTACCGAGTAAAACCGAAATAAAATTTACTGCGAAATACCAAAATTTTGATTTTGTTACTCGCGCCTCATTATTCAATAATTGTATTAGTTCATTATCAATAAAAAAATCATTAGACGGTTGAATACCAACAGTACAACAATTATGCGGGAAATTAATTTGCAGTTCCTTTCCAAAATTTTGTACAAATTTTAAAACTTCGTTTCTAATAAAATATTTAGTTGTTTCTGCAAAATTTAAATCTGCTCTATAAACATATTTATAGCCTACCATCCCATCAACATTTTCCATACGCTCATTTGCGGTCTTTGCTGGGTTACTTAAGCTATTTATTTTTAAAACCTAAAAAAATATATATATATAATTATAATATAATTTGTTTACATAAAAAATAATTATAGCAAATAATTTTTTTTTACTGTAATGATAATTTTGTAATAATTTCATAAGTGTTTTATAATCAACACTGTTTTTGAAAAAAATGCTTTTTCCAGCTGCAATTTTTCCTTTAATAATAATGACGAAAGGATTATTATTATCAGTACAGGCCATGTTTTCCCTATGGACAAGTAAAAAATAAAATTATTTGCTAATATTAAATTTTTAAAAAGATCATACACCTGTAGAACCAAATCCATGATCTCCTTTATTCGTTTCTGGCAGATTTTCACCAACAAATTCGGTTAATGTAACATTATCAGCATATTTTTCAAAAATTATTTGCGCTATTCTTTCCCCAGGTTTAACACGATATTTCTTTTGACTATTGTTAATGAAAATTATCATAATTTGCCCGGTGTAATCACCGTCTATAACCCCGCCACCAATATCAATTCCTCTTAATGAAAGCCCGCTACGAGGTGCAATACGCCCATAGTACCCCAATGGGATAGAAAAACCAACATCCGTATCTATTAGACATCGTGAATTTGGTTCTGTAGTATCTGATTCACATGCATATAAATCAAACCCCGCTGAACCCGGAGTACTTTTACGTGGAGTGAAAGCGTTTTTTGAAAATTTTTTAGATATAATTTCCATCTGTAAATTTAAAAAATAATTTTAGTTTATGAATATTTATGTTAAAAAAAATTAAAACAAATTATTCTTTTTGCGTATACTTTTTTATATTTATTTGGGTTTTTCGTAAGTTCTTTATTTTCATTATCTTTCTCTTTTGATTGCGAATAATTTTCCTAACTCGGCAAAAATCAGGGTCTTTTTGCTCGCATAAAAAGACAATTTTTTTCGCCACCTTTGTCCAGTGGAGTTTCTGATTAATATTTTTTAAATCTTTGGTATTGGTTACTTCAATTTTAAGCATAAACGCCCCCTTTTCTCCAGGCGTTGTTATGGTCAACCGTTCATCATTCACGAGTTGCGAATACGATTGCGAATATTCATTTCGAAATGAAAATAATTTACTAAAATTATCCTCCTCTTCACATTCTGATAATTCTTCGGAATCAATATCAAATACTTCAACCGTGTCCGATTTTAAATTTAATAGTTTTTCCACGCATGAGATAAAATGTAAAACGTTATCTTCAAAAAAACACTTATCACCCAAATTTACATTATTAAAATACAATATAAATTCATCATATGTTAAGATTTTATGTTTAAAGTTAACAATTGATTTTTGCGATGGGTGTTTGTCTATACATGTATTAATAATTACCAAACAATTTTCTAAAATTCTTTTGATCTTTATTAAATTATCGTTAAAGTCTTTATTTTTAAACAGTTCCCCTTTCACTTCTTTAATTATTGCTTCCCACAAAAAAATTGTATTCAATTGAATATCAAAAAGTTTTCTTATAATATCATCCGCCGAGTACATAGTTTCCATCTATAAAAGATTAATAATGTGAATAAATAATACTTTAAAAAAAAATATTTAATTCAATCTTTTAATGTTATATTTAAACTTGTTTTTTAAAAAAATTTATTTATTAAATGAGTTGAAAAATACTTAAAAAAAAAGAAACTAAATTTTTTTTTTTACTTACGTTTGTTGAAGATTGAAGTTGTTCGAATAAATAATAAGTTGTTTGTAATATATAAGTTGTTTTTCTAAAATAATATTTACTATGTAAATTGTTTGTAAAAACTTTTAAATAAATATAAAAAATATAACTTGAAAAAAAACGTTGTAGTAAAATCGAAAATATAACGTTTCTAAAAAACGCAGCAGGACATATATGCACTATGACGTGAAAAGCAAGTATAAATTTCTCTATAAAAATCTTGTCCTTATATACTAAATGTATTTCTATTAAAAACTTTAGGCAACAGTCGCACAATAGAAGTGCATGTGCATCATAGGCCTTATTTATTAATCACATCACGTGTTATAGACAATGAGTAATTACTATGTCGCAATAAAATATCTTTTAGGCCATATTAAAAAGAGATAATAAATGTATTTGACTACAAAACAAGTTGCAGTTTTATAATAATTAGCATAACAAGTACATGTGCATGTTTATCAAAGGCTTTATTTATTAACCCGATAACCTTCTAAGTAATAATGAGTTGTTTTTCCTTTGTTCAATCTTCTAGTCGATTGCATGTTGGAATTATTAATGCGAATGAGTAATTTTGTCGACCTTGATTTCATTTTGTAACAACAACGATGATTAATACCATGTTTTCATTTATATTACTTTAACAAACTAATAACGATTAATAACAAAGGATGATAAAGTAAAATCATAATTCTTTTTAAAAAAAATACTTTATTAATTTTATTTTAATACTATTTACAATATTTTTCTAACGCTACCAGACAATGGTGTATACTCTACAATATTATCATGTAAAATTAAACAGTAAGCTGTAGTGTTGGCCGCCACATTCTCTTCGAACTCAAATTCCATTCTAATGTCCACCGAACCGACTTTGAGTGTTTCATTCTGTTTCGAACAATCCAAAACGATGTGCGGCATTTTCGCCAGAAACGTTACCTTGTCCAATAACGGTTGACAGCTGCCGTCACCGGCAAAATAATACGATTGTTGAAAATCGGTATACATACGATACATTATCGACTTGTTACCCTGCAGTTGATCGTACGGGTAGTATTCGGAGTTTAGGTATAATTTTATATTGCTCAATTTACACAGATTGAAATGGGAATTGTTTTTGTACATACTGTTTTTACGATCCGTTTGAAAAGCCACTATTACATATCTCGGTTTCTCCAACTGGTTGCTCGTTTTCACCGCCCACACCAGGCTACGTGACTGCGGTAGAGCGGGATATTCATAAAGTTGCCATTTTCGAAATGGAATAGTTATAGGCACATCAGATTGTACGGTTTTCAGAAGCGGTAATCTATAGGTGTCTGATACGTTTATGAAAGGCAATCTCCAGAATAATTTATCCAATTTCACCTTAGATTTCACTGTTTGATTAGTAACAAAGGTGGCGTTGACATCGTTTGACGATCGTATCAGCACCAATTCCTGTTTAACATTCAATATTATTCTCTTATAATCCTCAAAGATGCCCATAACGAACTTGAGTGGGATACAATATGAAAAAGTTCCATCTGCGGCGATTTCTAACGTGGACGTATCGTGCGAAATCCCCGCGTTCTGTAACATATCGTCGGCTTACAAGTGAAATGCACTAAGTCAAAAATAATCGTTTTGAGAAAAACGAATTTTAAAGTTTGTTAGTTTATCATCGATTACAGTGCAATAGTTTCATTATTTTTCCTACATTTATACATATTTTAAATCTTTTTTAGATGATCCCAAGTTTTTTGTATTAGGTAATATTAGTGAATATTATAAAAATTGAAAAAAATATTGGTAAATACCTGACTTAGTGCGTTCTTCATGTAAATTAAGTATAAATTTTACCAATGTACATGCATACTGTCTGATGATGATTATTGATTTGTATTGTAAAAATTAACTTACCTTGAACAATGCGTTCCAGAATTAATGATTTTTTTAAATAAAGTTAATTACCAACATAGTTTGGTATTTCAACTCCTATAAGTAAAAGTAAGTTACTTATTATAAGTGAATTAAGTTACTTTATAGTAAAAGTAAGTTACTTTAGTTACGATTTGAATGGATAATAGGTGTTCTTTGATTGTTTGATTAATGGCGTTCTCCCAGTCATGGAAAATATGAGTCTCTACAAGACTCACACACATACTCACGTGTGTGTGTGTGTGTGTGTGTGTGTGTGTTTGTGTGCGCGCGCGTGTGTGTGTGTGTGTGTGGATGTGTGTACCCAAACACCATACAAGCAGTTGTAGATTCAACCTCACTATAGTCACCTTTGAAATTATTTACTTTAAAATGACAAATTTTATTTTAAATGAGGAATGCTTACTTAATAAGAAAATGCTTTATTATCAAACAATTTACATCACTATTTTAATCTAATTTTAACATTAAGTAAAAATTTTAAAGATGTTTCTCACTTTTTTGATACTAAAACTGAAACACTGAAAAAAAAACTGTTGGTACTTACATTACTCATACTTTATTACCTACAATATTGATTTCCAATTTAAAATCACAATTAAAACAATTATTGTTAAAATCAGAAATATCTACTTCACAATGATAATATTTTTTAACTTTAAAAATAAAAATCAATTTATTGACATTACAATATTTTTATACTTAAACAAAATAAATGAAAAATACACTATCTTACTTTTTACTACTCTAGGACAAATTAAATGTTTTTGTAAACTGTAAAATGAAAAAAGGTTTAGCCATTATTTTATGACAGTAACCAGTGGTCAACAAAAATGCCAGAAATAACTTGAAAACTGTCGATACAAGAAATTACTAATAGGCTACTTAATTACTATGTTGCTGTGCTTATTATTATAGTAATAAAAGTGGCATTAATATTATTACTGTTAGGATAATACAATGAACTATTACTAGTTTAACCTAATTTTTACTAGTATGATAACAATACTCAGTTCAGTTGCTAAACAAAAATAGGCTATGTTTAACGGAAAAACAAAAACACAATTTAAAATTTACAAAAATATTAAAAATTAACATAATACTATAAAAATAAAAATTACACTTTTGCAATAAATTAACTCTCACACTCTGAATCTTCGTCAATGTCTGCTTCTGGCAAACGTTCTTGAGTAACTGACACAGATGGCAAAGAACGGTACCAAGGATGAAATACCTCAGGTATTACCCCTTTCTGGCAGAGGGTAAGCAAGTCCTTCTTTTTTTCTTCACTTATTTTTAATTGTGAAGAGTATAGTTTCTTTAATTGCTCAGCTTTGAAAACTGTTGTGCCAAGACGCCCTCTCCTAGGTCCTACATTTAATCGAATGTACTCACTAGAGTAGTCATACTTATACTGTATAGTATTAGGCAGTGCTTTATCGTATCTAAAGCACTTGACTTTTAGCCAATTCATTTTGTCTCCCTTCTCATCTACACTTTTGTTTTTTATTAGTTTTTCTGACAAATCTTTTAAATTAAAAAAGTCATTAATAGTCATTTCAGTTGTTTTATAAGGTGGCTTGGACTTGTTTCTTCCTCTGGTTGACCGTGCTAATTTGAAGATATTCATCCAATCATTTACACAGTAAATGGACATAAATTTCTTTTGAGTTTCTATCGCTGAGTGCATCGAGTCAACCTCCATAAATGAATGTCCAGATTCTAGGAACTTTTGTTCAATAATGTCAATGTGTGATGAGGTCTGAACTAAATTTAAAAACAAGGCAGCTATCTGGACATTCCTGTTCTGACCTCCACATGTATCAGAGAAGAATGTGACGTGTTTTACAGTTTTTGGTATACTTTCTATATATTTTAACAAGCACGAACCAATTTCACAACTCCCTCTGCCGCCATTAACTTCAGTCCAAAAGAAACAGTGTCCATTGTTAGGATGGGTGGCCTCATACAAAGTAAAATTATAGGCATTTAATTTCCGCATGTAATATGTCAGTGATACGTCACTGCTGGGAATCTGTAGAACACTTTGGAGATCGAATGACACTGACCAGAATGAATTATCAGAATTAGCCCTCTCTTTGTCGCTAGCTTTTTCCTTTTGCGCCTCTTCATTACGCCGTCGATGTTCTCTGTAGTTTTCTTCCATTTCAGTTTTTCCTTCCCCTGAGCTCTGTTCATATTTATTGCAAAGAATGCATGCATCCTTTTTTGGGCGAAAGAAAGAGTAATTATAGTCTTTACAAAATATTCTGCGGTATGTTATTGAACTTACTATTTCAGTTTCCCCTTTTTCTTTACAGTAATCCTTGTAGAGACTATACATCTTGTTTATAGAAAGATTTTTGTCAAGATATTTTCTAGATGATGTCTTTCTTACATAATGACTTTCCATGCAAGGAAATGACTCAATATGATTTTTAACTTCTTTGTAGACATTTTCACTTGTTTTATTTGATGGAGCTTGCTTTCCTCTTTTATCAGATCCAGCATAGTGCCCAATATCATCTCTTCCTGAAAATGCACTGTATACTGAACGATTTGAAATTGATAGGGTTTTTAAGAAAAAATTTTGACACACTCTTATACTACTATCATTTTTTTAAAAATTATACCGTTTTGTATTTTTGCGTTCTAATGCATTTTCCTGTCTAGGTCTCCTTGAAGATGGGACAGCACTAGACACATTTAAGAGAATAAAATCTTTTTTGCGCTCAAATGTCTCTAAAGACCAGAATTTTTTACATATTACTTCTCTTTCTTGTTCTGTAAAATGTTCATTGCATTTAAAAATGCACTTGGAACAGTCACTGATTTTAGGGCGTTTAGCTTGTTGGAGAACACCTTTACTGTTCTCATATGGAAGACAGTTCATTCTGTCTGATTTATTTTTTTGTCTTTTCCAATTTTGTGGGTCTTTTGACCTCCATCTACTTTTTCTCTTATTTCCTACAGGTCTAATCAAATTTTCACTACTTCCGGCATCTGCTTCTAACAATGCACAATTTTGAATACCATCAGTTTCAACAACAGACTGGCTAACAGTTGCTGGCAAAGAATCTGTATGGGATTTTTCTGTAGTATTAAAAAAGGCTTCTAGTTCATCATCGGACGATGAGACCTCTTCGTTACTGGGAACGTAATTCTTGTCACAGTCACTATCATCTAATTCGGAACTGCTATCTGATAAATTATCTTTATTCAAAACTCCAAAAATGTTAACATCTGGGCAACTATCATTTGAACCAGCTGTAAAGAAAAGAAAGGTCTAAATTGATTGCTAATTGATACAATAATTAATTATTGAAAAATACTTGATAGTTTTTTGGCTATAAAAAATTACTTATAGTTGTTAATTATAAAAAGTTGTCACTAAATAAAAAGTTAAATATAGTTAAAATTAACAACAACCAAGCTAAAATGTATAAAGTAGAAGCAAATAGTTTTCTGTTTTTACATAATTTGAGAAAGACACGAATTTATCATACTACCATGAGTAAACAAAAGGTTCAAAATAATTCCGTAGCTAAAAATAATAGGTTATGTTTACTTTAATTAACCAAAATGAAAAAATAATATACCTAATGTTATGTAAATCAGAGTCATTAAACAAATTAATAACCGATAATAAAATCATTAATCAATGTCTTCATTAAAATTATTTACTTCTACTAATAGTTTTTATTATACAAAGTACAAAGCTACTTACCAATACTTGAAGATTGTTGATTATCTTTTGATAAACTGGCTTGTATTTTTTCAACTCTACTAGTAAACAAAACTTTATCACTCATTATTAAATTTAATTTTATTGAACTTCGTAACAATAAAACAACACACTTTAATTACTTTATCACTTTAGCAGAGCTAGGTAACGCTTTACAACCAGTAAAAACACACATGAACAACAATAACCTCAGCTGTTCGTTCATCAGCTGTATGAATGAACAGCTGATTTCACAAACATTGTACAGGAAAAATGCACTAACCTTGACTTAGTGCAAATGTACTGTTGAAATTCGTACTTGTATGAACAGTCTGTTCAGGGAGAAAGCACTAAGTCACTTAGTGCATTTTGCCTGAACAATTTTACCACAAAAAAGGTAATCGACAAAAACTAAGTCCCTTAGTGCTTTACTCTAGTACTAAAAATATGAAAACTGACTTAATGACAAAAATATCTCTGACCGTAAAAACGATACGACTTAGTGCTTTTTACCAGAAAAAAGAGCATAAAATTTTATCCGACATAATGCAAACAACCGAATTTCACATTTTTCTGACTTAGTGCATTTCTCTTGTAAGCCGACGATATGTTTCTCTCCATAACGGACGGACAGGAAGTTTTTCAACAACGATGTGATTCCTGGATTTCGTACATGATCAACTTCAGTTCCTCCGATCTCATATCGAATCTCATCGAACAGAAACAGCATAGCATTGTTCATAAGTTTACAATCGGTGCTCACTTTATCCTTGTCGTCCGTTAATTTACCCTCAATGTATAAGTAACTATCACAGGGTAATGTGTAAATATCCTGCTGATGAACCGGGATACGTATTTCGTCGCTATTATTTAATGTGGTTGATGCATAAGTGGTCAATGTATGAAATTCGTGTCGAGTGATTATTTCATCATACACCGCTTTTTGGGCAACATCGAGAACATAGCCACCGCTTTCCATTATGTCTTGAATCCTAATGATTTTAAAAATTGTCGGTTACGCCGTGTAAGCTGTTTCATTCGCCAATTACCAACAACTGTGCACCCGCCAGATTTAACTTCCCTTTTTATTGCTGTCGCAGGCGGCACCAGCGATTTAACATTTTCAATCACTAACCCCATGAACCCCACAAACACCCATTCTTATATATATGAATGCTTGTCCATGCATATATATGTGGGTGTTCGGGTGTGGCAACCCCGGGACCCCAGCTAAGAGCTAACCTTATTTCAAAACTATACACAGGTTGCTCTTACACTACACACAACAATAATACATCACACACACCACACTTTCTTTCAACACACACATTTACATACCCTACACACAACAAATACACAAAGTTTTCTTACACACATTTATAATGCTGGCGAGGATGGGATGCGGGCTGGTCGTGCGTAACCCTTTCCGGATTGGAAGGTCTGGACTGTGGTTGTGCTGCTGTGAGGTTGCTCTGCCGAGGCTTTGCGCCATCCTTTAGCCCTTCCAGTCGCTTCGGTACTGTGGCAAGAAGTGGACCATGGGTAAGAGTGTCGGAGCTCTTACTGCTGCGTGCGAGCCTCTGGGACGTCGGTATCAGTGGGTCAGGCAGTACCTGACTCCCCGGCCCGGATGAAATATGTGGGAGATGGCTGCCGGGAGTACTCGGCCGGGTCCTTCTTTTTACTAGGGACCTGCGGCGTGCACGGGTCATCTCTCCGCCCGCACCTTGCTTTCACGATGACTGGAAAAGCACTTAAGATAATGTTACACAAACAATCTTCCCCCGGTATGAAAAGACTATGGTCTAGCTTGTCGGACGATAGTGATAACAGTGGTGATAACACAGACAAATTTTTTGTTGTTCGTTGTGTTGCAGAAGAAGGGTCGCTGTCAAAAGTTTCCCCCTTCATTATTAACAGGTCTGTTCAGTCGGTTTGTGGCTCGCCACACTCTATTAAGAAATTAAGGAATGGTACTTTGTTAATTGAAACAACGTCTGCGAAGCAAAGTAGCAGCGTTGGTAAAATTACTCAAATCGGAAGTACTGCAGTTACCGTTGAACCGCATAGGTCCCTCAACTCATCTCGAGGAGTAGTTTACTCTCGAGATATACAAGATATGTCTGAGGCTGAGTTATTGGAGGAGCTTACCTCCCAGAGAGTGACGCAAGTCAAAAGAGTTATGCGTCGGGAAAATGGAATTGATGTCGGTACCCCGACACTTATCATAACATTTTCCACCCCTCAACCTCCGGATCGTCTTAAGTTGGGTTATTTGTCTGTTCGAGTGAGACCGTATGTCCCAAACCCTCTGCGCTGTTTTCAGTGCCAGGAATACGGACATACGAAAACAAACTGCAAGAAACCTGCGATATGCGCAAAGTGCAGTTCACCTGACCACTTAGACAGCGAATGCACTTCTGAAACAGAACTGTGTGCAAACTGTAAAGGAAGTCATTCAGCAAGGTCTCGGGAATGCCCCAAGTATAAAGAAGAACGAGAAATTCAGAAAATTTCGTCTGAACAGAAGCTTTCTTTTCCGGCTGCCCGGAGCGAGTACAGAAAACTAAATAGCATTCGAAATGCAGTCCAGCCTGACATTTCGTTTGCAGCTGCAACTAGTGTCCAGTCTCGTGTGTCTGGTAAGTGCTCGTCATGCGTTGAGTTGAAGAGTGTTGTTGAGAACCTAACTAAACAGGTTGCTTCCCTGACTTCTGCACTGAAAGCTTTATTAAGCACCAAACAGAGTGAAATTGGTTTAAAGAGTTCAGTGCCTCAAGTTGGTAACCTTTCTGCGACGCAGAATACAAAAGTTCAGCTGTCAAATAAGACAGTCGCCTCTACCTCAAAGGGGAAACCCCTTTCATTGCCCAAGACGCTTCCAGTGGATGCGTCTAAATTTCTAAAATCTCCTTCGTCTGGGTCCAAGATCCACGATATGATAGGAGATCCATCGGCCCTTGATAAGGGCTTTATACAAGTCAAAGGAAAGAAAGGGAAGGAGAAAATTGTGTTTGACACATAAGTCCTTTTCTTTCTGAAATACCCTTTAATAATATTATTCAATGTAATGTTCGCGGGATCCGGTCTAGG
The DNA here is from genome assembly GCA_035578175.1 of Catonia carolina. Classification (NCBI taxonomy): domain Eukaryota; kingdom Metazoa; phylum Arthropoda; class Insecta; order Hemiptera; family Achilidae; genus Catonia; species Catonia carolina. The sequence goes on along the minus strand of JAQMRL010000001.1, from coordinate 147,978,360 downwards.
TATGAAGACATAAAGTTATTGATCCGGGAAAAGTGTCCGATTGCGCTGTGCCTGCAAGAGACGATGTTACAGCCTGATGTCTCAATCTCCGTTCGTGGAACAATCTTCCCCCGGTATGAAAAGACTATGGTCTAGCTTGTCGGACGATAGTGATAACAGTGGTGATAACACAGACAAATTTTTTGAGGTTCGTTGTGTTGCAGAAGAAGGGTCGCTGTCAAAAGTTTCCCCCTTCATTATTAACAGGTCTGTTCAGTCGGTTTGTGGCTCGCCACACTCTATTAAGAAATTAAGGAATGGTACTTTGTTAATTGAAACAACGTCTGCGAAGCAAAATAGCAGCGTTGGTAAAATTACTCAAATCGGAAGTACTGCAGTTACCGTTGAACCGCATAAATCCCTCAACTCATCTCGAGGAGTAGTTTACTCTCGAGATATACAAGATATGTCTGAGGCTGAGTTATTGGAGGAGCTTACCTCCCAGAGAGTGACGCAAGTCAAAAGAGTTATGCGTCGGGAAAATGGAATTGATGTCGGTACCCCGACACTTATCATAACATTTTCCACCCCTCAACCTCCGGATCGTCTTAAGTTGGGTTACTTGTCTGTTCGAGTGAGACCGTATGTCCCAAACCCTCTGCGCTGTTTTCAGTGCCAGGAATACGGACATACGAAAACAAACTGCAAGAAACCTTGCGATATGCGCAAAGTGCAGTTCACCTGACCACTTAGACAGCGAATGCACTTCTGAAACAGAACTGTGTGCAAACTTTAAAGGAAGTCATTCAGCAAGGTCTCGGGAATGCCCCAAGTATAAAGAAGAACGGGAAATTCAGAAAATTTCGTCTGAATAGAAGCTTTCTTTTCCGGCTGCCCGGAGCGAGTACAGAAAACGAAATAGCATTCGAAATGCAGTCCAGCCTGACATTTCGTTTGCAGCTGCAACTAGTGTCCTGTCTCGTGTGTCTGGTGAGTGCTCGTCATGCGTTGAGTTGAAGAGTGTTGTTGAGAACCTAACTAAACAGGTTGCTTCCCTGACTTCTGCACTGAAAGCTTTATTAAGCACCAAACAGAGTGAAATTGGTTTAAAGAGTTCAGTGCCTCAAGTTGGTAACCTTTCTGCGACGCAGAATACAAAAGTTCAGCTGTCAAATAAGACAGTCGCCTCTACCTCAAAGGGGAAACCCCTTTCATTGCCCAAGACGCTTCCAGTGGATGCGTCTAAATTTCATTTCGCCTTTAAAAAAAAAAAAAAAAAAAAAATCCTTCGTCTGGGTCCAAGATCCACGATATGATAGGAGATCCATCGGCCCTTGATAAGGACTTTATACAAGTCAAAGGAAAGAAAGGGAAGGAGAAAATTGTGTTTGACACATAAGTCCTTTTCTTTCTGAAATACCCTTTAATAATTTTATTCAATGGAATGTTCGCGGGATCCGGTCTAGGTATGAAGACTTGAAGTTATTGATCCGGGAAAAGTGTCCGATTGCGCTGTGCCTGCAAGAGACGATGTTACAGCCTGATGTCTCAATCTCCGTTCGTGGATACGAGATGTTTAGCAAAGATTCCCTGCGTGGTGGCCCTGGTGGTGGGGTCGCTATATTACTTCACCAGTCAATGCAGGGGGTAAGTCTGGATATTCAGACGGATCTTCAGGCCGTAGCAATCAGGATAACTGTCCCGCTGTCGGTTTGCGTGTGTACTGTTTATTTACCACCTAACAATGAAGTTTCATACCTTGCCATGAGAGAATTACTGGAACAGTTACCAGCTCCATATATCGTCCTAGGAGATTTCAATGGTCACCATTATTCTTGGGGCTCCTCACTGTGCAATGGTAGAGGTCACATGGTGGAGGCCCCCAGGGGGCACCCATTCTTATATATATGAATGCTCGTCCATGCATATATATGTGGGTGTTCGGGTGTGGCAACCCCGGGACCCCAGCTAAGAGCTAACCTTATTTCAAAACTATACACAGGTTGCTCTTACACTACACACAACAATAATACTACATCACACACACCACACTTTCTTTCAACACACACATTTACATACCTTACACACAACACATACACAAAGTTTTCTTACACACATTTATAATGCTGGCGAGGATGGGATGCGGGCTGGTCGTGCGTAACCCTTTCCGGATTGGAAGGTCTGGACTGTGGTTGTGCTGCTGTGAGCTTGCTCTGCCGAGGCTTTGCGCCATCCTTTAGCCCTTCCAGTCGCTTCGGTACTGTGGCAAGAAGTGGACCATGGGTAAGAGTGTCGGAGCTCTTACTGCTACGTGCGAGCCTCTGGGACGTCGGTATCAGTGGGTCAGGCAGTACCTGACTCCCCGGCCCGTATGAAATATGTGGGAGATGGCTGCCGGGAGTACTCGGCCGGGTCCTTCTTTTTACTAGGGACCTGCGGCGTGCGCGGGTCATCTCTCCGCCCGCACCCTGCTTTCACGATGACTGGAAAAGCACTAAAGATAATGTCTAACAAACAATCTTCCCTTGGATGTAAAAGACTATGGTCTAGCTTGTCTGACGATAGTGATAGTGGTGTATTAAGTAACACGGACAAATTTTTCGTTGTTCGTTGTGTTGCAGAAGAAGGGTCGCTATCAAAAGTTTCCCCCTTCATTATTAACAGGTCTGTTCAGTCGGTTTGTGGCTCGCCACACTCTATTAAGAAATTAAGGAATGGTACTTTGTTAATTGAAACAACGTCTGCGAAGCAAAGTAGCAGCGTTGGTAAAATTACTCAAATCGGAAGTACTGCAGTTACCGTTGAACCGCATAGGTCCCTCAGCTCATCTCGAGGAGTAGTTTACTCTCGAGATATACAGGATATGTCTGAGGCTGAGTTATTGGAGGAGCTTACCTCCCAGAGAGTGACGCAAGTCAAAAGAGTTTTGCGTCGGGAAAATGGAATTGATGTCGGTACCCCGACACTTATCATAACATTTTCCACCCCTCAACCTCCGGATCGTCTTAAGTTGGGTTACTTGTCTGTTCGAGTGAGACCGTATGTCCCAAACCCTCTGCGCTGTTTTCAGTGCCAGGAATACGGACATACGAAAACAAACTGCAAGAAACCTTGCGATATGCGCAAAGTGCAGTTCACCTGACCACTTAGACAGCGAATGCACTTCTGAAACAGAACTGTGTGCAAACTTTAAAGGAAGTCATTCAGCAAGGTCTCGGGAATGCCCCAAGTATAAAGAAGAACGGGAAATTCAGAAAATTTCGTCTGAATAGAAGCTTTCCTTTCCCGCTGCCCGGAGCGAGTACAGAAAACTAAATAGCATTCGAAATGCAGTCCAGCCTGACATTTCGTTTGCAGCTGCAACTAGTGTTCAGTCTCGTGTGTCTGGTGAGTGCTCGTCATGCGTTGAGTTGAAGAGTGTTGTTGAGAACCTCACTAAACAGGTTGCTTCCCTAACTTCTGCGCTAAAAGCATTATTAAGCACCAAGCAAACAGAAATTGGTTTGAAGAATTCAGTGCCTCAAGTTGGTAACCTGTCTGCGACGCAGAATACAAAAGTTCAGCTGTCAAATAAGACAGTCGCCTCTACCTCAAAGGGGAAACCCCTTTCATTGCCTAAGACGCTTCCAGTGGATGCGTCTAAATTTCTAAAATCTCCTTCGTCTGGGTCCAAGATCCACGATGTGATAGGAGATCCATCGGCCCTTGATAAGGGTTTCATACAGGTAAAAGGAAAAAAAGGGAAGGAGAAAATTGTGTTTGAAACATAGGTCCTTTTCTTTTTTAAATTCCCTTTTAATAATATTATTCAATGGAATGTTCGCGGGATCCGGTCTAGGTATGAAGACATAAAGTTATTGATCCGGGAAAAGTGTCCGATTGCTCTGTGCCTGCAAGAGACAATGTTACAGCCTGATGTCTCAATCTCCGTTCGTGGATATGGGATGTTTAGGAAAGATTCCCTGCATGGTGGCCCTGGTGGTGGGGTCGCTATATTACTTCACCAGTCAATGCAAGGGATAAGTCTGGATATTCAGACGGATCTTCAGGCCGTGGCAATCAGGATTACTGTCCCGTTGTCAGTTTGTGTGTGTAATATTTACTTACCACCAAATAGAGAAATTTCATACCTAGCCATACGAGAATTACTGGAACAGTTACCAAGTCCATGTATATTACTAGGAGATTTCAATGGTCACCATTATTCTTGGGGCTCCTCACTGTGCAATGGTAGAGGTCACATGGTGGAGAGGGTCCGGAGTGATTTAGACTTATGTCTATTGAACGATGGATCTGAAACATTCATGTCATCCTCAACAGGATCCTGGTCGTGCTTGGACCTTACTTTCTGTAGCCCGTCCCTTGTACCACGGTTGTTGTGGAGAGTACTGCCAGACCTGTACGGAAGTGATCATCGACCGGTGGTGGTCGAGTTTTTTGACTACCAGTCTGTCGATGACCTTCCAAAACGATGGATAGAGAAGCTTGCACGGTGGAATGAGTTTTCAAGTTTGATGGAATCTGAATATGAAGATGATGATGATGCACGAAGCCTGTTGTCTTCCTTTGTGGAGAGGATGTCTGCAGCAGCTGCCCAGAGCATTCCTAAAACATCGGGTAAAGCGCGGCGGCCGCCGGTGCCTTGGTGGAATAGTCGGTGTAAGGAGGCTCTTCAGGACCGCCGTAGGGCCCTGCGAATTTTTAGTCGCAGACCTACGGATGCAAACCTGGAAGCGTACCGAAGAGCTCGGGCCTGCTGTAGGCGTATCTTTCTGGAGAGTAAGAGAGAGTCGTGGAGCCGTTATGTTGCAGATATTAATAGGAGTACCCCTGTGACAACGGTGTGGAGAAAACTGCGGTCCGTTTGTGGAAGGATGTCTCCGCACCGAGTTGCAGGGTTGCAAACTGACGGTTCCGTGATTACGTCACCAATCGACATTGCGAATGCAATTGGTTCTTCGTTAAGATCAGCGTCTCTCACGTCTTCATATTCAATTCAATTTCAAAATCATAAGAAAACCATTGAGTCTCTTCCTTTTCATATAGCGGACACAAATGATCCTCTGAACATTCCTTTTTCAATGCCTGAACTAAGAAAAGCGCTCAAAGTTTCTCGAAATACCTCGCCTGGAGGAGATGAAATTACACTTTCGATGATAGCGCATTTACCAGACTCCGGGTTAAGGCAACTCCTACATATTTTTAATAAAATATACGCTTCTAGAAAGCTTCCAGAATCTTGGAAAGAAGCAATTGTTGTCCCGATCCTCAAACCTGGCAAAGATAAAATGTTGGCCTCCAGCTATCGCCCCATCTCTCTGACAAGTGTTGTATGTAAGGTGATGGAAAGAATGGTGAATAGTCGTCTCATGTGGTATCTGGAAAAGAATGACTTCCTCGCTCCTGAACAGAGCGGTTTTCGGAGAGGGAGGTCTTCGACAGACCACTTGGTGGACCTTGAGACGGCTATCTGCAATGCGTTTGCATTGCGGCAGCGCCTCGTAGCCGTGTTCTTTGATTTGAAAAAAGCATATGATACGGCTTGGAGACGAGGTATTCTTAATACCTTGCGGGAGTGGGGCATCGCTGGGAACATGTTGGCCTTCATTAAAGACTTTCTGGATGACCGATCATTTCGTGTAAGGGTTGGTCAGAGTTTGTCAAACAGGTTTGATTTGGAAAATGGTATACCGCAGGGGAGTGTAATTAGTTGTACCCTATTTGCGGTTGCCATTAACAATATTGTGAAAAGTTGCGTATACCCTGTTAAATGTTCGTTGTTTGTAGATGATTTTGCGATATATGTTGCATCTAGAAATGTTGTTTCAGCTGAACGAGCCCTACAGCTTACTATATACCGTCTTGAGGAATGGTCACGGCAGACTGGCTTTAGTTTTTCTCCTGAGAAGACTAAATGCATTCAGTTTTGCCGAATACGGACTGATAATGTTCCAAGACTGTATTTAATGGGTCAGGATATCGAAGTTAGCACTGAAATCAGGTTTCTAGGTGTTATATTCGACAAAAGACTTACATGGGTTCCGCATATAAAAGACCTACGGGCTAGGTGCTTAAAGGTGGTTGATATTCTGCGTGTTCTTACAGGTACATGTTGGGGAGCTGATAGATCATGTATGATAAGGTTCTACAAGGCTCTAGTGCGATCACGTATAGATTATGGCGCTGTAGCGTACTCATCTGCTACTCCCACTTCGCTGAGAATGCTTGACACGATCCACAATTCATGTTTACGATTGTCTACAGGTGCTTTTCGTTCTAGCCCTGTTGTCAGCATCTTAGTTGAAAGTGGAGAAATGTCGTTACACAGACGTCGCCAGCATCTTATATTGACGTACTTTGCCAAGTTGAAAGCTAGACCTTATCATTTTTTGCATGACATCATTCTCAACAACCCTTGTCATGATTTGCATCTGATGAATGCCCGACAACCTTCACCATTCGGTGTAAGAGCGTTGGGGATATGCAACAACCTCGGTATTGCGATTCCTCGTGTGTACCCATGTAATTCATGTCTCTTTCCACCCTGGACCATTGCTCAGTTACACATTAACTTTGAAATGTGTAAATACTCAAAGGCAGACACAAGTTCTGTGGTATTTAATAGCATTTTCAGTGAGTTAGTTGAAGCTATTAAACCATCTACGGTTGTATACACTGATGGATCAAAGTCGGATGTTGGAGTTGGTTGCTCGTTTGTTGCTAATGGGAGAACCTATTTGTTTGGATTACCTGTGGGAACCAGTGTTTACACGGCTGAACTTTACGCTATTAGTAAAGCTCTGTCTGTAGTCTGTGTGCGTGGGCGTCGGGTGTTGGTGTGCACTGATTCGCTTAGTGCCCTTCAGTCGATTACTGATTTATATTCACGCCACCCGCTAGTTGTAGATGTCCACGGCACCGTGAAGCAGCTTAACGATAGAGGAGTAAGCGTTGTTTTCTGCTGGGTTCCGGGTCATGCCGGAATCTCTGGAAATGAGGCTGCTGATCTGGCCGCTAAGGAGGCGGCACGCCAACCGGCCTTTACGCAATATCTGACTGTGTCAGATTTCGTGGGCCTGGTGAAGCGTGTCATCACTGATTCCTGGCAGGTAGAATGGACTAACTCTCTTGGCAACAAACTTCGGGAAATAAAACGTAATGTTAAGCCTTGGGATACGTCACTGAGGAAGAATAGAAGGGAAGAAGTTGTCATCGCGCGACTTAGAATTGGGCACACCAGATTAACCCATGGGTATCTCATGACGTCTGGTGATGCTCCAGTTTGTGGCAGATGCGATTGTCCTTTGTCAGTCAAACATGTATTGGTTGATTGCGTCTGCTACGCAGCTCTGCGTCGGCGATTCAAGATTCCCTCTGACATAAGGAATATACTCGGTGACGAAAGCCCTATTTTGGACGCAACTTTAAAATTTTTACGATCCATCAGTGTTTACAACAGTGTCTGATAGTCTAGGGTGATCTGTAATGTTTTATTTGTTCTATTCTGTTATATTTTATAGTGTATGTTTTATATTAGTTACTATAAGTGTATATTTATATGTTTGTGTATTTATTATTTTTAATGTTTTATATGTGTATTTGTGTATGTTTTCTTATATTTTCGTGGCCCCTTTACAGCCATTGCTGTGATACTAGTTTGTAAGTTTTTTAATTCATACGTTGTAATTGTTGTTCAATCTTACTGTGATATTAGATATAAGTTTGTGTTTGTATGTGTATCTTATAAGTTTTATTTTTAATATAAATTTTATCTGTGATATTTCTAGTTTTAAGTTTTATATTTTAATACAGGGAGTGCGTTCTACACTCGGGCCCTTTACACCCGTGTGTAGAACAACGGGCGATGATAACCGTCCAGGTTGTTCGCCCTGAAAAAAAAAAAAAAAAAAAAAAAAAAAAAAACACATGGTGGAGAGGGTCCGGAGTGATTTAGACTTATGTCTATTGAACGATGGATCTGAAACATTCATGTCATCCTCAACAGGATCCTGGTCGTGCTTGGACCTTACTTTCTGTAGCCCGTCCCTTGTACCACGGTTGTTGTGGAGAGTACTGCCAGACCTGTACGGAAGTGATCATCGACCGGTGGTGGTCGAGTTTTTTGACTACCAGTCTGTCGATGACCTTCCAAAACGATGGATAGAGAAGCTTGCACGGTGGAATGAGTTTTCAAGTTTGATGGAATCTGAATATGAAGATGATGATGATGCACGAAGCCTGTTGTCTTCCTTTGTGGAGAGGATGTCTGCAGCAGCTGCCCAGAGCATTCCTAAAACATCGGGTAAAGCGCGGCGGCCGCCGGTGCCTTGGTGGAATAATCGGTGTAAGGAGGCTCTTCAGGACCGCCGTAGGGCCCTGCGAATTTTTAGTCGCAGACCTACGGATGCTAACCTGGAAGCTTACCGAAGAGCTCGGGCCTGCTGTAGGCGTATCTTTCTGGAGAGTAAGAGAGAGTCGTGAAGCCGTTATGTTGCAGATATTAATAGGAGTACCCCTGTGACAACGGTGTGGAGAAAACTGCGGTCCGTTTGTGGAAGGATGTCTCCGCACCGAATTGCAGGGTTGCAAACTGACGGTTCCGTGATTACGTCACAAATCGACATTGCGAATGCAATTGGTTCTTCGTTAAGATCAGCGTCTCTCACGTCTTCATATTCAATTCAATTTCAAAATCATAAGAAAACCATTGAATCTCTTCCTTTTCATATAGCGGACACAAATGATCCTCTGAACATTCCTTTTTCAATGCCTGAACTAAGAAAAGCGCTCAAAGTTTCTCGAAATACCTCGCCTGGAGGAGATGAAATTACACTTTCGATGATAGCGCATTTACCAGACTCCGGGTTAAGGCAACTCCTACATATTTTTATTAAAATATACGCTTCTAGAAAGCTTCCAGAATCTTGGAAAGAAGCAATTGTTGTCCCGATCCTCAAACCTGGCAAAGATAAAATGTTGGCCTCCAGCTATCGCCCCATCTCTCTGACAAGTGTTGTATGTAAGGTGATGGAAAGAATGGTGATTAGTCGTCTCATGTGGTATCTGGAAAAGAATGACTTCCTCGCTCCTGAACAGAGCGGTTTTCGGAGAGGGAGGTCTTCGACAGACCACTTGGTGGCCCTTGAGACGGCTATCTGCAATGCGTTTGCATTGCGGCAGCGCCTCGTAGCCGTATTCTTTGATTTGAAAAAAAGCATATGATACGGCTTGGCGACGAGGTATTCTTAATACCTTGCGGGAGTGGGGCATCGCTGGGAACATGTTGGCCTTCATTAAAGACTTTCTGGATGACCGATCATTTCGTGTAAGGGTTGGTCAGAGTTTGTCAAACAGGTTTGATTTGGAAAATGGTATACCGCAGGGGAGTGTAATTAGTTGTACCCTATTTGCGGTTGCCATTAACAATATTGTGAAAAGTTGCGTATACCCTGTTAAATGTTCGTTGTTTGTAGATGATTTTGCGATATATGTTGCATCTAGAAATGTTGTTTCAGCTGAACGAGCCCTACAGCTTACTATATACCGTCTTGAGGAATGGTCACGGCAGACTGGCTTTAGTTTTTCTCCTGAGAAGACTAAATGCATTCAGTTTTGCCGAATACGGACTGATAATGTTCCAAGACTGTATTTAATGGGTCAGCATATCGAAGTTCGCACTGAAATCAGGTTTCTAGGTGTTATATTCGACAAAAGACTTACATGGGTTCCGCATATAAAAGACCTACGGGCTAGGTGCTTAAAGGTGGTTGATATTCTGCGTGTTCTTACAGGTACATGTTGGGGAGCTGATAGATCATGTATGATAAGGTTCTACAAGGCTCTAGTGCGATCACGTATAGATTATGGCGCTGTAGCGTACTCATCTGCTACTCCCACTTCGCTGAGAATGCTTGACACGATCCACAATTCATGTTTACGATTGTCTACAGGTGCTTTTCGTTCTAGCCCTGTTGTCAGCATCTTAGTTGAAAGTGGAGAAATGTCGTTACACAGACGTCGCCAGCAGCTTATATTGACGTACTTTGCCAAGTTGAAAGCTAGACGTTATCATTTTTTGCATGACATCATTCTCAACAACCCTTGTCATGATTTGCATCTGATGAATGCCCGATTGCCTTCACCATTCGGTGTAAGAGCGTTGGGGATATGCAACAACCTCGGTATTGCGATTCCTCGTGTGTACCCATGTAATTCATGTCTCTTTCCACCCTGGACCATCGCTCAGTTACACATTAACTTTGAAATGTGTAAATACTCAAAGGCAGACACAAGTTCTGTGGTATTTAATAGCATTTTCAGTGAGTTAGTTGAAGCTATTAAACCATCTACGGTTGTATACACTGATGGATCAAAGTCGGATGTTGGAGTTGGTTGCTCGTTTGTTGCCAATGGGAGAACCTATTTGTTTGGATTACCTGCGGGAACCAGTATTTACACGGCTGAACTTTATGCTATCAGCAAAGCTCTTTCTGTAGTCTGTGTGCGTGGGCGTCGGGTGTTGGTGTGCACTGATTCGCTCAGTGCCCTGCAGTCAATTAGTGATAGATATTCACGTCACCCACTAGTTGCAGATGTCCACGGCACCGTGAAGCAGCTTAACGATAGAGGAGTAAGCGTTGTTTTCTGCTGGGTTCCGGGTCATGCTGGAATCTCGGGAAATGAGGCTGCTGATTTGGCCGCTAAGGAGGCGGCACGCCAACCGGCCTTCACGCAATATCTGACTGTGTCAGATTTCGTGGGCCTGGTGAAGCGTGTCATCACTGATTCCTGGCAGGTAGAATGGACTGGCTCTCATGGCAACAAGCTTCGTGAAATAAAAGATAATGTTAAGCCCTGGGATACGTCACTGAGGAAGAACAGAAGGGAAGAAGTTGTCATCGCGCGACTTAGAATTGGGCACACCAGATTAACTCATGGGTATCTCATGACGTCTAGTGATGCTCCAATTTGTGGCAGATGCGATTGTCCTTTGACAGTCAAACATGTTTTAATTGATTGCGTCTGCTACGCAGCTCTGCGTCGGCGATTCAAGATTCCCTCTGAATTAAGGTGTATACTCGGTGATGAAAGCCCTATTTTGGACGTGGCTTTAAAATTTTTACGATCCATTAGTGTGTACAACAGTGTCTGACAGTCTGGGGTGTTTCAATGTTTTATATGTGTAAATAGTTTTTATTCCATAGTATATATTCTTATATTAGTTGTACGTTGTATATATATGTCTGTGTTTTTATTATGAGGCCCCTTTACAGCCTTTTGCGACGTCCTATGTCTGTGATATTTTTTATTTTTAATGTAATTTTTAATTTTTTAATGTTTTTTTTGGTTGTGATACTAGTTTTTAAGATTTTTATTATATAAGTGTCAATGTTGTTATTGTCATTTATTCTGACTGTGATATTAGGTTTACGTTTATGTGTATATGTTTTTGTGTTTTTAGCGTTTTTTATTTAATTTGCCTGTGATATTAGATTATAAGATTTTAAGTATAATATATATATATATATATATATATATAAAAGGCGTTCTGCACTCGAGCTTTTTTACACCCTTGTGTAGAACAGCAGGCGATGATAACCTCGCTAAGGTTTTTCGCCTTAAAAAAAAAAAAAAAAAAAAGAGATGTTTAGGAAAGATTCCCTGCATGGTGGCCCTGGTGGTGGGGTCGCTATATTACTTCACCAGTCAATGCAAGGGAGAAGTCTGGATATTCAGACGGATCTTCAGGCCGTGGCAATCAGGATTACTGTCCCGTTGTCAGTTTGTGTGTGTAATATTTACTTACCACCAAATAGAGAAATTTCATACCTAGCCATACGAGAATTACTGGAACAGTTACCAAGTCCATGTATATTACTAGGAGATTTCAATGGTCACCATTATTCTTGGGGCTCCTCACTGTGCAATGGTAGAGGTCACATGGTGGAGAGGGTCCGGAGTGATTTAGACTTATGTCTATTGAACGATGGATCTGAAACATTCATGTCATCCTCAACAGGTTCCTGGTCATGCTTGGACCTTACTTTCTGTAGTCCGTCCCTTGTTCCACGGTTGTTGTGGAGAGTACTGCCGGACCTGTACGGAAGTGATCACCGACCGGTGGTGGTCGAGTTTTTTGACTATCAGTCTGTCGATGACCTTCCAAAACGATGGATAGAGAAGCTTGCACGGTGGGGTGAGTTTTCAAGTTTGATGGAATCTGAATATGAAGATGATGATAATGATGATGCACGAAACCTGTTGTCTTCCTTTGTGGAGAGGATGTCTACAGCAGCTGCCCAGAGCATTCCTAAAACATCAGGAAAAGCGCGGCGACCGCCGGTGCCTTGGTGGAATAATCAGTGTAAGGAGGCTCTTCAGGACCGCCGTAGGGCCCTGCGCATTTTTAGTCGCAGACCTACGGATGTTAACCTGGAAGCTTACCGAAGAGCTCGGGCCTGCTGTAGGCGTATCTTTCTGGAGAGTAAGAGAGAGTCGTGGAGCCGTTATGTTGCAGATATTAATAGGAGTACCCCTGTGACAACGGTGTGGAGAAAACTGCGGTCCGTTTGTGGAAGGATGTCTCCGCACCGAATTGCAGGGTTGCAAACTGACGGTTCCGTGATTACGTCACCAATCAACATTGCGAATGCAATTGGTTCTTCGTTAAGATCAGCGTCTCTCACGTCTTCATATTCAATTCAATTTCAAAATCATAAGAAAACCATTGAATCTCTTCCTTTTCATATAGCGGACACAAATGATCCTCTGAACATTCCTTTTTCAATGCCTGAACTAAGAAAAGCGCTCAAAGTTTCTCGAAATACCTCGCCTGGAGGAGATGAAATTACACTTTCGATGATAGCGCATTTACCAGACTCCGGGTTAAGGCAACTCCTACATATTTTTAATAAAATATACGCTTCTAGAAAGCTTCCAGAATCTTGGAAAGAAGCAATTGTTGTCCCGATCCTCAAACCTGGCAAAGATAAAATGTTGGCCTCCAGCTATCGCCCCATTTCCTTGACAAGTGTTGTTTGTAAGGTCATGGAAAGAATGGTGAACAGTCGTCTCATGTGGTATCTGGAAAAGAATAACTTCCTCGCTCCTGAACAGAGCGGTTTTCGGAGAGGGAGGTCTTCGACAGACCACTTGGTGGCCCTTGAGACGGCTATCTGCAATGCGTTTGCATTGCGGCAGCGCCTCGTTGCCGTATTCTTTGATTTGAAAAAAGCATATGATACGGCTTGGCGACGAGGTATTCTTAATACCTTGTGGGAGTGGGGCATCGCTGGGAACATGTTGGCCTTCATTAAAGACTTTCTAGATGACCGATCATTTCGTGTAAGGGTCGGTCAGAGTTTGTCAAACAGGTTTGATTTGGAAAATGGTATACCGCAGGGGAGTGTAATTAGTTGTACCCTATTTGCGGTTGCCAGTAACAATATTGTGAAAAGTTGCGTATACCCTGTTAAATGTTCGTTGTTTGTAGATTATTTTGCGATATATGTTGCATCTAGAAATGTTGTTTCAGCTGAACGAGCCCTACAGCTTACTATATACCGTCTTGAGGAATGGTCACGGCAGACTGGCTTTAGTTTTTCTCCTGAGAAGACTAAATGCATTCAGTTTTGCCGAATACGGACTGATAATGTTCCAAGACTGTATTTAATGGGTCAACATATCGAAGTTAGCACTGAAATCAGGTTTCTAGGTGTTATATTCGACAAAAGACTTACATGGGTTCCGCATATAAAAGACCTACGGGCTAGGTGCTTAAAGGTGGTTGATATTCTGCGTGTTCTTACAGGTACATGTTGGGGAGCTGATAGATCATGTATGATAAGGTTCTACAAGGCTCTAGTGCGATCACGTATAGATTATGGCGCTGTAGCGTACTCATCTGCTACTCCCACTTCGCTGAGAATGCTTGACACGATCCACAATTCATGTTTACGATTGTCTACAGGTGCTTTTCGTTCTAGCCCTGTTGTCAGCATCTTAGTTGAAAGTGGAGAAATGTCGTTACACAGACGTCGCCAGCAGCTTATATTGACGTACTTTGCCAAATTGAAAGCTAGACCTTATCATTTTTTGCATGACATCATTCTCAACAACCCTTGTCATGATTTGCATCTGATGAATGCCCGATTGCCTTCACCATTCGGTGTAAGAGCGTTGGGGATATGCAACAACCTCGGTATTGCGATTCCTCGTGTGTACCCATGTAATTCATGTCTCTTTCCACCCTGGACCATCGCTCAGTTACACATTAACTTTGAAATGTGTAAATACTCAAAGGCAGACACAAGTTCTGTGGTATTTAATAGCATTTTCAGTGAGTTAGTTGAAGCTATTAAACCATCTACGGTTGTATACACTGATGGATCAAAGTCGGATGTTGGAATTGGTTGCTCGTTTGTTGCTAATGGGAGAACCTATTTGTTTGGATTACCTGCGGGAACCAGTGTTTACACGGCTGAACTTTATGCTATCAGTAAAGCTCTTTCTGTAGTCTGTGTGCGTGGGCGTCGGGTGTTGGTGTGCACTGATTCGCTCAGTGCTCTCCAGTCGATTAATGATGTGTATTCACGCCACCCGCTAGTTGTGGAAGTCCTCGGCACTGTGAAGGAGCTGAATGATAGAGGAGTAAGCGTTGTTTTCTGCTGGGTTCCGGGTCACGCTGGAATCTCGGGAAATGAGGCTGCTGATCTGGCCGCTAAGGAGGTGGCACGCCAAACGGCCTTCACGCAATATCTGACTGTATCAGATTTCGTGGGCCTGGTGAAGTGTGTCATCACTGATTCCTGGCAGGTAGAATGGAGTGGCTCTCATGGCAACAAGCTTCGTGAGATAAAGCATGACGTTAAGCCTTGGCCTACGTCGCTGAGGAAGAACAGAAAGGAAGAGGTTGTCATCGCGCGACTTAGAATTGGACACACCAGATTAACGCATGGGTATCTCATGACGTCTGGTGATGCTCCAATGTGTGGCAGATGTGATTATCCTTTGACAATTAAACATGTGTTGGTAGATTGCGTCTGCTACGCAGCTCTACGTCGGCGATTCAAGATACCCTTCCAGTTACGAGATGTACTCGGCGACGATAGCCATGTTTTGGACTCAACGTTAAGATTACTTAGATTCATTAGTGTGTACAACAGTGTCTGATAGGGAAATAGGAATATTAGTTTAATTTTATATGTGTATTTGTGTGTGTTTTTTATTTATTTATTTATTTATTTTATTTTTTTGTGGCCCCTTTACAGCCTTTTGTTTTTACCGTCAGGTCTGTGATATTAGCTTTTAGTTTATATTATTTTTTGTTTGCTGTGATACTAGTTTGTAAGATTTTTATTTGTTAAGTTGTAAATATTATTTATTCTGTCTGTGATATTAGGTTTAAGTTTATGTTCGTATGTTAATGTATTTTCTGTGATATTTCTAGTTTGTAAGACGTTTTATATTAAAATAAAAAAAAAAAATTACTTTCTACACTTGGGCCCTGTGAAAGCGTTGTTTTCTGCTGGAATCTCGGGAAATGAGGCTGCTGATCTGGCCGCTAAGGAGGCGGCACGCCAACCGGCTTTCACGCAATATCTGACTGTGTCAGATTTCGTGGGCCTGGTGAAGCGTGTCATCACTGATTCCTGGCAGGTGGAATGGACTGGCTCTCATGGCAACAAGCTACGTGATATCAAACATGACGTTAAGCCTTGGCCTACGTCGCTGAGGAACAACAGAAGGGAAGAAGTTGTCATCGCTCGACTTAGAATTGGGCACACCAGATTAACGCATGGGTATCTCATGACGTCTGGTGATGCTCCAGCGTGTGGCAGATGCGATTGTCCTTTGACAATAAAACATGTTTTGGTAGATTGCATCTGCTACGCAGCTCTGCGTCGGCGGTTTAAAATACCCTGCGAGTTGCGTGATGTACTCGGCGACGATAGCCATGTTTTAGACTCAACATTGAGATTTCTTAGATCCATCAGTGTATATAAAGATGTCTAATGGGGAAACGTTAATGTTGTTTTTATGTTATATGTGTATTTGTGTGTTTTATATTTTTTTTTTATTTTCGTGGCCCATTTACAGCCTTTTGTTTATGTTTTAGGTCTGTGATATTAATGTAAATTATATTGTTTGCTGTGATACTAGTTTTTAAGATTTTTATGTGATAGTTTATAAATGTTGTTTATTCCAACTGTGATATTAGATTTAAGTTTGTGTTTGTATGTTTATCTTATAAGTTTTTAAAATAAATGTTCTCTACTGTAAATTTTATTTATGAATTTTTCTTTATCTGTGATATTTTTAGTTTTAGGAGTTATATTTAAATAAGTAAGTATATATTATATTATATTGAAGTACGTTCTACACTCGGGCTCTTTACACCCGCGTGTAGAACAACGGGCGATGATAACCGTCTGGTTTTTCGCCCAAAAAAAAAAAAAAAAAAAAAAAAAAAATCGCCCCACCCACATTTCATGCCCGTTTAGATTTGAAATCATAATCTCCCTCGGGTGTTAACACAATCGAATTTTGTTTTCTTCTAACACTACCGATGTGCCTGCCGAATTTATCCACCGTCATTATGAAAGTGATTGTATAAATGGCTCACCGCATCCTTTTATTAAACCGGCTTCACGTAATTCTTCAATAATGGAATAAATTTCGTTGGTGTGCGCATTGTTACCAGCCCGTTGAGAAGCCACCAAATATCTTAAACGATCGACCAATTCATTTGGATCGTCCCAGTTGGTGGAAACAGATGTGAAATAATAAAACGATATTTATGTCCTCTATTGCTTTTAATTGTTCCGGCGGGGAAATTTAGATGTGCGCTTGTAGCTTTTAATATATCTCGATATTTTATTAAATCTTCTTTGGTGTAATCATCATGATATGGTACTCGTAAAAATATTAACTTAAACAATCCTTTGGTACCCTTGTAATTTATTCCATTAATTCTAAACGTGTCATCTTTCATTTCAATAATAGAATTACCCAATTTCCAATGATGACCGTCAAATGTCGGTCCATATGTTGTATCAATTTCTCTGTGATGATCTTTTATTAATTTGAGAAAATATTTTTTCGCTAACTTCCCCGTAAACCGACTTTCCATTTTTCTTAGTATTTTATCTTCCTCTACCTGTTGGACAATTGATGTGTTTTCAGATGAGGATTGGTTATCTTCAGCACCGCTTTCGGGTAATGGGGTATCTATCGCCATTCTCTCTTCTTTACTAATAATCGGTTCTTGTTCCATAGGCAATTCGCTAACTGCCTGTTTTTTCACTATGCTATTATCATCATTATCGTCCACAATTTTTCGTGCTTTACGTTTGTCTCCTCTTGTGGCATATTTTCTTACCGCTTTCCGTTTTGGTTTTTTCTCACAATCAACATCATCATCATCGCTCCAACCTTGTTCTTCATTGTCTACTGGTTTTTTTGTTGAAAAAGCGATGTTCTCACCTTCTCTTTTAACCTCTTTTTCATCACCCCCTCGTTTTCGTTTAACCTGATTATTTAATTGGAGTTCGATGTTTTTCAATGGTTCTAAAAGCGGTTTAAATTGTTGGTCATAAAAATCTTGTTTGCAATGTGGGATGGAAACTCTACACGACCAAGCTCCGTTTCCCCCAATCTAACATAATTTGATTAATATATTCGGGATATACCGAATATTCATTAAAAGTATTAATCATGTCGTTGTAGAAAGCACTGACCTCTGCGAGGTCCTCTACTTCCTCAATACATATGCGGAACGAAGTTCCGGATACATTAATGATGTTCTCAAACGTGCAGGAATGCATCATATGCGATAAGTGATCACCTTAGAATTAAGCTTAGAACGAGCGGGATGAACTGCGGCCATCGATCGTGGTACCCATGATAGATAGTTGACGCAAACACGCTATGTTCTATATCTATCGCTATGTGGGATGGAAACACTACACGACCAAGCTCCGTTTCCCCAAATCTAACTTAATTTTGATTAATATATTCGGGATATACCGAATATTCATTAAAAGTATTAATCATGTCGTTGTAGAAAGCACTGACCTCGGCGAGGTCCTCTACTTCCTCAATACATTTGCGGAACGAAGTTCCGTAAACATTAATGATGTTCTCAAACGTGCAGGAATGCATCATATGCGATAAGTGATCACCTTAGGATTAAGCTTGGAACGAGCGGGATGAACTGCGGCCATCGATCGTGGTACGCATGATAGATAGTTGACGCAACCACGCTATGTTCTATATCTATCGCTATGTGGGATGGAAACTCTACACGACCAAGCTCCGTTTCCCCAAATCTAACATAATTTTGATTAATATATTCGGGATATACCGAATATTCATTAAACGTATTAATCATGTCGTTGTAGAAAGCACTGACCTCTGCGAGGTCCTCTACTTCCTCAATACATATGCGGAACGAAGTTCCGAAAATATCACTGACGTACTCGCATAACATGCACATTTTCTCGTCCTCTGAGTCTGTAAGATCTTCCATAGACTCATGAGCTTCCAAATCGATGTCATCTACGACGATCACTGTCCCGATTGTTAGCTCTTCGTCATCCAGCGCAAACTCTTCAAAAGTGTCTGCCTGGACTTCCTCGATAGTGACCACCTTAGGATGAACCTTTGGAAAGTACATTATGACCTACAACAGAACGAAAATAAACATTATACGCTAACGAGACATTGAAATGAGTAATGTATATTTGTTAAAAATATTGTTCTAGCATATGGTGAAAGTTTCCTTTCATCGAGCTGAGAAGTCAGTTCGTTTGAATTAACTTCACATTTTGAACTTCTTCTTTGACTCTAACAGCAGCCTTTCCATTACATCCGGACCTATCGGTCCCACTTTCCTCGCTCCTGGCCACGACCGCCGCGTATGAGACAGCCCCCCAGGAGGGTTTAACCTCCCTTACAGGACTATCCCGCTTCACCTCTTTTACTGGGCTGCGTCGCACCTGGCTCTGCTGCACCGGAACCTTTTTTGGTGTCGCCCCCAAGGATGGCGACCCCGACGTTGCCGTCCCAACAGACCTCTCTGCTAATGGAACCTTTCTTGTCATTCCCAGAGATGGCGACCCCGACTTTGCCGTCCCAACAGACCTCGCCTCAGGCCCAACCAACGGAGCCTTCCTTGCCACAAATCCCCCCGGAACAGATCCAGAGGCGGCGGTCCCACCAGAAGCAGGCCGCGCCACCACCGGACCAGTCACCGGCGTCTCAGACTCGGTCGTCTCCGAGGCCGACCCCGGCATCTGCTGCCTGAGCTCCTCCAGCTCCCGTTTCAACCTGGCTTGAACCCTTTCATGCTCTCTCTGCATAGCCGCCTCCTTTTCCCGGTAGGTCTTCTCCATTTTTTTAAGCTTGTCTTTGGCGTCCCTCTCAGCCTGGGCCCGGTTGAGCCTTGCCTCCTCGGCATCCCAACCCCTACGCCTCTCCGCAATCGCAGAACTATATGATTCCTTCCGCCTCATTTGTTCCCAGCGGAATTCCTCCTCCTTCTGCCTCTTTCTCTCCTGGAAGAGCCGTTCCTCTTCCCTTTCCTGAGCCGCGGCCCTCTCTATTGACCTAAAGAGGTCATCTCGCTTAGCCTTAGCCGCCTTCCTTTTCCCTGCCTTTTTGGCCTGAGCCAACTTCGCCGCTTCCTCTTGGATCCGGGCTGTAGCCCGTTCCCTTTCCACCCTATCCATGTCGTCATGGCGCACCTCAGAAGAGAAGGCGCCAAACCTCGCCGGGTACTGGACCCCCACAACCGATTCCGCCATATACTTAACTCCAATGCCGGCGGCACCAACTGCCGCATGCCAGTTGGCATTCTTAATCGCGTCTTCCGCAAACTCCTTTACGGCGACACGATCAGCCTTCCTAATATCCCTGGCCGTGGTAGCGACATGATACGCAATATCATGCCGCTGCGCAATCCTATCGTCAGAATCAACCGGGGTCCCATTATCAATGGGGTTACCCGGTCCCAAATACCTGTGGCCGGGGAACAGGAAAGGCGAACGAACCGCCTCCCTGACCCTACCGGCCGTAACAGGCACCCCGCTGCCCCCCGGACGACCACCGCCATCCGGGGACAACAGGGGCACCCTGTCGTCCTCCACCATCTAAACACCAATTACAACAACCACAGGGACCAACAGTTTGCCCAAATACACACTGGAGACACAAGAGTCTTAATAATTAACAACAAAAAAAGAAACCAAAAAAGTCCCTATCTACCCATTATAAGGGTGCGCAACCAGCCAAAAACAGTCACTGCCTAATAATAACTAATTTCTAAACCCACTTAACAAATAGATACTAATTACGTAAGGTACTAACACTACTATTATAAGACTACTATTATAACCCTTAAAATATTTTTAAGTCCAACACAATTTTAAGAAAAAAATTTAAAAAAATCATAACTGGTCTATTTATTAGCTAAAAATACCCATACAACCCCTCAAAATGCTTTATTTAGCCTCCCCTATACTATTAACCTAGAGAAAATCAAAAAGGGCGACCCCCAAAATTCGAATTTTGGGCCCAAAAAAAATTCGTAACTCCCCCAAATAAAGGAGCTAAGAAATAAAACTAATTTTACCCTAACCTTTAACTTATAATCTACGATACCCAACCAAAAAAAGTCCAAAAACCCCCAAAAAAAGTCCACCCCTTACCACGTGCCAGTAACAGGAAGTCGCTATAACTAGCGACCCGGTAGCCCGATCAAAACGGACGCGGTCTTAAAACTACCGTATCACCACCCTTATTAAATTAAAATTACAACTAGTCCTTACAAATAAGCCCAACAAAAGTTACACGCCAAAAACCTAGTTTATGACGTCACATCTTACTTTAAAGTACCTTAAAACTTAAATAACTCGCGAACCACTTACCCTATCCAGTTCGGGCAAATTTTCTAACTCTTATAATTACCCGCACTAAAATTTCACAAACATAAACCCACTAAAATCCCCGAAAAATTTCCACTATATAAACATGTGCTCGACCCAAACTGTACCACTGTACCACCGGCAATGAGCCGATCAACGAAAAAACTCACCCCGACGTACACCAACCCTACCCCCACACACTGTAACACAATACAACACTCAACTCTTTAAAAAACCCACCACTTTTAAGCCAAAACGAGGAGCTACAAACAAGCGTGTATTTCTTCACGCTGACATTCAGATCACTGATGTAAATAAATAAAATGTAGTGTTTAAGTCTTTATTAAAATACCCAAAAGATTCAAATCACGTATTTTTGATTTCATGCGAATCAAGGAACCGAGTGGTGGCGCGTCCAAAGACGTAGTCACTTTACAAACTAGTAAAGAAATATAGGATTTCAAATTTGTGAAGAAAATGAATAATATTTGGAATGGTGAGTAGGTATAATCAGGCCTGAATGCAGCCAAACTCATTAGTATTGTCCCAGGTTCATAAATAACAATAAATCTGAAAGGTTTTGTCTTCAAAAATTCAACTTTGTTTATTC
This sequence comes from Catonia carolina, assembly GCA_035578175.1. Taxonomy (NCBI): domain Eukaryota; kingdom Metazoa; phylum Arthropoda; class Insecta; order Hemiptera; family Achilidae; genus Catonia; species Catonia carolina. The sequence goes on along the minus strand of JAQMRL010000001.1, from coordinate 147,956,847 downwards.
AAAAATTTGTAGGTAAATTTTTAAAAACATTTAAAAACAATTAAAATTTTTAAAATTCCTTAAAAACTTATTTAAAAATGTTGAATCTTTTCTCAGCAAATCTTCTAAAAATATTTGTTCTAAATTTAATACAATTCTTTAATGTTAATAAACTTTCAAAATTATTTTTTTTTTTTATAAAAACTTGTATAAGCCACTTCACTCTTTAAAAGTTTAAAATGGAATGGAGTCAACAATCCAATTTTATTAATTTAATAAAATTTTCTTTTTACTTCTTCTCATATCTTTAGATCAAAATGTTCTTCTCACATCTGTAGGTGAGGTCATCTGGTATGTGTGTTGATGCTGTAAAGTTATGTTTATGTTTACGTTTGAGTGTTATTAATGTGTATACTGTTTGTTGTGTGTCTGTGTAGATGTCTCATATTACAATCTCCCCCCCCCCCGGAGAGTAGACAGAAGCACAAGGTACGTGTAAGCAAAATAAAGGGGGTGAGTGCTTAAATGGAAAAAGAGAAGGTGAGGATGTAGCAGTTGTCGGCCTGAGATGGTAATATTCATTCATTCGGGGCCCCTTTCAATAAAACATTCAAATAGCATGCAAACAGCATAGTTTTCGTTTTGTTACAATCATCTCAAGCTCGAGTATCGCGACAGACATCACCTAAAAATAAATTATGTAAATTATGAGTAAATTATGTAACTTTTTTAAGGTTAGAAATATGTTCTTTAGTTATTTCTCCTCCAATAGTCTTACGGAGTAAGGCTGTAACTGGAGTAGAGAAGCCGATGATATAAAAAGGTTCAGACCATCGATATGCCATTTTTGCACAAATATTTCTCCGTTTCGAACTTACGGGGTGAGTTTTAAGCAAAACTTTATCTCCCACCGAAAACGGATTGGGGTGGCGTGTAGCATTATATCGGCGCGCCATATCATGATGGGATTTAATTAGTTTTCTTCTAATGTCACACATCATGTTACTGGAACGTATAGGATTTCTATGGAGGATATCTTGGATATTCCATGCTCTCTCCAACGGTGTTTGAGCTGGAAAAGTATGCAATATGTCAAATGGGCATTTCCCATGAGCATTAGGTCGAGCCATATTGAAGGCTAATTGAAACCAAAATAGAGATTTGTCCCAGGTTGTTTGAGTCGTTGCATGGTATGCAATAAGGATAGACCTAAGATTTCGATTTAATCGTTCGGCGTGAGATGGTTGGGGATGATAGGGTGAGAGGGTGGTCCGTTTTATGCCTAGATTGAAACAAAAGTTTTTAAACATTATGGAATTAAAATTTTTAGCGTTATCTGTGACAATTAACCTCGGGATGGAGTAATTTTGGAAAATACGTTTTAATTCATCTACAATGGAGGATGTATGAGTGTTTCTTAATGGAGCTAGCCATGTAAATTTTGAAAAACTATCTACTACCACTAGAATATATTTATAACCTTGGTTGGTTTTTGGCAGGCTGCCTACAGTATCAATAAACAACGTGTCAAATGGCGCTGTTGAGACTCTAGAACTAAGATTTCCCCATTTATAATTTATTCCAGGTTTGCTACGTTGGCAGGTTGTACAAGCATTCACTTTTAAAGGAATTTCTCGATATATAGCTGGCCAATGAAAATACCGTGTAATTTTGTGTATAGTTTTATCAACACCTAAATGTCTACCGAATTCCGACTGATGGAAGTATTTACATACTAAATCTTTTAAGGAATTGGGGAGAACGATTTTGGTTGGGTTATTGTTTTTATCTTTTAGACATAGGACGCCTTTGGATAAACAAAATTTATTATTCATTTGTTGTTTTTGTTGAAGGATAAAGGTATCCTGTTCTTGATGTTGTCTTAGATCTGTAAAAGATAGGGGGAATTGAGATAATAAGGTATTAATATAAGATATATCTTTTGATATATCTTCGTTATTTAAATCGTACATCCTCGATAATGCGTCAGCCACATTATTATCTGAACCACGGATGTGATTAATTTTAAATTTAAAAACAGATAATCTAAGTAACCATCTAGCCAGTTTACCTAACTGCTTTGGTCTGGAAAGAAGCCAGGCTAAGGCTTGGTTATCGGTTTCTAAAAGAAATTCACGATGTGTTAAATAAGTTCTAAAATGATCTGTTGCAAAAACAACTGCAAGACACTCTCGTTCATATGCAGAAAATTTCCGTTCTGCTTCTGTTAATGTTTTGGAAGCGTACGCTATGGGTTTTCTAGATCCTTCTTGTTCCTGCAGTAGGACTGCTCCTAGACCTGTATCAGACGCATCCGTCTGTAAAATGAAAGCTTTGGAGAAATCTGGTATTGCCAATACCGGGGGATTAGCAATTGCCTGTTTGAGATCTTCAAACGCAATTTTTTTGTGAGTCTCCCCAGATAAACTGAGTGTTTTTACGACGCATCTTATTTAAGGGTTCGATTCTATCAGCATAATTTTTGATAAATTTAGAGAAATAATTAATCATACCACAATATCGATGCACTTGTTTTACTGACGTAGGTTGTGGGTATTGCAATATTTTTTGTGTCCTCGTCGGGTCTATAGAAACTCCTTTGTATGATAATGTGTGTCCAAGGAACGGTATTTCATTTACAGCAAATGTTACCTTATCAGGATTAACTGTAATACCAGCTTTCCGCAGAATTGCCAATACTATTTTAATGTGTTTGACATGCTTTGTAAAACTTTTAGAATATATTAATATATCGTCCATGTAATTAAATACAAATTTATATTTAATATTTTTGAATAATGTATTCATAAGACGTGTTAAAACTTGTGCGCCAGTCGAGAGACCAAAAGGTAATCTTACGTATTCGTATAAGCCATCCGGTGTGCAAAACGCGGTGATTTGACGAGATTTTTCTGTCAATGGTATCTGATGGTACGCTTGCGCTAAATCTAAAGTACTGAACCATCGGGCATTAGAAAACCATTGAAAAGCATGATTTATATTCGGTAAAGGTTGGGCTTCTGAGTCAATTATTAAGTTGACTCGGCGATAGTCTACGACTAGGCGACTTGTGCCGTTCGGTTTCGGAATTAAAAAGGCTGGGGAGGAATAAGGTGAAACACTTTCTCTAATTACTTTATCTTTTAATAATTTGTCAATTTGGTTTTTCATTTGGAGCGTTTTTATTGGATTTAAGGGATAGGGCCTAGATTTTATAATTTCGCTATTTTTGAGTTTAATATCATATTTTAATACATGGGTACAACCTAATTTAGTTGTGAGTACGTCAGGAAATCCTTACATAAATTATTAATTGTATTTTTAATATACTCACTTTGTTCTACGTTGTTAATCTGTTCTGGATATAGATTGGTTAGAGAAAATTGTTGATTTTTTGCCCAATCAAAGGTTATTAAAGATCTTGTAGCATTAAATATTGCGCGGATTTTTTGTAAAAAATTCATTCCGAGTATTATTCTGTGTTGTATTTTTGGTAATATTTTAAAATTTAGTTTCCACGATATTTTGTGAAGAGTAAGTTTAATCCAGATCTGCTTATTAATTTTCAGAGGAAATCGATCAGCTGTAAGGCAAATTGTGTTAATGTTTTCTTCCTTTATAATCGCCTTCTTAGTTTTTAAAAATGTATATAGTTGTTGATTAATAATATTATGGGTGGAACCAGAATCAATGAGAGCGTTAAATATATTATTTTTGATTTTTATTGATAAAGCTTTCAACGTATAATTACAGTTTAACCTGTTTTCTTTTAACTTTAAATGTTTACATGAGTTATGTTTACAAACACACATCATATGGCTATGTTCAGTGCATTTGTAAAGATTTAGTTTTTTGAAACATTATTATTTCCTTTTTGCTGTAAAAGTTTACAATTCCTTTTGATATGACCTAACTTATGACAATAAAAACATTTTAAGGATGTTGCAGGCATTTGTGTTCTGATTTTGTTGCAAGCTGTATCTCTTAAGGTATTTTGTTTACTTTGGTTAGGTACCATGCTATTTACATTATTTATTACACTTGTATCATTTATTTTAGATAAACCGATGTCATTAAGGGTCCTAGCATAAACTCTTTCATAGACATAGGTGTCTAATTTATTGAAATCTTGTAAATTATTAGGTTTGCCGATTATACCTATGTGCGTGGCATATATTTCATTTAAACCGGTTAAAATTATATTAATTAACTCACCTTCTGTCAGATCTAATCTTAACACCTCATGGTTTTCTAAAATTTCTCTTATGTATTCAGTAAGGGTCTCCGTTTGTGACTTGATTTCGGTATAACAATTTGAGTTTTAATATTTCTTTCATTTTTGGTGTGATTAGTTTGCTTACTAAATCTCTATGAAATTGATCGAAATTATGATTATTTTTAATAGAATTTTCAAAAATTTGTTCGGTGAAACCGGTCATAAACGGAGTCAACAATACCAAAGGTAAATCTACTGCATAACGTTTCTGTATTTGTTTAATAATTTTGATATTTCGTACTAACATGTCAATATCACGTCCATCAGTTATAGTTAATTGTTTTAATTCGTTTTCAATTGGATTTGCAATTTTCGTCCAATTAAAATTTAATTCACGATGAAAATAGACGGGATTATGATTACCTACTGCATTCGGTATTAATATGTCAGGAGTTTCGTTTCTAAGAACAGGATTTTGCATTACTGGGGGATGTAAAAGATTAACATGACCAACATCAAGATTTCCTTGTTGATCAGGTAAGAAATTATTTCCTAAATGTGCGTCTTCAAGGTTTATGTTGTTTTGCTCGAAATTAGGTTCAACTTCGAAATTTTGTAACCTATTAAGTTTCCAAATATCAAATCCTTCTTTTAAATTTTGAAATCCTACGAGTTTATCTGGTTTGTTGGGTAATATGAATGTTAATAGTTTGTTAAGCCGATCATCAAATATTTCGGTATTATACCTTTCTAATTCGGTTAAATTTTCTATGTTTCGTAACTTTACTAAATAATTTTGACACTCCGTCAGTTGTTTGTCTATGTCAAATCTATGTAGTGTAGTTAAATCAATTTGTCGTCCATTATCTAAGAGTTTTTGTAACCTTTGCTTTTTTTTGTCTTACGTTACCTGATGTTGTGCTTTTTCGTATTCGTAGTTGGAAGTTAATGTTTGTCTCGTCTAGTTTAGTGGGGTCAAGAATCGGTGCTACTTCCCTATTCATGTTTGTACCTTTTTTGTTTGATGATGATGATGATTTAAGTGTATGTGATCAATGACTTACCAGATGACTTCAGTATACTTGCCAGATGTGAGTTGTTTATAATTTATAATTGTTATTTATAATTGTTTTGTAAATTTTTAGAAGATTTCTTTTATTATATGTTATTTGATTAATTTTGTTTGATGAATTTTGTTCCGGTTCGTTCCTTTTCCTCTTGCTATGTTTTCCTTCTAATCTTGTCGTTGGGTTTATATATATTGATATTTTGTTTCCTGAAATTATGTTGAAATTATCTTGAAATTATGTTGAAATTATCCTGGTATTATGTTGAAATTATCCTGGTATTATGTTGAAATTATCCTGGTCACGGCACCATTTTATTGTCCCAGGTTCATAAATAACAATAAATCTGAAAGGTTTTGTCTTCAAAAATTCAACTTTGTTTATTCAAAAATTTGTAGGTAAATTTTTAAAAACATTTAAAAACAATTAAAATTTTTAAAATTCCTTAAAAACTTATTTAAAAATGTTGAATCTTTTCTCAGCAAATCTTCTAAAAATATTTGTTCTAAATTTAATACAATTCTTTAATGTTAATAAACTTTCAAAATTATTTTTTTTTTATAAAAACTTGTATAAGCCACTTCACTCTTTAAAAGTTTAAAATGGAATGGAGTCAACAATCCAATTTTATTAATTTAATAAAATTTTCTTTTTACTTCTTCTCATATCTTTAGATCAAAATGTTCTTCTCACATCTGTAGGTGAGGTCATCTGGTATGTGTGTTGATGCTGTAAAGTTATGTTTATGTTTACGTTTGAGTGTTATTAATGTGTATACTGTTTGTTGTGTGTCTGTGTAGATGTCTCATATTACAGTATTCATAAAAGAAGCCTATAGTAGCCTATAGTGGCCTAAACATTCGAACATGTTTAGGCCATTATAGGCCATTACCTGAATGCAGCCAAACTCATTAGCATAATTGTGGCCTATGCAAGGTAGATCTATAAGATAAGTCTGTTACCTGAAGGCAGCCAAACTCATTACTATTCATAAACGAAGCCTATAGTGGCCTAAACACAAGTTCGTTTCTTTAGATAATAATATTCAATCTTGGAACCATCAGTATACATAAATCAATGTCATTTCACAAAAACAAGTCATTAATTACTCGGACCTCTCTGTTCTGTAGCCCGAAGTGAAATGACAATCAGACTCACTGCAGCGTTCTAAAATATGGTGTAGATGTATAACAATTTTTTTACCCCCTCCACTTCTCAATGTAGTAGTCAAGTTAAACCTGTTTCTTAAATGTCAAGGTGAACTTGTATTACTTATACATAATTCAAGTTTAACCTGTTTCTTAAATGTTAAGGTGAACTAGTATTACTTATACATAATACAAGTTTATCCTATTTCTTAAATGTCAAGGTGTACTAGTATTGTTGTAGTAGTTGAATCGAATGACTACACTCAACTATACAATAAGTATAAAAAACGTATAAATAAAGGAAACACATCTCTAAAGAATCATTTCTTGTGTATTCAAGTAACAATGTTTATTCCCAATGCCGAAGTTCTTCTCGCTCTTGAAGGTCGAGTCATTTCTTTGCGGTTCACCTTCACTGATCAAGATGTCTGTGATCTATTGGTTTTCTTCGCTGATATGAAACCGAGCGTTATAGATGATCTGGTCTACTATGGCGTTCAATTAGCAAGTAACATTAAGTGGTATATTGCGGTGCACGTTGAAATGGAGAAAGTTGTTTACCATGAGGAGGGAGCGGAACCAACAACTATTGTTCAGACGGCTGTTTTTCACGGTAAGACTAGACAGTTAATTAATGTTGAAGTCAACATCCCTGAAATGGACCAACAATACGAAGATGCGATTCAAAAAATTCATTGTAGTATTGAGTCTTATACATCTACAGGCAGTGGCTGGAGACTAAAGAGAATTGTAATGTGCGACATACACATTGTACAATATTGTCCACTCTACGGAGCCGGATCTTATTTACCAACCCCAAAAAAGATTCTAGACCGCCAAGCTGTTATAAACATTAAAAATGACAATGATAGCATGTGTTTTGTTTGGTCAATTCTAGAGTATATTTACCAACAACCAAACCGTCCCAAAAAAGTAGGATGGTACAAAAGATATTTAAATTATCTAAACCTTGACGGTATCAGTTTTCCGGTTAAACTAATAGACATACCTAAATTCGAACTCATAAATCCCAATATTTCAGTTAACGTTCTCAGTTATGAATCTGACACTGACATATTTTATCCAGTTTACGTGACAAAATACAGAAACCGCCAACATGTAATTCACTTACTTCTCTTACCCGGTCCAACACGTGACTTATATCACTACTGCCTAATAAACACAAAAACAGACATCCGTACCGGTCATCAATACAACGGTCTTTCACGCTTATTAAATCGATCTCAAACAAATTGTCATCAAACAGTTTATTACTGTAACTTTTGTTATCATAGATTTTACGCCAAAACAAACCGCGACAAACACATGTTAACCTGTCAAGAGTTTGGATTACGCACAATAATGCCTGATCCCACTGACCCTGTTAAATCTGTAATGAAATTTAGAGAGTTTCGTAAAACTCTTAAAGTCCCTTTCACTATATACGCTGACCTGGAATCATTCATCACGCCTCTACATACCTCACACCCACGTCAAGTAGACGAAAACGGTCGCTCAGTAGCCTTCAATCATCCCACTCATAAACATATTGCAAGCGGCAACTCTTACCTAATTGTTGATGAAGACGGTAATATATTCCGCGGACCCGTCACATACAGAGCTCAAAACGATAATGATAACGTTGTTGAAAAAATGTTGGAACAGTTAATCAATGTTGGCAAAGAACTTGATTACAAGTTAAAAAATTGCATTCCTTTAAACATGACACCTGACGATTACAGAAAATTTGACACTAGCGCACTCTGTATGCTATGTAGTGAACCATTTTCATCACCCTCTGATTACAAGGTCAGACATCACTCACACACTACAGGTAGGTTTCTTGGAGCCGCTCACAATTCATGTAATTTCAAGGCCCCCTACGTCAATAACATCCCAGTTTTTTTTCACAATCTTCGCGGCTACGACAGTCATCATATTGTTCATGCATTAGGTAAATTCAAAGATGTAAAGTTGTCATGCATTGCCAACTCATCTGAAAAATTCATGTCTCTCCAAGTGAACAATTTACGGTTCCTAGACTCTTACCAGTTCCTAGACGACTCACTCGACACACTCGTGGAAAATTTAAAAAACCATTGTGTTGATGCATCAACCACATTTAAACGTTTATCAACCCATTACCAAGACACCAACAAACGTGACTTACTGCTTCGAAAAGGTGTTTATTGTTACGAGTACATGAATGGCGTAAATCGCTTCCATGAAACTCAATTACCCCTTCAAGATGCATTCTTCAGCTCTCTTATACGTTCATCTATTAACGATGCTGATTACCACCATGCACATAATGTTTGGAACTCTTGTAACATACAGAATATGGGTGAGTATCATGACCTGTATCTGGAATGTGACACTATTCTTCTTGCAGACGTTTTTGAAAACTTCCGGACCCTTTCAATGCAGCATTACAACTTAGACCCTTGCCATTTCTACTCTGCTCCCAACATGTCATGGTCAGCCATGTTGAAAATGACCAACGTTTCTCTGAAACTTTTAACTGACATAGATATGCATCAGTTCATCGAAAGAGGCGTTCGTGGGGGAGTGGCTCAAATTCCAAAAAGGTTTGCAACAGCCAACATCAGTTCCTTCCCCGAACAATACAATGCAGATGCTCCTACTACATGGATCCAGTACCTCGATTGCGTAAATCTCTACGGTCATGCAATGTCACAACCACTCCCCAGCGGTGATTTCAAGTGGGTGGATCAAGAAGAAATTTCCAAATTTGACTGGACCACAATCCCCTCGGATTCACCCACAGGTTATATTTTAGAGGTTGATCTAGAATATCCTAAACAACTACACGATCATCACCGTGATTACCCGTTGGCTCCGGAGAACAGAGTACCACCGAAACTCTCCCCCTACCTTAAAAAAACATTCAAAGCAGCTTAGCAAGCAACCCAAACTTCTTACCACATTGTATGACAAAGAAAAGTATGTGGTCCATTATCGTACACTACAGCTCTATCTTTCACTAGGTCTGCGTTTGAAAAAAGTCCACCGCGTGATCCAATTCAAACAGTCTGATTGGCTTTCTCCATACATCGAATTTAACGCGAACCTTCGAAAAAATGCCAGTAATGACTTTGAGTCCCGTTTCTTCAAGCTTCTAAACAATGCGGTGTATGGTAAATCCCTGGAAAACGTTCGCAAACATACTGATTTCAAACTTGTAAACAATTCAAAAAAACTTGATAAATGGATCACCCAACCCCGCATGAAACGGTGGTTCACCTACAATCCAGAAGTTGTGGGTATTGCCCTAAACAAAGCACAAGTTACGCTGAACCGTCCAATCTACATAGGATTTACTATTCTTGACCTAAGCAAATATATAATGTTCAACTTTCATTACAATTACGCAAAGGCTAGATACGGTGACAATATTCGCCTTCTCATGACTGATACTGATTCTTTAATGTATGAGGTGCAATCAACAAACGTTTACGACGACATGAAAGATCATTTGACTCTCTTTGATACCTCCAACTTTCCACCATCTCACGATTGTTACAGCACAATTAACAAGAAGAAAGTTGGTACTTTTGCTGATGAAACGCATGGAGTACCAATCAAAAAGTTTGTCGGGCTCCGTGCCAAGATGTACAGTTTTGTTACACAAGATGGTGAAAAGCGCGTCGCAAAAGGTGTCAACCGGGTCTGTATCAAAAAAGACTTAATACATCAGTCATACTTGGACTGTTTATTACGCAGGAAACTGACTTACACAAAAAGTTCTTCCATTCGAAGCAGATTACATGAAATTTTTACTATAGACGTCAACAAGCTCTCTCTCTCGCCGTTTGATGACAAACGATACGTATTGGAGGACGGACTAGATACACTACCTTACGGTCATTATTCGCTCGACGAACTCCATTCATGCCCGCCTGCAAAACGTGTTCGCACTGATCTTGACGTAGCGGGACCTTCCTCGCGACACGACTAACTGTTACGCAACAGTCAGTTGACCTTGACCATAAAGGTATAAAAAGCGTAGTTTTCTATCGAATCAGCTCACTTCATTTTACATTATGACGCAGTTAAGGACTGACATTTTAATGCAACGTTTCAACACGATTGCAGAAACTTCCTATCCCACCATTAAAAAGGTGCAAGAACTTTTACCCTCCATGCCGTACCGCATTGAGACTATGGAAAAATTAGTCACGCGATATGGTCCTACTTTATATTTAACGTTGTCCACCCCTATTGATACTGTAGCGTTCGGTGTTTATTTACCAGCTGTCTATTATAACCGGTTTACAGAGACTGAAGTGGCCGTTTTGGCTACATCCGGGTTGTGTCTCGTTAAAAACGATACAAACGATTTGAGACTGTCTAAAAATTAACCCAAATACAGACTATATATATAAAAAGAATCTCATCATACTTTTTTAGAAACATGACTGACATTCGTTCTGGTATTGCAAACGAACTGCATAAGCAGGCGCGTAAAAATTTTCCTAGGAGAACAATAACGTTAAAAGGTAGACACGATCTGTACCAGGCCGATCTTGTGGAAATGGGTAAATATGCAAAATTAAATAAAAATTTCAATTACATTCTAACCATTATTAATTGTTTTACCAAAGTCGCAGACGCAATTCCAATAAAAAGAAAAACGGGTGTAATGGTAGCAAACGCATTAAGACCGTTTTTGAAATCTCACCCGATGCGTAATTTACAAACGGATGACGGTAAAGAATTTTTCAATGTTCATGTACAAAATCTAATAAAACAATTCGGAATCAATCATTACGCTACGTTTTCTGAGAAGAAGGCTGCCATAGTTGAACGGTTCAATAGAACATTAAAAACACAAATGTGGCGTGTGTTCACCAAGCAGGGAACTTATAACTGGTTGAAAATATTACCCGGAATTATTGTCAAATACAACAACACTTTTCACAGATCTATCGGAATGAAACCGAATCAAGTTAACCTTCATAATGAAAAACAAGTCATGGATCGGTTAAACATTGTACCTAAACGATGGGTGGGTAAGATAAGAAAGGAATTTAAAGTCGGTGATAAAGTACGCATTAGTAAACATAAGATGGTTTTTACTAAGGGATACTTACCTAATTGGACTAATGAGGTGTTCACCGTATACAAAATACAACCGACTTTACCCATAACGTACCTTCTCGCCGACAGTAGGGGAGAAATACTAAAAGGTGGCTTCTATGGTTACGAATTGATGAAAACGAAATACGACGATGTATTCTTGGTGGAAAAGGTGTTACGACGTAAAGGTAACATGATATTAGTCAGATGGTTAGGATACGATACATCACACGACTCGTGGGTAAAAAAGGTGATATTTTATAAATGCGTGTTTTCACTTTCATAGTCATACAAGACCACTAAAAGGTTATATATTGCACGTACTTAGATACGAACGCTTTGTTCCATTCCCGACTCAAAATGGAGTGCATTCCACAAAAAGAAAAACTAGATGTGATTAATTTTGATAAGTACACCGAGCCTATGAAATCTAAACAAAAAAACCGACATAGTAAACTCCTTCCCAATACGATTAGATGTATAATATGTGGACCCTCAAATTGTGGAAAGACGAACCTACTCTTCAATCTCATCTTTGCTGAAAACGGAGTGAAGTTCAAAAATATATACCTGTTTTCTAAATCGTTAAACCAACCAAAATATCAGTTTTTATCACAGGTAATGAAGGGTATTCCAAAAGTTGGTTATTTCACATTTAATGAAAACGAAAGTGTTTGCCATCCGAGTAAAGCCAGACCTAATTCTCTGATGATATTTGATGACATTGCGTGTGAAAAACATGATAATATACGAAACTATTTTACAATGGGACGTCACAACCATTTGGATACATTTTATTTAGGTCAATCATATAGCAGGATCCCCAAACATTTGATCAGAGACAATACCAATTTGGTTGTTGTATTTAAACAAGACGATTTAAATTTACAACATATTCATTCGGATCATGTAAACTCAGACCTATCGTTTAATAAATTTAAAGAAATCTGCAAAATGGCGTGGAAAAATGATGGTGGCAATTTTCTCGTAGTTGACAAAGACAGTGACATCAATGAAGGACGGTTTCGCGTAGGTTTTGATAAGTTTATTCGGGTATAAATAGAAGCGATCTATTGGCTTTTCGGGTTTTTTTGTAAAATGGATAAGAAACAGATGTCGATCGCGTTACAAATGCAACGCTTAAGGGACAATATTAAACGTAAACATAGATCGTTTACTACAGGCGTGATTGAATCGGATGAGCTTTTGGAGAAACGATTGTTGACCCGTTGAAAGAGTTTATCAAGAAATCTGACAACATGCATCCAAAAAAAGAAGAGGTGGTGGATAGTGAGGAGGGGAAACAGCCCTGGGACGACACCGAGTTCCCATTCAAACCGTTTAATCCGCACCAAACCAGTACACCTACTTCACATAAAAATAAATCAAGGACGAACCAATCGTTACTGATCGATTCTTTGAGCGATGAAAACCCTACAAAACATTATCTTCATCTGCTCATCACAGACAAGAATAATACGATGGATCATGTTTACGGTGTATACTTGAAAGACGACAAGTTGATGATTGGTGATAAACAAGTCAATTTCGGTCATATGAAATTGGTAATAGGCAAAGAAAATTATGAGCTTACGGCTGGTCTGCACTCGCTCATCTTTGAGAGGGAACCAAGCGCCTCGTATACAACTGATGACCTTGACATATATCGCAAAATATTATTGCAAACAAACGCCTATCGTCAAGGTTACGACCCGAAGCGACAAATAAACTCTAATCGTGGTTACAAATATATGCATATAATCAAACCGCTTTTTAACAAAACCACACCTCTTGTTCCTGCTGAAGGAAGTGGGATGGTCATGACAAGTGATCGTGTTCAGTATGTGCATTGGGATGATGTAAACGAATTGTGTGACCGGTTGCGGTTGTTGTTAGCCTCCGAAAGGGCGGGAAATTTTGGACATACAAATGAAATCCAATCTATTATAGAGGAGCTACGAGAAAGCGGTGTTATAAAAGGCGGTGCGTTGAAACGAAATCGACACTATTAAAAAGAAAATGAGTATCGACAAGTTTGGTCACTCGAATAGATGGCGGGATGGCGGAAGCGGTGGGGGTGATCGATATCATCATCATATTCTAAGTCAGCCCGGGGGGTTTGCTTTAAAACTGACTAAAGATGGGGACTTAGACGCGGCGGGAAAACGATTATCAAATTTAAATTTTCCAATATCTAATACGGACGCCGTACGTAAAATGGATTGTATCACACTCGATCCAAACTTGTCATCCACCGTCGATACCCGTGTGTAGAACAACGGGCGATGATAACCGTCTGGTTTTTCGCCCTAAAACAAAAAAAAAAAAAAAAAAAAAAAAAAATATATATAAACGTAGCAGATCCTGAATCAGATAGTGACGCTATCAATTTGCGTGCCATGAAACGAGCCTGTCTAACAACAGATCTACAACTCGACGATCAAGTTTACAACGCAAACTTCATGAGAGTAAAAAATGTTGGAGAACCTCTTGAAAACAACGATGTAGTGTCTGTGCAGTACCTTTCAAAAAACTATGCCACTAAGCAGACATGCGATCGACACTAGATGTTGCATCAGCAGCAACAGCTGCAGTAACAGCAAGTCTTGATACAACAGCCGCGGCCACAACAGGTGCAGTCGCAACAGATGTTGAGGGAAATCCAGTGTTCAACAATAGACGTTTGACGCAGAGAGCTGCACCAGTTGATGATCAAGACGCAGTCACCTTGAAATATCATAAAGAACATACTGCTTTAGATGTTGACTCGCAGGCGAAACAAATAGACATGCGTCGATATGAAAAAAGAAAAATTATAAACGAAAACAAATGAAAACAAATGTCAGGGACATTTGTAACGAAGTGTTTGAATCTGTGCAAATGGCGATTTAGAGAGTTTAACGGGAGTTTAGTGAAAGGTGTAGGGACATTTGCGCCCGGGGCTAAAGGCGAACCTGGTAGGCCGGGACCGAGAGGTGAACCTGGTGAAGGTATAAAATTTAATTCAAAACTAGATGCATATGACATGCAAGGAAAACGCATTATTAACGTTCCACATCCAATACGTGATAAAAAATATAGGATTACCTGACGACGACGATGATGCTGTAACACTAGACTTTCTAAACTGGAAATATGCTAAACAGACGGCTCTAGAAAAGGCGATCTTGATTAATGAAGAAAATAAAATAGCGGACGTGAGAAAGTGGACTCATCAATGTGGCGACTAAGACGGGTAAAACAGACGCGGTTAATGTTAATCAAGTCAGGGACATTTGTAACGAAGTGTTTGAAACATCTGTGCAAATGGCGATTTATTTGCAAAAACAACAACGTGGTGAAAGAACCGCTTCAGGTGATGTGAACGAATTTAAAAAGCCCACTCAGTCGTTAAAAGACCGACTGCAAGAGTTTAGTGAAACTTTTTCGGTTCCAGGATTTCCAGAGAGGGGTGAAAGGGGTGAGAAAGGTGAAAGGGGGGAACCTGGTAGGCCGGGACCGAGAGGTGAACCTGGTGAAGGTATAAAATTTAATTCAAAACTAGATGCATATGACATGCAAGGAAAACGCATTATTAACGTTCCACATCCAATAGGACCGACTTTCAAAACTATACACAGGTTGCTCTTACACTACACACAACAATAATACTACATCACACACTGGTCGTGCGTAACCCTTTCCGGATTGGAAGGTCTGGACTGTGGTTGTGCTGCTGTGAGCTTGCTCTGCCGAGGCTTTGCGCCATCCTTTAGCCCTTCCAGTCGCTTCGGTACTGTGGCAAGAAGTGGACCATGGGTAAGAGTGTCGGAGCTCTTACTGCTGCGTGCGAGCTTCTGGGACGTCGGTATCAGTGGGTCAGGCAGTACCTGACTCCCCGGCCCGGATGAAATATGTGGGAGATGGCTGCCGGGAGTACTCGGCCGGGTCCTTCTTTTTACTAGGGACCTGCGGCGTGCGCGGGTCATCTCTCCGCCCGCACCTTGCTTTCACGATGACTGGAAAAGCACTTAGATAATGTCAACTAAACAATCTTCCCTTGGTTTAAAAAGACTATGGTCTAGCTTGTCTGACGATAGTGATAGTGGTGTATTAAGTAACACGGACAAATTTTTCGTTGTTCGTTGTGTTGCAGAAGAAGGGTCGCTATCAAAAGTTTCCCCCTTCATTATTAACAGGTCTGTGCAGTCGGTTTGTGGATCGCCACACTCTATTAAAAAATTAAGAAATGGTACTTTGTTAATTGAAACAACGTCTGCGAAGCAAAGTAGCAGCGTTGTTAAAATTACTCAAATTGGAAGTACTGCAGTTACGGTTGAACCGCATAGGTCCCTCAACTCATCTCGAGGAGTGGTTTACTCTCGAGATATACAAGATATGTCTGAGGCTGAGTTATTGGAGGAGCTTACCTCCCAGAGAGTGACGCAAGTCAAAAGAGTTATGCGTCGGGAAAATGGAATTGATGTCGGTACCCCGACACTTATCATAACATTTTCCACCCCTCAACCTCCGGATCGCCTTAAGTTGGGTTACTTGTCTGTTCGAGTGAGACCGTATGTCCCAAACCCTCTGCGCTGTTTTCAGTGCCAGGAATACGGACATACGAAAACTAACTGCAAAAAACCTGCGATATGCGCAAAGTGCAGTTCACCTGACCACTTAGATAGCGAATGCACTTCTGAAAAAGAACTATGTGCAAACTGTAAAGGAAGTCATTCAGCAAGGTCTCGGGAATGCCCCAAGTATAAAGAGGAACGGGAAATTCAGAAAATTTCGTCTGAACAGAAGCTTTCCTTTCCCGCTGCCCGGAGTGAGTACAGAAAACTAAATAGCATTCGAAATGCAGTCCAGCCTGACATTTCGTTTGCAGCTGCAACTAGTGTTCAGCCTCGTGTGTCTGGTGAGTGCTCGTCATGCGTTGAGTTGAAGAGTGTTGTTGAGAACCTCACTAAACAGGTTGCTTCCCTAACTTCTGCACTTAAAGCGTTATTAAGCACCAAGCAAACAGAAATTGGTTCAAAGAGCTCAGTGTCTCAAGTGTGTAACCTTTCTGCGACGCAGAGTACAAAAGCTCAGCTGTCAAGTAAGATAGCCTCTACCTCAAAGGGAAAACCCCTTTTAGTATCCAAGACGCTTCCAGCGGAAGCGTCTAAATTATTAAAATCTCCTCCGTCTGGGTCCAAGATCCACGATATGATAGGAGATTCATCGGCCCTAGAAAAGGGCTTTATACAAGTAAAAGGGAAAAAAGGGAAGGAGAAAATTGTGTTTGAAACGTAACTCCTCCGTTGCGAAATACCCTTTAATAGTTTAATTCAATGGAATGTTCGCGGGATCCGGTCTAGGTATGAAGATATAAAGATATTGATCCGGGATAAGTGTCCGTTTGCGCTTTGCCTGCAAGAGACGATGTTACAACCTGATATCCGATTATCCTTTCGTGGATACGAAATGTTTAGGAAAGATTCCCTGCATGGTGGCCCTGGTAATGGGGTTGCAATATTACTTCACCAGTCAATGCAAGGGATAAGTCTGGATATCCAAACGGATATTCAGGCTGTAGCAATCAGGATAACTGTCCCGGTGTCGGTTTGCGTGTGTAATGTTTATTTACCACCAAACACAGACATTTCATACCTAGCCATGAGAGAATTGCTGGAACAGTTACCAGCTCCATATATCATCTTAGGAGATTTCAATGGTCACCATTATTCTTGGGGCTCCTCACTGTGCAATGGTAGAGGTCACATGGTGGAGAGGGTCCGGAGTGATTTAGACTTATGTCTATTGAACGATGGATCTGAAACATTCATGTCATCCTCAACAGGATCCTGGTCGTGCTTGGACCTTACTTTCTGTAGCCCGTCCATTGTTCCAAGGTTGATGTGGAGAGTACTGCCAGACCTGTATGGAAGTGATCACCGACCGGTGGTGGTCGAATTTTTTGACTACCAGCCTGTCGATGACCTTCCGAAACGATGGATTGAAAAGCTTGCACGGTGGGATGAGTTTTCAAGTTTAATGGAATCTGAATATGAAGATGATGATGATGCACGAAAGCTGTTGTCTTCCTTTGTAGAGAGGATGTCTGCAGCAGCTGCCCAGAGCATTCCTAAAACATCGGGAAAAGCACGGCGTCCGCCGGTACCTTGGTGGAATGATCGTTGTAAGGAGGCTCTTCGGGACCGCCGTAGGGCCCTGCGCATTTTTAGTCACAGACCTACGGATGTAAACCTGGAAGCGTACCGAACAGCTCGGGCCTGCTGTAGGCGTATCTTTCTTGAGAGTAAGAGGGAGTCGTGGAGCCGTTACGTTGGAGATATTAGCAGGAGTACCCCTGTGACAACGGTATGGAGAAAACTGCGTTCGGTATGTGGAAGGACGTCTCCACATCGAATCGCAGGGTTGCAAGCTGACGGTTCTGTGATCACATCACAGTCCGACATCGCTAACGTGATTGGTTCCTTCTTTAAATCAGCTTCCCTCACGTCTTCATATTCAGTACAGTTTCAAAATTATAAGAAAACCATTGAATCTCTTCCTTTCTTTATAGCAGACTCGAATGATCCTCTAAACATTCCTTTTTCATTGCCTGAGCTTAGAAAAGCGCTCAAAGTATCTCGAAATACCTCACCTGGAGGAGATGAAATTACACTTTCGATGATAGCGCATTTACCGGATTCTGGGTTAAGGCAACTCCTACATGTTTTTAATAAAATATACGCTTCTAGAAAGCTTCCAAAAACTTGGAAAGAAGCAATTATTGTTCCAATCCTCAAACCTGGTAAAGATAAAACATTGGCCTCCAACTACCGTCCCATTTCCTTGACAAGTGTTGTTTGTAAGGTCATGGAAAGAATGGTGAACAGTCGTCTCATGTGGTATCTGGAAAAGAATAACTTCCTCGCTCCTGAACAGAGCGGTTTTCGGAGAGGGAGGTCTTCGACAGACCACTTGGTGGCCCTTGAGACGGCTGTCTGCAATGCGTTTGCATTGCGGCAGCGCCTCGTTGCCGTATTCTTTGATTTGAAAAAAGCATATGATACAGCTTGGCGACGAGGTATCCTCAATACCTTGCGGGATTGGGGCATCGCTGGAAACATGTTGGCCTTCATCAAGGACTTTCTAGATGAACGATCGTTCCGTGTAAGGGTTGGTCAGTGTCTGTCCGACAGGTTTGACTTGGAAAATGGTATACCGCAAGGAAGTGTAATTAGTTGTACCCTATTTGCGGTTGCCATAAACAATATTGTGAAAAGTTGCGTATACCCTGTTAAATGTTCGTTATTTGTTGATGATTTTGCAATATATGTTGCATCTAGAAATGTTGTCTCAGCTGAACGAGCTCTACAGCTAACTATATACCGTCTTGAAGAATGGTCACGGCAGACTGGCTTTAGTTTTTCTCCTGAAAAGACTAAATGCATTCAGTTTTGCCGAATACGGACTGATAATGTTCCAAGACTGTATTTAATGGGTCAGGATATCGAAGTTAGCACTGAAATCAGGTTCTTAGGTGTTGTATTCGACAAGAGACTTACATGGGTTCCGCATATTAAAGACCTACGGGCTAGGTGCTTAAAGGTGGTTGATATTCTGCGTGTTCTTACAGGTACAGGTTGGGGTGCTGATAGATCATGTATGATAAGGTTCTACAAGGCTCTAGTGCGATCACGTATAGATTATGGCGCAGTAGCCTACTCATCTGCTACTTCCACTTCTCTGAGAATGCTTGACACAGTCCACAATTCATGTTTACGATTATCTACAGGTGCTTTCCGTTCTAGTTCTGTTGTCAGCATCTTAGTTGAAAGTGGAGAAATGTCGTTATTCAGACGTCGCCAGCAGCTTCTATTGACGTACTTTGCCAAGTTGAAAGCTAGACCTTACCATTTCTTGCATGACATCATTCTCAACAACCCGTGTCATGATTTGCATCTGATGAACGCACGACAACCTTCACCATTCGGTGTAAGAGCGTTGGAGATATGCAACAACCTTGATATTGCGATTCCTCGTGTCTACCCATGTAATTCTTATCTATTTCCACCCTGGACCATCGCTCAGTTACACTTTAACTTTGAGATGAGTAAATACTCAAAGGCAGGCACAAGCTCTGTGGTGTTTAATAGCATTTTCAGTGAGTTAGTTGAAGCTATTAAACCATCTACGGTTGTATACACTGATGGATCAAAGTCGGATGTTGGAGTTGGTTGCTCGTTTGTTGCTAATGGGAGAACCTATTTGTTTGGATTACCTGCGGGAACCAGTATTTACACGGCTGAACTTTATGCTATCAGCAAAGCTCTTTCTGTAGTCTGTGTGCGTGGGCGTCGGGTGTTGGTGTGCACTGATTCGCTCAGTGCTCTCCAGTCGATTAGTGATGTGTATTCACGCCACCCGCTAGTTGTGGACGTCCTCGGCACTGTGAAGGAGCTGAATGATAGAGGAGTATGCGTTGTTTTCTGCTGGGTTCCGGGTCATGCTGGAATCCCGGGAAATGAGGCTGCTGATTTGGCCGCTAAGGAGGCGGCTCGTCAACCGGCTTTCACGCAATATCTGACTATGTCTGATTTTGTGAGTCTGGTGAAGCGGGTCATCACGGATTCCTGGCAGGTAGAATGGACTGGCTCTCATGGCAACAAACTACGAGAAATAAAACCTATTGTTAAGCCTTGGCCTACGTCACTGAGGAAGAACAGAAGAGAAGAGGTTGTCATCGCGCGACTTAGAATTGGGCACACCAGATTAACCCATGGGTATCTCATGACGTCTGGTGATGCTCCAGTTTGTGGCAGGTGCGATTGTCCTTTGACAGTCAAACATGTTTTGGTTGATTGCGTCTGCTACGCCGCTCTGCGTCGGCGATTCAAGATTCCCTCTGAATTAAGGAATATACTCGGTGACGAAAGCCCTATTTTGGATGCGGCTTTGAAATTTTTACGATCGATCAGTGTATACAACAGTGTCTAATATATTATGTTTCATTACTCTTAGTTACCATATTGTATGTGTTTTATATTAGTTATAAGTTTATATTCATATGTGTTCATGTTAAGTGGCCTCTTTACAGCCCTTTGTGATCTTTTATGTCTGTGATTTTTTTTTTAAATTTTTTTTTTTGAATGAAATTTTTAATTTTTGGGTTGTGATACTAGTTTTAAGGTTTTAATTTCATAAGTATTAATGTGATTTCTGTGTTTTTCTTTCTAACTGTGATATTAAGTTTAAGTTTGTGTTTATGTTTTGTGTGTTTTTAGAGTATTATAGCTTGTGCTGTGATATTAGCTTATAAGATTTTATTTATTATGTATAAGGCGATGATAACCTCGCAAAGGTTTTTCGCCTTAAAAAAAAAAAAAAAAAAAAAAAAAAAACACACACCACACTTTCTTTCAACACACACATTTACATACCCTACACACAACACATACACAAAGTTTTCTTACACACATTTATAATGCTGGCGAGGATGGGATGCGGGCTGGTCGTGCGTAACCCTTTCCGGATTGGAAGGTCTGGACTGTGGTTGTGCTGCTGTGAGCTTGCTCTGCCGAGGCTTTGCGCCATCCTTTAGCCCTTCCAGTCGCTTCGGTACTGTGGCAAGAAGTGGACCATGGGTAAGAGTGTCGGAGCTCTTACTGCTGCGTGCGAGCCTCTGGGACGTCGGTATCAGTGGGTCAGGCAGTACCTGACTCCCCGGCCCGGATGAAATATGTGGGAGATGGCTGCCGGGAGTACTCGGCCGGGTCCTTCTTTTTACTAGGGACCTGCGGCGTGCGCGGGTCATCTCTCCGCCCGCACCCTGCTTTCACGATGACTGGAAAAGCACTAAAGATAATGTCTAACAAACAATCTTCCCTTGGATGTAAAAGACTATGGTCTAGCTTGTCTGACGATAGTGATAGTGGTGTATTAAGTAACACGGACAAATTTTTCGTTGTTCGTTGTGTTGCAGAAGAAGGGTCGCTATCAAAAGTTTCCCCCTTCATTATTAACAGGTCTGTGCAGTCGGTTTGTGGCTCGCCACATTCAATTAAAAAACTAAGGAATGGTACTTTGTTAATTGAAACAACGTCTGCGAAGCAAAGTAGCAGCGTTGTTAAAATTACACAAATTGGAAGTACTACAGTCACTGTAGAACCGCACAGATCCCTCAACTCATCTCGAGGAGTGGTTTACTCTCGAGATATACAAGATATGTCTGAGGCTGAGTTATTGGAGGTGCTTACCTCCCAGAGAGTGACGCAAGTCAAAAGAGTTATGCGTCGGGAAAATGGAATTGATGTCGGTACCCCGACACTTATCATAACATTTTCCACCCCTCAACCTCCGGATCGCCTTAAGTTGGGTTACTTGTCTGTTCGAGTGAGACCGTATGTCCCAAACCCTCTGCGCTGTTTTCAGTGCCAGGAATACGGACATACGAAAACAAACTGCAAGAAACCTGCGATATGCGCAAAGTGCAGTTCACCTGACCACTTAGATAGCGAATGCACTTCTGAAAAAGAACTATGTGCAAACTGTAAAGGAAGTCATTCAGCAAGGTCTCGGGAATGCCCCAAGTATAAAGAAGAACGGGAAATTCAGAAAATTTCGTCTGAACAGAAGCTTTCCTTTCCCGCTGCCCGGAGTGAGTACAGAAAACTAAATAGCATTCGAAATGCAGTCCAGCCTGACATTTCGTTTGCAGCTGCAACTAGTGTTCAGTCTCGTGTGTCTGGTGAGTGCTCGTCATGCGTTGAGTTGAAGAGTGTTGTTGAGAACCTCACTAAACAGGTTGCTTCCCTAACTTCTGCACTTAATGCGTTATTAAGCAACAAGCAAACAGAAATTGGTTCAAAGAGCTCAGTGTCTCAAGTGTGTAACCTTTCTGCGACGCAGAGTACAAAAGCTCAGCTGTCAAGTAAGACAGCCTCTACCTCAAAGGGAAAACCCCTTTCAGTATCCAAGACGCTTCCAGCGGAAGCGTCTAAATTTCTAAAATCTCCTCCGTCTGGGTCCAAGATCCACGATATGATAGGAGATTCATCGGCCCTAGAAAAGGGCTTTATACAAGTAAAAGAGAAAAAAGGGAAGGAGAAAATTGTGTTTGAAACGTAACTCCTCCGTTGCGAAATACCCTTTAATAGTTTAATTCAATGGAATGTTCGCGGGATCCGGTCTAGGTATGAAGATATAAAGATATTGATCCGGGATAAGTGTCCGTTTGCGCTTTGCCTGCAAGAGACGATGTTACAACCTGATATCCGATTATCCTTTCGTGGATACGAAATGTTTAGGAAAGATTCCCTGCATGGTGGCCCTGGTGATGGGGTTGCAATATTACTTCACCAGTCAATGCAAGGGATAAGTCTGGATATCCAAACGGATATTCAGGCTGTAGCAATCAGGATAACTGTCCCGGTGTCGGTTTGCGTGTGTAATGTTTATTTACCACCAAACACAGACATTTCATACCTAGCCATGTGAGAATTGCTGGAACAGTTACCAGCTCCATATATCATCTTAGGAGATTTCAATGGTCACCATTATTCTTGGGGCTCCTCACTGTGCAATGGTAGAGGTCACATGGTGGAGAGGGTCCGGAGTGATTTAGACTTATGTCTATTGAATGATGGATCTGAAACATTCATGTCATCCTCAACAGGATCCTGGTCGTGCTTGGACCTTACTTTCTGTAGCCCGTCCATTGTTCCAAGGTTGATGTGGAGAGTACTGCCAGACCTGTATGGAAGTGATCACCGACCGGTGGTGGTCGAATTTCTTGACTACCATCCTTTCGATGACCTTCTAAAACGATGGATTGAAAAGCTTGCACGGTGGGATGAGTTTTCAAGTTTAATGGAATCTGAATAAGAAGATGATGATGATGCACGAAAGCTGTTGTCTTCCTTTGTAGAAAGGATGTCTGCAGCAGCTGCCCAGAGCATTCCTAAAACATCAGGAAAAGCACGGCGTCCGCCGGTACCTTGGTGGAATGATCGTTGTAAGGAGGCTCTTCGGGACCGCCGTAGGGCCCTGCGCATTTTTAGTCGCAGACCTACGGATGCAAACCTGGAAGCGTACCGAAGAGCTCGGGCCTGCTGTAGGCGTGTCTTTCTTGAGAGTAAGAGGGAGTTGTGGAGCCGTTACGTTGGAGATATTAGCAGGAGTACCCCTGTGACAACGGTATGGAGAAAACTGCGTTCGGTATGTGGAAGGACGTCTCCACATCGAATCGCAGGGTTGCAAGCTGACGGTTCTGTGATCACATCACAGTCCGACATCGCTAACGTGATTGGTTCCTTCTTTAAATCAGCTTCCCTCACGTCTTCATATTCAGTACAGTTTCAAAATTATAAGAAAACCATTGAATCTCTTCCTTTCTTTATAGCGGACTCGAATGATCCTCTAAACATTCCTTTTTCATTGCCTGAGCTTAGAAAAGCGCTCAAAGTATCTCGAAATACCTCACCTGGAGGAGATGAAATTACACTTTCGATGATAGCGCATTTACCGGATTCTGGGTTAAGGCAGTTCCTACATATTTTTAATAAAATATACGCTTCTAGAAAGCTTCCAGAATCTTGGAAAGAAGCAATTGTTGTCCCGATCCTCAAACCTGGCAAAGATAAAACGTTGGCCTCCAGCTCTCGCCCCATCTCTTTAACAAGTGTTGTGTGTAAGGTGATGGAAAGAATGGTGAATAGTCGTCTCATGTGGTATCTGGAAAAGAATGACTTCCTCGCTCCTGAACAGAGCGGTTTTCGGAGAGGGAGGTCTTCGACAGACCACTTGGTGGCCCTTGAGACGGCTATCTGCAATGCGTTTGCATTGCGGCAGCGTCTCGTTGCCGTATTCTTTGATTTGAAAAAATCACAGCCATTGCTGTGATACTAGTTTGTAAGATTTTTAATTCATACGTTGTAATTGTTGTTCAATCTTACTGTGATATTAGATATAAGTTTGTGTTTGTATGTGTATCTTATAAGTTTTATTTTTAATATAAATTAATTTTTTCTGTGATATTTCTAGTTTTAAGTTTTATATTGTAATACAGGGAGTGCGTTCTACACTCGGGCCCTTTACACCCGTGTGTAGAACAACGGGCGATGATAACCGTCCAGGTTGTTCGCCCTAAAAAAAAAAAAAAAAAAAAAAAAAAAAAAAAAAAAAAAACCGCTTGGCGACGAGGTATTCTTAATACCTTGCGGGAGTGGGGCATCGCTGGGAACATGTTGGCCTTCATTAAAGACTTTCTGGATGACCGATCATTTCGTGTAAGGATTGGTCAGAGTTTGTCAAACAGGTTTGATTTGGAAAATGGTTTACCGCAGGGGAGTGTAATTAGTTGTACTCTATTTGCGATTGCCATTAACAATATTGTGAAATGTTGCGTATACCCTATTAAATGTTCTTTGTTTGTAGATGATTTTGCGATATATGTTGCATCTAGAAATGTTGTTTCAGCTGAACGAGCTCTCCAGCTAACTATATACCGTCTTGAGGAATGGTCTCGACAAACTGGCTTTAGTTTTTCTCCTGAGAAAACTAAATGCATCCAGTTTTGCCGGATTCGGACTGATAATGTTCCAAGACTGTATTTAATGGGTCAGGATATCGAAGTTAGCACTGAAATCAGGTTTTTAGGTATAATATTCGATAAAAGACTTACATGGGTTCCGCATATTAAAGACCTACGGGCTAGGTGCTTAAAGGTGGTTGATATTCTGCGTGTTCTTACAGGTACATGTTGGGGATCTGATAGATCATGTATGTTAAGGTTCTACAAGGCTCTAGTGCGATCTCGTATAGATTATGGCGCTGTTGCGTACTTATCTGCTACTCCCACTTCGCTAAGAATGCTTGACAGTATTCACAATTCATGTTTACGATTGTCTACAGGTGCTTTCCGTTCTAGCCCTGTTGTCAGCATCTTAGTTGAAAGTGGAGAAGTGTCGTTACACAGACGTCGCCAGCAGCTTCTATTGACGTACTTTGCTAAGTTACAAGCTAGACCTTACCATTTTTTGCATGAGATCATTCTCAACAACCCCTCTCATGATTTGCATCTGATGAACGCCCGACAGCCTTCACCATTCGGTGTAAGAGCGTTGGAGATATGACACAACCTCGATATTGCGATTCCTCGTGTTTACCCATGTAATTCTTGTCTATTTCCACCCTGGACCATCGCTCAGTTACACTTTAACTTTGAGATGTGTAAATACTCAAAGGCAGACACAAGTTCTGTGGTATTTAATAGCATTTTCAGTGAATTAGTTGAAGCTATTAAACCATCTACGTTTGTATACACTGATGGATCAAAGTCGGATGTTGGAATTGGTTGCTCGTTTGTTGCTAATGGGAGAACCTATTTGTTTGGATTACCTGCGGGAACCAGTGTTTACACGGCTGAACTTTATGCTATCAGCAAAGCTCTTTCTGTAGTCTGTGTGCGTGGGCGGCGGGTGTTGGTGTGCACTGATTCGCTCAGTGCTCTCCAGTCGATTAATGATGTGTATTCACGCCACCCGCTAGTTGTGGACGTCCTCGGCACTGTGAAGGAGCTGAATGATAGAGGAGTAAGCGTTGTTTTCTGCTGGGTTCCGGGTCACGCTGGAATCTCGGGAAATGAGGCTGCTGATCTGGCCGCTAAGGAGGCGGCACGCCAACCGGCCTTCACGCAATATCTGACTGTGTCAGATTTCGTGGGCCTGGTGAAGCGTGTCATCACTGATTCCTGGCAGGTAGAATGGACTGGCTCTCATGGCAACAAGCTTCGTGAGATAAAGCATGACGTTAAGCCTTGGCCTACGTCGCTGAGGAAGAACAGAAGGGAAGAGGTTGTCATCGCGCGACTTAGAATTGGCCACACCAGATTAACGCATGGGTATCTCATGACGTCTGGTGATGCTCCAATGTGTGGCAGATGTGATTGTCCTTTGACAATTAAACATGTGTGGGTAGATTGCGTCTGCTACGCAGCTCTACGTCGGCGATTCAAGATACCCTTCCAGTTACGAGATGTACTCGGCGACGATAGCCATGTTTTGGACTCAACGTTAAGATTACTTAGATCCATTAGTGTGTACAACAGTGTCTGATAGGGAAATAGGAGTATTAGTTTAATTTT
This sequence comes from Catonia carolina, assembly GCA_035578175.1. Taxonomy (NCBI): domain Eukaryota; kingdom Metazoa; phylum Arthropoda; class Insecta; order Hemiptera; family Achilidae; genus Catonia; species Catonia carolina. Next base: position 147,930,219 of record JAQMRL010000001.1, on the reverse strand, counting down.
ATATGTGTATTTGTGTATGTTTTTTATTTATTTATTTATTTATATATTTTTTTTTGTGGCCCCTTTACAGCCTTTTGTTTTTATCGTCAGGTCTGTGATATTAGCTTTTAATTTATATTATTTTTTTGTTTGCTGTGATACTAGTTTCGTAAGATTTTTATTTGTTAAGTTGTAAATTTTATTTATTCTGTCTGTGATATTAGGTTTAAGTTTATGTTCGTATGTTAATGTATTTTCTGCGATATTTCTAGTTTGTAAGACGTTTTATATTATAATAAGAAAAAATTACTTTCTACACTTGGGCCCTGTACCCCCATGCGAAGAATAACGGGCGTTGATAACCGTCCTGGTTTTTCGCCCAAAAAAAAAAAAAAAAAAAAAAAAAAAACCATCTATGGTTGTATGCACTGATGGATCAAAGTCGGATGTTGGAGTTGGTTGCTCGTTTGTTGCTAATGGGAGAACCTATTTGTTTGGATTACCTGCGGGAACCAGTGTTTACACGGCTGAACTTTATGCTGTTTGTAAAGCTCTGTCTGTAGTCTGTGTGCGTGGGCGTCGGGTGTTGGTGTGCACTGATTCGCTTAGTGCCCTTCAGTCGATTGCTGATTTATATTCACGCCACCCGCTAGTTGTAGATGTCCACGGCACCGTGAAGCAGCTTAACGATAGAGGAGTAAGCGTTGTTTTCTGCTGGGTTCCGGGTCATGCTGGAATCTCGGGAAATGAGGCTGCTGATTTGGCCGCTAAGGAGGCGGCACGCCAACCGGCTTTCACGCATTATCTGACTGTGTCAGATTTCGTGGGCCTGGTGAAGCGTGTCATCACTGATTCCTGGCAGGTAGAATGGACTGGCTCTCATGGCAACAAGCTTCGTGAGGTAAAGCATGACGTTAAGCCTTGGCCTACGTCGCTGAGGAAGAACAGAAGAGAAGAAGTTGTCATCGCGTGAAGCTTCGTAACTTCCGATGAACCCGCCAGCCTTCCCGAGTTGGTTTCTCGCTCGCTCCGTAGCAGCGTTCGGCGGCCAGGTATGAGGGTAATGCTGAAAGCATTGGGCAAGTAACCAGAGCATCACATTCTGTGGCCTATTCGAGTAGAGTATATAAGACGGGGGCCCGTTGTCTCCGCAGTCCTATGAATTTCCCCGGGCATAACTATCTCGGTCCGGGAAATCCTATAGATAACGGAACACCGGTCGATGTCGACGATTCAATCGCGCAGGAGCACGATCTTGCATACGAACGCGCCGGTAGTGATAGTGACATACGGGCCGCAGATCGAGCTGCGATATTACATTTTGGGCGGGATTTCGTTTGGAATTGGAATTGGCATAGCGCAGTTGGCGCTATCGGTCTTGCATCAAAATACGGATTGGAAACATTTACTGGGGTTATTTACCCACGTAAACGAACAGCTATGGGAGACAGTGATGCGCCTGCTGCTAAGAAAATGAAGACCGAAGAGAAGATCGAAAACAAGGCGACAGGAACGTCGTCCATGGTACACCGCCCCATTTCCAGCTTTAAAACAGGACGTCTGACGTTCCGTCATCACAGGTTCGTGTACACAGTGGGATACCAATTTAAACACTTATCCAGTACCATTTTGCCGAACAACAGCGACAAGAACACCACGTTAGGGTTTGTAACAACCCCCTACGCATACGTTCCTGTCGACATCATACCGTGGTATCTCACACCGATAGAATTCAACTCTCTGCCGTTAACATCAGAGGTAGTGAAGGTCATCACACAGATTACGCCCGTCGGATTTCGATTGCCGTTCCTGACCAACAGTGCGCAATTGGTTAACGCTAACTCGGAGCAGTTTATGTTGGCTGCGTTCGCAATGGGGCTCAGCAATAAGTACCAAGGGGTCAACTGTAAATACACTGCAACCGCAGCCGATCCGATGATACCCACAGAATTACATCTGAGACGACCAACCGACCACGAGGAGTGGTACGGAAGCACCGCTACAGGGTCAACCATAGACTATTCCGATATACCGTGTTCGTTCGGTAACCAGCTGCCTTTACGGCTTTACTATGTGCAACATTACGATAACAAGACCGGCGATGACACACTTCCAGAGATAATGAAAGATCTCATTGTGTTTACACTTACCAACAGAGAATCGAACGAACCTATCGTGTATGAATATCGGCCACAGATGTGCATCTTGAAACCGGCGAAGGCATATCCGCCGGTTAGAAAAGAAGGTACTACCGTTGGATTCGGTATTAAGAACAACACTATTACAGAAATGAAGATAGCGGGAACAACAGGTGCAAGTGGAACTATTGTTAGCGATACTGTCATTAGTAAGGCCAAACATATAGATATTCCGTACGAATCGTATGTCGAACAGAGTGGTTTTATGAGCCACGGATTTTATGAGTACGGTGGAGGTGTCATGCCACCATCTCTGCATATCGGGATATTACCCAATAATACTTACATCAACGAAATGAATGAATCCAAGATACAACCTTCGGTGTGCATTTGGAAGGTCGATACGGAAATTAATATTGAATATTCTTTCGACTTATTTTACCCGAACCAGAAGTTCGGGCCTCCAGGAGGACAATCTCTCGGTAAGAAAGATTACATCAACATATCTGCCAATACCATACCTGCTTATGGATACAAGGGAAAATACGCCGGTCAAGGCCTCGTTACAGAAGATATCAAGCTTACCACATGACTATCTGTGCAACATATTCCAGTACGTCATAATATAAAACGTCTGTTTAAATCTTTCGACAAGAAAGATAGAGTGAAAGTAAAGAAGTTATATAAAGAACACAAATCATTTTTTGATAATTTACTGAATAAAATGAATAGTGATAAGGAAAGGATTGAACTGTTAAATAAATACATTTGAATAACATTAAAAACTTGTTTATTTCTTTAATTTACAGTAGATTGACTAGAGGTCAAGACCTCTTTCATAATCAGACATTTAACTATTCGGTTTATCTTTGTATAGTCGACTTTGTAAGTATCAGACATCATTTCTATGCCTTTACCCCAACACATCAGTAGACCCGCAACGAATGGATTCGGCTTTTTATGTTCGCATTTCAGAAGGTACGGATACGGTTGCCATACATATCAGTAGTAGCCGGGAGCGGTATGTCTGGCTCGGGGAAGGGTGGTAAATTGTTTTAGGGATTGCTAAATTGTACCCTATCGGTGTAGAAATGTGGTTAGGTGGTGTTGATTAGGTTTGGAAAGTGTTCTGGTTGTGAAAATGTTAATTTAGTGTGTGTGTGTGTCGTAGTGGTGATGGTTTGTGTGTCTAGCTCGGAAAGGGTCCCTAGGTTGTTGTAGAGATTCCTAAAATGTACCCTAGCGATTGAGAAATATGGTTGTTGATGGTGGTGGTGGTGTGGTACTGGGTTGGGGTTAGGGTAGTGGGTTGTTTAGAGATTACTAAAGTGTATCCTAGTTGTTGTTGTTGTTTACAAATTTCTTTGGCTCGGAAAGGGATGTAGATTGTTTTAGAAATTGGGTAATTGTACCTTAGTGGTTGTGCGATGTGGTTATGTGTAGTGCGTTTGGGTTGGATAGCGTTTTTTTTTTTGTGTTGTTTTAGAGTTTGGTAAATGGGTATTGTAGGTGTTTAACTTTAGTAATTTGGGTTTTTTTTTTTTTTTTTACAAAGTCTTTAAGGTAGTTTTGCCTCGGTAAAGGGGTTCTGTTGTTGTTTTTTTTTTAGGGATTGTTAAAGAGTACTCTAGTGATTGAGAGTTAGTTGGGATGGAAAGAGCATTACTCTTCTATATTAAGTCCCTTTATGGTGTCCACCTCTTTGGAGTAGCGGCAAAGAATCAAGTTAAAGTCGATTCAGGCCTTTCAACTGAAAGCTCGAGAGTTTCTTCTTGTGCCTTTTTTTTGTTTACGTTATCAGTCGAAAGGATGGTTTTACTGAGTGAAATGAGGAGTGAGGTGGTTTACTATTGCCTTCCTTCCTGAGTTAAAAAAAAAGTATGCTTATCAGCTACTCAGATCCTGCAGGCCAAACACGGCCCAATTATAGAAACAATATTTCATTACAGACAAAAGACAATACAAAAGTAAAAAAAAAAAAATCTGGAATAAAACACTCACACAACTTTCTCTTGCCAATGCAAATAATTAACAATTACCCTAATATTAATAATAAAACATTAAATTTAAACAAAAAAAAAACTAACCTCAATAAACAAACCCTAATTTTAAACATGAGTGAAAATCAACCTCAGTTTTGCTTAAAAAAAAATACGGAAAACCACTCTTTCACGCTAAACTAGGCTCTGAAGAGAAAAAATGATCTAAACAAAAGTTGTAGATCGTTTAATTTCCTATAAATTTTATTTACACACTTGTGTCGTAAAATGCATACTAAGGCTGAAATCTTTAAAAAATCTATTTTTTACACGTTTTCGGACTGCACTAAGCACCCCGCCCCCCTTGATTTACCTGATTTAACTGCATCGCGGTCTTTACGTCTTTAAGATAACTGTGATTATACCCCAACAAACTTAAGACTGTAGATGAGATCTAGCCAATAACAGCTAAGATCGGGTGTGAGGTTTGCTCTTCGCTAAAGGGCAACTTTACAAATATTAAACTTTGTTTTAATTTTATTTTTTTATTTTTTTTAGTTTACTTAATTCGGGTAAACAGTTCGGTTATTAGCGACTGCGGTGAGTTATGTAACGGTGGGTTTTGATAAAAAAATTACAATACTATAACAAAACCGAGCTATGTCATTTTTTATGCAAATAGATCCACATTTTATTTAACATTTTTAAGTGGCGTTTTATTGTGTTACAAAACGTTATGCTAATGCATAATTTTACGTCACTGTAGAGTTAGTTAAATTATTAGGCTATATAAACCTTTAATGCAACAGCAGATGACCTTCAAAACCGAAACGAGTTTGTAAAATGTTAGTGAACTATATATATTTTTAACAATTCAAGAAATCAACTAAGTCTAATTCTGTTCACACACAATATTCTTTTCTTAGATCTTTATTTAAAAGTTTCCAGGCTATCATCCTAGTACATGGTTTTATTCGTAGTTGGATGAGATGATTTCCACCACCTCTAGCGTAATAGTACGCATAGCTCTGTACAATGTAAACAATTTTGTATTATGGAAATAAATAAATTATTATATCCATATTCAGTTGTTATCTGACTTTCGTTACGAAAGGTTGTATACCTACTAAATGTTTGCGTGATCGAGCGTGTCACTCCTGACGTGTCCTGCAATAGTATTCTTTTTGTAATAAGTGAAGGAAGTCTGTTTTCGTCTGTATATGATTTTGGTTTTATAATTATTAATTATGTCCATGTGTAAAACCTGTGGCAAGTCGGTAAACCGTACCGGACAAGAAAAAGTGTTATGCGGTGATTGCCGATGTTATTTTCATGTTGTGTGTGCGAATCTAAAAAAGTCCGACCTTGAATGCTTTTCGGAAGAAAATCCGTGGATATGCGAGGTTTGCATAGCGACCCGTAAACGGAGTAGAGGTTTATTTGAGAATACACCTGTAAAAAATATCCAGCCTATGGAAACCTCGGCTGGGACGTCCCAACTAACAGTCGAGATGATGAAAAATATGCTCGGTAAACTTCGCGCTGATATTTTGCGGGGCCAGAAAGAGTCTGAGGCGGAGTTGGGCAAATCAATGGAGTCTTGCCATGAAAAAATTGACGACCTAAGAAAGTTAGTTACTGAACAATCGATGGTTATTGAACGACAGCAAGGAGAGATCGAGAATTTAAAAGGTGTGACTCTCGCTCTAAAAACGTCAGTGACTGCTGCTGTTTTACGTTGTGATGAGTTGGAACAGTACAGCAGACGTAATACATTAGAGATTAAGGGGGTGCCCATAATTCCTGGGGAGAACATCGGTAAGGTTGTTTGTAATCTAGGTAGGGTGCTCGGCTTTGATGTGGATGAACGGGATATTGATGCCTGCCACAGGCTTGGGGGTCCTCCTGGAGTTTCGTCTACTAACAGTATTATAGTTCGGTTCATACGAAGGTCTACTGCTGACGGATTGATGGCCGCGAAAAAACAAAATCGTAACCTGTCAGCGAGACAATTGGGTTTGGCCGGTGACTCAGCGGTCTTTGTTAACTGGTCATTGTCCAGGGGTAAAAGAGTTCTACTCGCCCTCGCAAGAAAGGCAAAGAAGGCGGGTAGTGTGACTGATGCCTGGGTAGACAGGAATGGTCGGGTGAAGATAAAGAGAACATCTGATGGCCCCATTATAGTGATACATTCACAGGACCAGCTGAATGAGCTGCATGAACGTGTGTTGTTTTTGTGTATAAAGGTATATGGGCATGGTCTTTTTTCTTTTATTTTGTGGGTGAGTAGTGATACCTAATTATATTCATGAGTGAAAAATTGAGTATTTCGTTTCGTTTTCATTAAGGTTTTACTAAGTTGTAAGGATTTATTTAGTTATTTATTTTAATATTTTATGGTTGCTTATTTTGGGTGTTCCATAATTGAATTTTTATGAGCAACTGAAGATAAATATTTTTACTTTTTAGTTCATCACTCTTACCATCAGATTTAAAAATGAAGGGGAAGAAATATTTGTAAAATTTTTTTAAATCTTTTTAACATTGATTACGCATTTGCATGAGTTCAATATTTTTGTTTAGATCTGCTCTTTTTGTATTAATTATAGGAAAGTTTTTTTTCCGATTGATTCTGAAAAAGATAAAGTTTTTTTTGGTTATTAATACAGTACAGCATAAACAATTTGTCAGTTTTTATAATCTAACTGTTTTCGTTCTAACAAGTTAAGTTCTATTTTAGTTGTATTATCATGTGCCTATTAGTTTTAATTTATTATTGTTTTTTCCCTACAAATTTTTGAATATAATATAGTCCATATAAATATATAATGATGAATTGGTAAATGAATTTTGTAATTAGCGTAATGTAATGAAGTTTCAATTTAACTGATAAGCTTTTTGCTTGCTTATCTGTTCTGTTGCGGAATTACAATGTAAAGTCTTCTGTAAAATAGTTACGTAAGGTTATTTATGTATAAGAAGCTGCTAATAATGTAATTTTAAAAGCCAATTAGTAATTTAATATTTGTTTATTCCTAAAGAAAAAAAATTTTTTTTTTGCGGGGTTTTTATCTCTGACTTTTCTTCTTTTTTGTATTATAGTCAAAATGATAAAATTGTATTTATTTGATCATTTTGGGATGCTCGTCGGGAGTGGATGTGCTTTTTGATTCATCTTAGTTTTCCAGGAAGGAGTTCTTTTTTCTGAATTTTCTCTTTCTTACTTTCAGCTTATTGAAACGCTATGCCTTTTGATATTGGTGTCAGTGAGTTGACTGATTCCGTAGCTTACAATACCATTGAAGTAAATGATTTTTTTGATTTTCAGCCACATATGTATCTAAAGAGTAGTGCCAATAATTTATTGAATATTCTTAACTTGAATATTCGTAGCATTAAAAAAAACATGGATCAATTTCTGAATTATATAGGAAATAGCAGTATTAGGTTTCATGTGATTATTTTAACTGAAACATGGTTGACTGAGGAGATGATCGGTGGTGTTGGTTTGAAAGGATATAAATTTATTAATGAAAAATGTAAGTTCACTAAATGTGACGGCTTGTGTGTATATTTAGATGAAAATATTGAATATAATTTATTGGATATAAAAATTGAACAAGCAAATTCGATTAGTTTCAGTTGTAAATTTAATAATAAAGATTATTCTATGATAGCGATCTACCGTTCCCCCTCATTAGACCCCACTAGTTTCATAAATAGTTTAGATTCCGGCTTGAAAACAACAGAAAAGAATAAAAATATTTTGGTTATGGGCGATATTAATTTGAATATTCTAGATAACAGTAATATATTAGCAAACGAATATTTATGTACCCTGCATTTAAACGGATACAAATCCTATATTAATAAACCAACTAGATTGCAAAATAAAAGCAATAGTTGTATAGACCATATTTTCCTTAAGAGCTATGATTTGAAGGAAGATAATATTGCGGCTGCAATTTTAAAGACAAGTATTACCGATCACTATTGTACTTCAATTCATATAAATCACGACACTCAGTCGTTGAATCAATCTCATGAAACTAAAACGAAAGTAAATTTTGTTAAACTAAAGACGGAACTAAATAAGGAAAATTGGCATGATATTTATAATCAAAACAACAATACCATTGATTCGCTTCTTAATAAATTTATTTTTAAATTAACCAACTACATAAACAAAAATACAAATTCTATCACGATCTCTCATAAAAATAAACCAATAAAGAACTGGATAACCCAAAGCTTAGTGGCCTCCATTAGAGTTAGGGACAGGATGCACAAGAGAATGAATAGGGAACCATTAAACATTAAATTAAGGGAAGAATACAAAAAGTATAGGAATTCTTTAAATACATTAATAAAAAATGCAAAAATTGAATATTTTAATAATAAATTTAATCAGAGTAAGGGTAACGCTAAAAAAACTTGGTATCACATAAATGAAATCATGGACATAAAAAAAGACACTATAAATCCAAAAATTAAACCTGAAATCTTAAATAGTTACTTTGCAAGTGTTGGTGAAAATTACGCAAAAAAGTTGCTGAATGTATCAAAAAATAAAAAGGGCATTCATAAATCAACAGTTCCTTCACCTTGTGAAAGTTTTTACATTGAACCTACAGATTCAATTGAAATAGGAAATATAATAAATAGTTTAAAAGTAAACGCATCATCGGGTACTGACAATATTACTGGACATTGTCTCAGGGCAATAGCATCTTATGTTGTTAAACCTCTCGAATTTATATTTAATAAATGTCTTCTTGAAGGTTATTTTCCCCAAAAATTTAAAATAGCGAAGATAAAAGCACTACATAAAACAGGTGATCCAAGTAAACCTGAAAACTACCGTCCGATAAGTCTTCTCAGTAACTTGGCAAAAGTAATGGAACAAATAATCAAAAAGAGGTTAATTAAATTTTTAAACAAAATAAAATTGATCGATAGTAACCAATACGGATTCCAAGCTAACAAATCAACTAAAGATGCAGTAATTCACCTGGTAACATTAATAAACAAAAAATTAAATGCAAATCATAAAACAATGGCTGTTTTCTTAGATTTAGCTAAAGCATTTGATACTGTACCTCACAATATACTGTTATATAAATTGGAGAATTGTGGAGTTCGGGGTTTAGCACTAAAACTATTTAAAAATTATCTTAAAGACAGAACTCAAGAATTAACATTAAATAATAAAACAGATATTACAAAAAATTCTCATTTCGGTCTTCCACAAGGTACGGTACTTTCTCCTATTCTTTTTCTTATTTACGTAAATGATTTATTAAAATTAAACATACCGAAATGTACAGTATTATCATTTGCTGATGACACAGCCTTAGTATTTTCTGGTGAAACGTGGGTTGACACATATAACAATGCTAATTTAGGTATTTTAATAGTTAAAGAATGGTTTGATGCTCATATTCTGACACTAAATCTTAAAAAGACCAAATTTATGGCTTTTTCAGCCAGTGAAACTGGGCAGCCATCACCATTACTCCAGTTAAAAATACATTCACAATAAACTTGGTGAAGGAAATGACGATAACTGCCCCTGCCCAAAAATAGAAAAAGTTAAAGTCATAAAATATCTAGGAATCATGGTAGATGATCATATCAAATGGAATGTACACATAGATAATTTGTGTACAAAACTAAAATATCTTATATACATTTTTTATAGTATAAACAAAATAAAAAATAAAGATATAATTAAAACCATTTATTATGCTTATGCAAATTCTCTTTTTCAATATTGTATTGAAGTGTGGGGTGCGGCATATGATACACACATGAATAAACTATTCACTTTTCAAAAACATTTAATTAGAGCTGCCTTAAATAAACCAAGATTATACCCGAGTAAACTATTATTTGACCAATTCAATGTAATGACACTGAGACAAACATATATTAAAAAAATAATTTTGTATATCAACAGAAACAGAGATATCTTTCAATGTAGAACTACAACTTACGATACTCGCCCTGCAAAAACTAATCTTTACAGTATAAAAAACATAAAATTGAATGTCTGTAGACGGCAGGTATATTACTATAGCAGTATTTTAATAAATAAAATTCCCCAAGAATTTATTACCAGCAGATTAACAAAAAAACTTGAAAAAGAAATAGAGGCTTGGGGAAAGAATAAATATTATTTTAAGCTGGTCATTTAGTAAGTAGAAAATGATAAAAATTATCCTATCAATTCTCAATAAACTTTAAACAGATTTTTGCCATGATTTCTTTTGTATGTATATGTTTTATTCATGTAAACTTCAATCTGTGACCCCTTAAAAATAATTGATTAACGGTCTTGTATAATAGTTTGTAACCTGTGTAGTCATTGTTTTTTATTTTTTATTAGAGTAAGAACATTTCCTGGCTTTTGTAAATTTTATTCGGTTGAAAGTAAATTTTGTAATGGGTATTGTAAACTTAAATTTTAAACAGAATTTTGCCAGTATTTTTTCTGTATTTATAAATGTATTATTTTTTTTTAATTAAGGTGTGATCCCTAAAAATAATTAATTAACGATGTTGTATAATAATAAATAAATGTTTGTATATTGCATAGTGTTTTAGTGAGTTGAGAGGATTTTATTTGTAGATAATAGTGTAATTTTTCTAACTTCGGAATACTAATATTGGTTTCTAGTAAATTTTAATTATTTGGAATTGTAAATTTTATAACTAGATAAGTTTCAGTAAGCTTTGTAATAATAATTGTTAAAAATATTTTAGTAATAATTACTGATATAATTTATATATAATAATGTACAACTCATTCCCGCGCACAGGCTCGTCCTATGCGGGAATTAGTATATATGTTAATGTAAATGTATTTTGTATTTAATAAAAAATTTTATTCATTCAAAAAAATTTATTCATTCATTCATTATTCATATGTAACATATGGGTGTAGTAGAGAAGATCGTTACAATAATGAAAGAACTCAACATCTTCTCTATAAACAACAAGGTATCCCACAACAGAATGCAGTGGTTAGAGCATGTAAACAGAATGCGGGAGGATAGGATACCTAAGCAGACACTGGGATATAAGCCGGAGGGCAGGAGAGAACGAGGACGCCCGAGAAAGAGATGAGCAAATTTGAGACGTTCGGAACAGGCAGAGATGCCTAATCCTTGAAAGGCAGAAGAAGAAGAAGAAAAAGAAGAATAAATTATTATTAATGTTCTATACAAACTTAGATCTATTATTCTGTTTCGGTTTCAAAGTGTATACATTATTTATAATAATTACTTATGGTTATGATTACCGTAATTTATTTTATAAGAACTTTTCTTAAAAAGTGGTGCTATTTACAAATAAATATTTTAATTTCTGCTAACTTTCTAGTTGTAATATTTAAATCAGATGAAAGAGGAAATTTACAGATTTTAATAGATGTCAATGTTAAAGAGATAAGTTATGTAGATATTTACGTTCTATGATCTTTTTGAAATTTTTGCTAAAAATGTCCAGGATCTGGTGCCATTGCTTAATGACAAATTGTAGGCTCCAATGTGTTAGTTTTTCTGTTCAGTAAAAACTTTGTTTTGTGAATATATTTATTTCAAATCAAAAGATCCTTTTAAATTAAATTAGCAATTTATTCTTATACACAATAATAAGCAGATGAGTTTGCTTTTTACATAACATGATTGAAGAAAACCTTTTAATTGAGAAACTTAATAAATTTATTTCATGTGTTGTATTGTAATTTTAAAATATATCCATAGGATGTCTTCATTATTATTAATAATAATAAATAATTAATAATGTATTTTTCATAGTTATTTATTTTTTAATGATGTCATTTCAGATGCTATGTAGGGTCTCTATCCATCTTTAGCTGAACAATTTTTGACTATATTAATTTCATAAGTAGGCCAAATATTTTTTAAAAAATCTGGTGTGAAACACTCACACAACTTTCTCTTGTCAGTGCAAATAATTAACAATAAAACTAGCATTAGTAATAAAACATTAGAAATAAACAAAACACTAACCTCAAAAACATAACCTTATTTTAATAATGAGTGAATGACGCAAATGGAAATCGTACTCAGATTGGCTTAAAAATACGGAAAAATACTTTTTCATGCTAAACTAGACTCTGTAGAGAAAAATGCTTTAAATAAAAGTTGTAGATATTTTAATTTCCTATAAATATGATTACATACACTTTTGTCGTAAAATGCATACTAAGGTCAAAATCTTTAAAAATCGATTTTTCACACGTTTTCGTGAGGAAAAAACAGAAAATCGCTAATTACCGCTAAACTAAGCGTTATACACAAAAATGTTTCAAATATAAGTTCTAGAATTTTAAATTGTCTAGAAATTTTATTATATAAACTTTTGCGCTAAAATGTATATTAAAGCCGCAATCTTAAAAAAACACTTTTTACGTAAAAACAGCCTCGCCAAGATTTTCAGTACAAAATCGCTATTATTTTATTAATTAGAACTATTTTTACTTCTGAATGTTTGCCATGCCTCCGTCACTAATTGTATAAGTATAATTATCTGCATGCCAAGCCCTCCGAATGCATCCAACTACATTCACAAGAGGGTCTAGCTGTATAGTGAAATTCATTACTCTCAGAGGAGATAACTGTTGACTAATGTATTTACAGCTCTACCTCTTTTATTCTTAAATACTTCAGTCATGTCATTAAGTGACTATGTGAAAAGAAACAGAACTATTATTTGTAGCCCTGTAACTAGCGGATCAAGTGCAAATAATTTAACACACCACCTGCCTGTTATGGGCGTTTAATTTTGTTGTAAAATGCAGTAAAAATCGATAAAAATTGTTTAAGTTAAATATTTTTATTTTATGGAGAGAAAATTATCAGAATATATTGCTCATAACAGAGGTGAAAAATTAAATAATTTGTACTCAATTTATTAGTTTCCGGGCTACAAAAAATTCTCTCTCTTATCACATGGTGAACCAGTTATACAACTGAAGTATTTAACAACACAAGTGGTAGAGGTGTAAAAGACAATACTCAGAGTTATCTCTCTGAGAGAAATAAATTTCATTTTACATCTAGACCCGGAAGATAATGAAAGAAATGAAGGTGTCATTTGCATAATGTATAATTTATGTTCTTTTCAGAGGGCCCGGAAAGCTGACAGTCAAACTTTTCCACTCAGTGGAACAGCCTATACCGAATGTTAAATTCACATTTTATTATTATCGAACGTAACGATTTTAATCTATGTTTTACTTTTTTCACTCCGGATGTTGTACTTGTACGTAGTATTTAATCTTTTGACCTAAAATGGATTAATATTTTAACCAGAATTGTTGTAATTAGCATAATAAGTGATATGTTTTTTTATGTATATTAAAGCCCTAATTTTATAAGATTCTCAACTACATTCACAACTACATTCATTCACTCCATTCTAGAATTCCAGAATATTCTAGAATATTAAAGCCATTCTAGCGCACAAAAAAAAAACAGAAAACAGAAACAAAAACAGAACAAAAAACAGAAAATCGCTAATTACCCCTTAATATCTGTAAATTTCCTCTTTCATCTGATTTAAATATTACAACTAGAAAGTTAGCAGAAATTAAAATATTTAATAATGAGTATTTGATAATGAGTAATGTTTATGAGTAAATTTCTCTCCAAGAATATTAGTATTCTTATTAGTAGTATTTAATCTTTTGACCTAAAATGGATTAATATTTTAACCAGAATTGTTGTAATTAGCATAATAAGTGATATGTTTTTTTATACTTTAAAGTATTATTACTTATTATGGAAGATACGAATCTCATTGCTTAGGCCACATAGGTAATGTATTTGACTGACATTGTAAAAATGATTTTTGCAACCGAATAATTAAAATTTAATTTAAAAAATGTGTCTCATCTAATTCAGTAAAATGCATACGATAAAGTTATTTTCTTAAATCTAACTTAAATTAAAATAAAACAGCAGTTATTTAGGCCTATGTAAATTCAGGCAGTATGCTATTATAATTCTTCTCTTTTTCATTTTTTCACCATAAGGGTCGATTCACACACCTCTGTCACGTCACGTTTCAGTCACTAAAATATCATATATCTGCGAGCAAGAACTTGAGAAAATTTTCCAGGTCGTAAAATAACTATTTTATTAGTTTTTAATTTCTCTTTGCGATAGTTTAACTGTCTCTTTATGCTCATTTATTGAATTAATTTCGCATTAAGTTAAAATATTTACATTGTGTTAGTTAAAATATATTATTGTAAAGTAGTTATAGTTATAAAATAAAAATTATAATATAGCTACCAGTAGTAACTTAACTTAGTATTTTTATAATAATTATAAGTATTTAAGTGAATTAATGTATGTTCTGTATACTCCTATGCGCGGACTTATTCTTATTATCTCTTTGTGAAGAAAAGTTTTTGCGTATAAGTATATTTAGTTTAAAATATTGTACATAGTTTAGTATAGACATGAATTGTAATTTTAATATAGCTATATTTTACTAAATAAAATAAATAAATAAAAATGTTCCCTTCTGTAATTTCTCTCCAATTAAACCTAATTATTTTTAATTTCATAAATATTGTTACTTATTTTTACCGTAATAATAAACATTTTAAAATAAACAATATTCTTAAATTAAATGCTATATGAGCGTTCTTTAAATAAATGCTAAAACCATATACGGGTAACCTATTGACATTAAATCACACACACACACACACACACCTGCAAACTAGATTAAAAAAACGAAAAGCCGTTCAAACCGCGTAGCTTATTTGCATAATTTTATTTTTTATTAGTTTTATATTTTGTCCATTTACATTGAATTTTGGTTGATGTTTTAATCTTAAATTAATCTTATAGTCATCTTAAATATTATTTTTTAGCAGAAATCTTAGCATATAGTGTAAATATAATTCTTAAAATTATTTAGTCTTATAAGCATATTATGATACCCAATTGAGTCTTTATAAGTGACTGAAATTCAGGATAAAACGAAAGTCTATTTATACTAACGCTTCCAACGATTGGGCGTTGCCTTCCCTTTCCACCATAAAACAACATTCTAAAAAATTGTGTATAAAAGCAGGGATAGAATTGCATTATTTGTATAGTATGTTCTGTAACTTAAACAGAACACATCTAGATAGGTAATTAGGTAAGAAATTCTTGGAGGCGCCGTTTCAGTATTTTTTTTAGGGTGTATTATTAATATTTTTGTGTATATTTAATGGTATTTTTAAATCGTTTTTTTGGTACGTTTTTATGTTAAAATTTCTAACCCTAGCCGGGAATCGAACTCGGGACTTTTCGCTTCCCAGGCTAGTGCAGTAGTCACTACGCCACGGAAGCGGTCTGTTTAAATTTAATTTATAATTACGTAATGGTAAATTTTAAGTCTGTTAGGACAATTATTTAAATGATAATAAACAGAAAGACAGTAGCCTATTGTTTTCATGTCGATTTTATGAAAAAATAGAGTTTTCACCGAATCTACACGTTTTCAGACCCCCTGAATCCAAAAAAACCTTTTTACAGCGATTGGACTGTGTGTGTGTGTGTGTGTGTGTGTGTGTGTGTGTGTGTGTGTGTGTGTGTGTGTGTGTGTGTGTGTATAAATCGGTAATAGTTTATTACAAAAAAATAATATCTAGTTTATTCGTGTAATTTTTTACTTTTTTGTGATTTTCTCAAGCTGGTTACTATATTTTGTTTTAAATCGCTTCATTTATAATAAATACTAGCGGGACCCATGCGCTTCGCTGCACGTGTTAGAAAAACATAATGAGATTATGTTAATTTATATTATGTACATTAAATATAAAAATTTGTTGGTTCTTAAATTTTTACGGGTTAGTGGAAGCATTTAATGTAAGGGCTATCTATAAACAATACTTTTAGTTTATCCTGTTGGCGCTAAAATGTATAAATTGTTTTTATCGCTAACCCTCGAACATGAAACATATAACTGCCCGTGCGAAAAGCAGGAAGTACGTAAATCAATCCCGAAAATGAACTTAGGTGAGTTCGCATTGACGATATTTTGAAAATTTGATCAGATGGGTTCATGCCCAACGCGATAGAAACTGCAAATGCAATAGAAAAAACCCCACAATCAGTTTAATTTTGCTGCTGTTGACAATCTTCATAAACAATGGAAGATTTGTAGGGAAATAAAGCGAAAAGAAAACTGAGTTGTTGGTCAGTTATTTTGAAATTTTTATTTGGGTTTAAGAGTAAAAACTCTGATATTATACTTAAATTAATATTAGTTTAGTTCTTAAAAGAACTGTTTATATTTTAAATAATACGATATGGTAACAAAAATAGCAATGCAAAACAGGTTGCCACTCATATAAAAGGTTTAGTTCTTAAAAGAACTGTTTATTTCAATGATACGCTAAGGTAGCAAACAACGAAAATGCAACTGAACAGTAAGACTGTTGTCCGAGAACTGGAACAATGCGATTGTGTAGGCCTGTTCCCGGTAACAATAGGGGGTTGTCATACATACAATAATAGGCATAACGGTACTTTCACATGTGTTATTACCCTTTACGTCGTGACATAAAAATTGAAAAATATTGTAAAATGTCTTTAAGTAATACTCTTGTTCTATAGTACTCAAGCCTATTTAAAGTCTATTTAAAGTCTTAAGGACTTTCTGTTTTCTGGGTCGAGAAATCGATTAAAAAAAGTCCGAGCTCGATATCTCTAGCCGTTAAGGAGTTATACAGTTTTTTAAGTTTTTTTAGCCCCAGGGTGGTCGTACCCCGGATTTTTGATTTTTCCTGGGGGTTTCAAGAGGCGAGAAACAAAAAAGATTCTCATCATTTTTTCGCTAGGAGGCCTCCTTATAGGTTAGAATTTCCGGACAAACACCGCTACACTCAGCTTTATATTAATAAATATTTGCTGAAAGTTAGTAACGATACAATTTTTTAATTTAATTCATTATTCTAATTCTTTATTTTGGAACATCCAGTTACAGAATTACATATATTGGTTTCACGACTTTATTAAGGTCACGGTAACTGGTGAAATTACGTCATCAAACAAGCAGTTTGCCATTTCGATCTGTTTTTATTACAATGTATCCGTATACTTAATTAAGTATGTATATGTCTAAACTTGAATTTACTGATGGTTATGTAACGTGGATGCATGTAAAAATATGAATATTTATTAATAGATTTACTTTAATTATATTTTTGTAAAATTACTGACAATAATAAATAATATCTTAATTTTAATGATTCATACTTCTACTGACATTTATTCTACAATACAGTAATCTGTATTTAATTTATGTAATGTATTTTTCTAAATTATTATCATTGCATATAGGCCTACCATTAATGATAACGCTAGTAACTTGAACATGGTAATTTTACTAGCCCTTATAGGGGAGAAACAGTTACGTCATAGATTGGCTCTAGTAAACTAGCTCGTGGAGTCTCAAATTATTTACACTCACTCTGTTCGTTGCAGGGCTAAAATAAATAGTTCTGTTTCTTATCACATGGTTAGTCAATTAATGACTGATTTATTTAAGAACAGAAGAGGTAGAGGTGTAAAAGACACTAATCAGAGTTGTCTCCTCTGAAAGTAATGAATTTCACTATACAGCTGTGTTAAATGAAGGTGTCATTTGCAGGATGGAAAGTAGATACTTTTCCGAGAGCCGGACATGGTGATAAGCATTCTTTACCATTCAATGAGGAAGGCTATGGTAAACCACTTCTATCCTCGTTATACTTAGTAAAACCTCTGAAGTTTCAAGCTAGCCTTTCGACTGATGATCCAAACAACAATTTTTAGTATAGGTCTTTCTTTTCTATAATGTTTGTTGTTTTAAAAATAAATAAATCTTTAAACCATTGATGTAAATTGTGTAGTATTTGGTAAAAGTTGAAGACAGCGGATGAAGGTGTTATGTTACAAAATTATAGTTTTGGGGAAAATGCGATCAAAAATCGAAGGCTCCCAACTTTTTGTGAGTTTGTTGAATAATTTTGTATTTGTATCTGCTTATTGTCCCTTCACGAAAAATTGTATATGAATTTAAAAACTCTTCAAATTGTATTTTTTCATCATTTTTCTTCTACATCAGTTTTCTTTTCTCTGCGTATAAACTCCTTCATCCACAAAAATTCGGTTTCCTTTGAGATTGGATGAACAGTAGGCTATTTCATTAATATAAGACGAAATTTTTCATTAGAAAATTTTTGAAAGAAATTCTTAACAGCTTTTAGTGATGACGTTTAATGTTTATAACTAGAGTTAACTGTCACTCTAAAATGATAATATCGTCTATTTTAGAGGAAGAAAGTGATCTGCATCCCTTCATTCAGTACAAAACACAAATTTATACGGTACATGGCCTCTTGATTCTCTAGTATTTCCTTAAACTGTTGAAATAGAGCATTTTATGCCACCTTTGTAACTAAGTGTGCATGTAATATTTAACAATCATGAAAACTACGTTTAAAAAATGTCACATAGCGCCTTTAACCACTCAGTTCTTCAATTGTTAGATGAAACTCTTATTGAAGCAAATAAGTAAATAGTATATTAAAAAGGTGAGGAACGAATTGGTAAATAATTTAATATAGAATTAATATTTACACGTAAATTTTTATCTCGTTTTGTCCTTACTGTCATTTTGAAATCTCCTAGATGCAGTTAATAAAGAAAGTTTCTTTAATGCATCCATTTAAGGTGTTATTAATAAATCTGAAATAAGTATTTTATAGAAGGGTTTTCATAACATATGATTAGGTAGTCTAAAAGTTGGTTTCTGTTGTAACCGATTATCTAACTCGTTTAAAAAATCATTTAAACATATGGACGAAAAATAAAGTATAAATTAACTAATGAAATTTACTTAACCAACAAAAATCATTTGGAAGGATGTATATATTAAACAGGAAGGTTGCATATATGGACTGAGGAAATGATTTGTGGGAACCGGAAAAAGAAATGTTAAGGAATACCAAAAAACCAAACGGGATGCTAATATAATGAAGATAAACGGACAGAAATTTTATTAAACGATTAAAAGACGTGAAAGAATTTTATGAATTTTATTTTGTGTTAAATAAAAGAACGAAAAATGAAAATTAGCTACCGATAAGTTTTTAGCTTCACATTCTGTAATGTCAGGCAAATTGCCTGTAGTATTATTAGTGTATATGTAGTTACATTGCAGTGAATTTTGTTTAGTTGGATAATAATTGCAACGTACTGTACGATAAAACGTGCAGGGCATTTAATTATTTTAAATAGATTGTAATTATAGTTGGTGAATATTTTTTGTTCTTATAATGACTGAAAATTACTTGAACGCATTATTAAAAGAATGAATTTATCGAGTATTATGATGTGTTTATGTCCCTATTAATATTGCATACCAATCGTTAGCAGATAAGTTTTAAATATTCGATTAATTCAGTAATAAGTTGTTCATTCAGTGTTGTTTTCTCCAATACAAATAAACTTCAAGCGCGAATTTTGTTTAGCTATTTAAACCCCGAAGATATACCGATTGTATGTACACGCGTGCTTGTTTGTTGTACTGTTTTAACGTCCATAAACAGTGTTTATCGTTACGGATATGACATAATTTGAATAACGTTTATATTTTCTCCTACATCCAAAGGTATGTGGGTAGTAAGAACCTCCTGGCTATTTCTGATCGTATCACTACTTTACGTCTCTTTTCACATCTGTTCTAATACGAACGGTAATTATACCTTAAGATTATATTCTGATGTATTAACATTTAATATATAACGGTTAATATGTTTCTTTGGACCTAAATGACTAAACTCTAGTCTTACAAGTGAAAACATCTTGATGCCATGATGTCAAACCAGACTATAATTTTTTACCTTTGCGTTTGTAATAATTTCTTCTTTTTTGTACTTACAAAGGAGTTTTTTAAGGGGAGTGTGGATCCCTATTCTAATTAGAGTTAATGTTTGTACTTTTTTCAGCAACCACTAGGTTACAGGTTGAGCTACAAATTTTTTTTTGTTGGTAAGACCACTCTTTGGTACATAATTAGAATGTGTAGCATTTTATTCTGGTAAGAATTTTGAAAATTGTGAAAAATTAACGAAAATAAACCAACTATATAAGAATAAAACAACATATTATAAAGTGATAACTTTGAATATTACAATTATTTTTATAATTATACATAAACTATCTGCCCATAACAGACAGGTGGAGTGTCAAATTGTTTACACTAAATCTGTTCGTTGCAGGGCTAAAATAAATAGTTCTGTTTCTTAACACATGGTCAGCCAATTAAATGGCTGAATCATTTAAGAACAGAAGAGGTAGAGGTGTAAAAGACACTAATCAGAGTTATCTCCTCTGAAAGTAATGAATTTCATTATACAGCCAGACCCTGTGGTGAATGAAGTGAAGGTGTCATTTGCAGAGTGGAAAATATGTGCTTTTCAGAGGGCCCGGCATGCTGATAAGCGTACTTTTCCACTCGGTGAGGAAGGCATGGTAAACCATCTCACTCCTCGTTTTACTTAGTAAAACCTCTACAGGTTCAAACCAGCCTTTCGGCTGATGACCTAAACAACAAAAGATCTCAGATTTACACTTTACTTTGAGATTGGTGTATGTAAATGAACGATACGCTATTTGGCTGTTTATGAGTGCAGTTATTATATTAAGAAGGCTTATGTAAAAAAATAAATTAATTCTTTTTTTTTAATTTTGTATTACATAATTAAAAAAAGAAAAGAAGGGAAAGGAAAAGAAAAAATTGTCTTTAATAATAATTTTATCTGTGTAAGTAAAAATTAGTTTAGTTAATTAGAAAGACCAGCCACTGATATTTAAATATTTTATTATATATGTTATCTAAATTCTCTTATTAACTGTTGAAAAATTAGATAATACACTGTGTACTGTTTTTAGTATATTTTTCATTGCAAAAGTGAATCGAGTCCTAGTTTCATTTTCTCCCTGCAGAGAGCAATATAGTTCAGCCACTCTTAACTACAGGGTGCACGCTAGAGCCAGTGGCTTTATGGATATCGTATTATTATTAAGTTAACTACGTTTTAATTTGGATTAATTTTATTGATCTAAATTTAAAAAATGTATTGTATATAATGTAATTTACTAATTAAACTATAAAGAGCTACTTACAATTTTTCTAACGTTCTTCGTCATTTGGGTTTATAATGATTGAGTCCACTACGAACCGCCTCTCAAGATAGAGAAATGACTTCTGAAAAAATATACTATTTGGTTTTCTAGTCTTAATTTTTCCAGCGTTCCTAGTACCATAATTGGTTTTATTGGGATCAATTATTACTTCACGGTTACCACAAGCCCAAAAGAATTGTATCAGAACCTTGAAAACAAATAAATGCCTTAAAGGAAGAACTCCAAATTCCTGGAACAGGCTCATACGATCGCACTTTTTGTAACCATTAATAGTGTATAGAAAAGATTTTTGTAGATTAATCACAGATTTAATCTATGGTGTTATGGCAGAAGTGGATATGTACACTTTTTTCAATTTTCAGGAGAGCATTTTTAAAGTTTGATTGAACAGGAAAAATCAGTTTCTAAGTTTTTTGGTACGATTAACTACTCATAAAATTAAATAATTAATTTAAAGTACTTTTCACATCCAGAAAACTAAAAATGTAATCTTGACACCCAGATTTTCTTGATTTTCTGACATATCAAGTTTTGCCATTTTCTATAACTTGACAATATGTAGAACTTAAAAAATGGCATTAGTAGGTAGCATGGAAAAATACTCCAAGGAAATAATATAAATGCCAGTAAATGATTGAATTTTACTTTATTTTATGTTTTCTTTTAATTATAACAACCCACCGGGTTGGTCTAGAGGTAAAATCGTCGCCGCGAAGACGAAGGTTCCTGGTTCAAATTGTAGTAAAGGTAGTTAATTTTCTACGGATTTGAATACTAGACAGTTGTAGCAGTGTACTTTGATGGTTGGGGTTCAATTAACCATACTCTCTCAGGAATGGTCGGCCTGCATCTGTACAAGACTATACCTCATTTGCTCATCATCTTCATCTCATTGGGTCATCGGGTTGCTTATTGTTCTCAATTGAACAGATTATTACGTACACAAATTAGGAATAAAAAAATTATAATAGTTATTTTAAAATATTTCGGAATAATATTATAATAATGACTACAGTATTATAACACGTGCATTTTTCTTTACATAATCCGAAGTAATGAAAAAACCTGACTCATAGTAGCTTACACTGAAGAAGGTAATAAACAATTAAGGGTGCGCCTCAGAAGTACGAGAAAATCGCCGAGCGATTTCAGTTGCTACCGCTAGGTGCGCTCTCATAATCTCAGTATTGTGTAGGTAAAAGTGGGGGCAATCAAATGCAGTGGTAGGGAGCTGTAGATCAACGTGTGCTGTTATGCATGCGAGCATCTGTGGTCCGGTGTTGCCAAAAGGCTGATTATAACATTAACATTGCCTTACTGTCAGCACTAACATACGCAAGTATGATCGAACGATGTCAACCATATGAAATAAAACTAGATTGCCGAATTCTAAGACTACTTACTCTACTACTAAATTATTACTAAAAAATATTTGTATTACAACTTATATTGTTAGGTATAATTTGGTTACAGGTTCTTAAAAACTCATAATAAAAATATTAAATATTCTACTCTCATAAATAATACAAAATCAAACGGAACTCTTACTTTCATTTACAAATTAATATTAGTATCTGTACAGAATTTAAGTTTTAATAATTATTATATTTTAAAATTCAATGAACTTTCATGTATTCAATTTGGTTCTTACGAATTTAAAAACGAAGACACGTTTAATTTAAAGAAATCTCATTTTTAACCTAGGCCTCCTTTAATTTTTATTTTATTTCCTTTAGAAATTATTTTATTTCTTTTTTATTTTATGTTCAACTAAATGTTGTGACATTTTATTAGCAAGCGTAACAAAATATTCTTCCTAATTACAAAAATATTTCTGTAACTTATACTTTTTATGTAGGCCTACAGATACCGCTTTTTGTTTACTTTTCTTAAAAATTTCAGTTCACTTAAAAAAGTTTAACGCGCTTGTTTTCTAGAAAAAACTACTCGAAAGCTGGAAAGATATAACCTATTGTAAAAATAAACATTTTACTTGAATGCTGCTAAGACGACTGTAACAATTTTTAGTGGTATTTTTTGTGAGTGGATTTGAAAACAATAATCATTCCACATTACAACTTATTGAAGACAATAAGTATTTACCATTTTACATATCAAGAACACACTCAGCGATTAGAATACATCAACTAAAGCTTACAATTAAAAACTTAGTATGATAAATGAAACAAAACTAAATACCGCTAATATAGTAAATTACACTACCGCTAAAAAGTAAATTTAGTTTTTATGTAAAAGCAGGTGTTTATAAGATCAAATGTGATTCAGAAGATTGTAATAACTTTTACATCAGGTTGATATCTAGGTCCTTTTAAAAATTATTTCAAGAACATTTAAAAGCTTATAAAATATGGTAAACAAAAATCTAATAATGCAGAAAACATTCAAATAAATAACCATACATTTTCTATAGTAACACACTAACTGTTTTGGAAACAAAAAACAACAAATACAAAATTCAAACTTTAGAGAAAATTGAGATAAAGAACAATAATGATAATTTAATAAACGAACAAACACAATTTAATAATGATTAAATCACTAATAACTAATTTAATGATTTTATACTGGTTAACATTGATTACAGTAAGCCCTCTGTTAATCGACGGGTAGTCAACCGAAGGGTATTTGTTAATGAATGTTTAAATAAATAAATTTTTTAATGATTTTTGTATAAAATAACCCCTATTAAAACTCTAAAATGTAGCAGTAATTGCATAGGTAAAATTATAATGCTGATTTGTACTTATTTCATTGTTACATTGACATGCGTGTTTTACTTTGAAATGTGTGTTTATTTCACGTATATTTACATGTACCGTATTTATATACACTGAAGACGGCAGACGGCTGGAAACATGCCGAGATGTGTTTTTGAACTGAAGTTTATATACGAGTACATTATAGCCTAAAAATTGTTTTAATTTTATTTCGAATCCAATAAACACAATTTCTTGTTATTATTATACACGCACACGAATTACACACAAAAAATATGCTGATATCAAAATAAAGTAACAATGTAAAATGCTATATACTCATAACATGAAAAAGTTAAAAAATTCAATGGATCACTTTTGTTTAACACAACTTGTAATTTTTGTTTCATTAGCCACAGCACACAGCGTAGTCTCTCCATTCCTTCGGATGTAAAACGTCGTAATGAGATTTTATACAAACTTGTCCTTCGCATGTTGGCCCTACTAGAACTATTGAACTTTAATGTAGGTTGTGATATTTTCCATATAGGCTATATCCACCATATTTGATGCAAAAATTAGCCCCCAACAAATTCAGTACAACTGTTTTTCACCAGAGGAACTGAAATCAGGGCGAAATTTTTCGTTAGCTGTAACTCGCAAATGAAGCGTTTGCGGACATTATGTTTATATAACCTTTTTTCTTATTTTTAGCTCTACAATAATGTACAAAATCATTTTACCATAATTTAAAACCAGCCTGTTTACTAACAACATAAATCAATACCTCTCCAAATAACAAACATTAATTAACCAAATTAAAAACAATAATCATTCCACATTTAATACCTATAAGACAATAAATATTTACCATTTAACAAAAAATGGTACACGTACATATTATAAAAAACAGACACAGCGATTACAATCTATAAACTGAAACTTACATTTAAAAACCTAGTAGACCTACAATCATAAATGAAACAAAACTAAATACCGCAGAAATAGTAAATTGCACTGCTGCCTACATTATACATTAGGTAATTTTTACATAGCATTATGTAGTAAATGACATTACCGCTAACATAGTAAAACTAAATACAGCTAATAATAAATAGTAAATTTAGTTTATATGAAGAACCAGGTGTTTATAAGATCAAAATGTGATTCAGAAGATTGTGATAATTTTTACATCAGGATAATATCTAGGTCCTTTTAAAAATGATTTTAAGAATATTTACAAGCGTATAAAATATGTTAAACAAAAATATAATAATACATAACACATTCAAATAAATAACGATACATTTTTTATATTAAAACACATAACTTTTGGAAACAATTAACAAGAAATACAAAATTCAAACTTCGGAGAAAATTGAAATAGAAACATTAATATGTAGTGATAATTTAATAAAAGAATTAACACAATTTAATAATGATTACTGGTTAAAATCTACCACAGTAGATCCTCTGTTAACCGACTTAGTGCTGACCGACGGGTAGTCGGTCAAGTGAAAAGCTCAGTTTAACCGAAGAGGTATTTGTCTAATGTTTAAATAATGTAATGTTAAATAATTTGTAAATAATGTTTAAATAAATAATTTTTTCTATAATTTTTGTAAAACATTACCCCTACTCTTGTTATTATTTACACTGTACTGTACACGCACACGATTTACACACAAAAATAAACTAACTATGTAATAAAGTATAGGTACTACACTAATAACATAACAAAGTTAAAGGATTCGGTGGATTACTTTTGTTTAACATAACTTGTAATTTTTGTTTGTTTGGACAGAGCAATCTGTAATCTGTAATCTGTCCGCTTTTTCAAATGTAAAACGTCAGAGTTTATAAAAATCTGTCCTTCGCATGTTGGTCTACTACTATTTTACTTAACTAATATAGGCCCTAATTAGATTAATACAGTAATGTAAGTATCGTACAAAATTATAAGAAAAATAGTTTACATCAGCTCATGAATTAAAAAACTTTTTTACCTTAAAAAATAAAACCGGAGTTTTAGTGGTCGGCAGGGGGTTCAACGGTTAACCCGGAGAGTCGGATAACAGAAGTCGATTAACAGAGGGTCTACTGCATAAGTAAAAGTTATCTATAATAAATAAATAAATGGTTCCAATTGCCATTTATGAATAATAATTTTTCTTCATACAATTTTTAAGTTTTATGTATTTTTAACTTGATGAAGCGATGCGCAATTCAAAAGTACTCGTAAATACCAGTAAAAAATACAAGAAATAGCAGAATAGCAAAGTTACGTAAAAAATTACTTCAATGAAAAAAATTAAGTTTTCATTATGTTTACCCAGAAAAATTATCGAATCATCAAGAACGAATATTTTTCATAATTTTATACTGGTCGTTTTAGTGCAAATGGATTTTTTTTAAATATCTGCATCACGTTTTTAATTTAACAACATAAATCAATATCTCTCCAAATAACAAACATTAATTAACCAAATTAAAAACAATCATTCCACATTTAATACCTATGACAGACAATAAATATTTACCATTTAACAAAAAATGGTACACGTACATATTATCAAAAACAGACACAGCGATTACAATGTATAAACTGAAACTAACAATTAAAAACCTAGTAGACCTACGATAATAAATGAAACAAAACTAAATACCGCAAAAATAGTAAATTACACTACTGCCTACATTATACATTAGGTAATTTTTACATAGCATTATGTAGTAAATGACATTACCGCTAACATAGTAAAACTAAATACAGCTAATAATATATAAATAGTAAATTTAGTTTATATGAAGAACCAGGTGTTTATAAGATCAAAATGTGAATGCTTATAATAAATGGAGAGGGGTTTTAATTTTCCTATAACTTTGATTGTATTCACTTTCCTCGTAAAATGCATACTAAGGCCCCAATCTTTTTTTACAGATTTTGATGAACAAAAAAAAACATAAAACCACTAATTGCCACTGAAGTAAGCGATGTTCAAAAAATACATGAAGTAAAAGTTTTTTATATTTCCTATAACTTCAATTATTTCATTTTTGTCGTGGATAAGTTTCAGTTTGGCCGCAATTTTAAAAATCCCGTTTTTTTACAGATTTTCATTACACAGAATATCACAAATTGCCGTAAAACTTTATACAAAAAAAGTGTGTGAAATAAAAAATCCACTTTTGCTCTGAAATGCATATTAAGGCTGCATTACATTATATTCTCTGCGACAGCACAGTTTCCCCAAGAATGTCAGCAGACATGGCGCTTACGCTATCTTGTAAAGCATAAAAATGTGGTAAATGAGGCAATTAAAAACAATATCGTAGGGACCGGTTTTGAGAAAACTGCAAAAGCGTGAAAAATTTTACGAAAAACTGCTATTTCCGGTTGACCGATTTTGATGAAAATGGTCGTGTCGGGCCCCCTTTAGTAGTATGTAATTTAAATTCCAAGTTTCAACTTCGTACGTTATTACGTTCTTTAGATATTTTGTTCACACACACATTCAAAGACCAATCGCTGAAAACATGTTCTTTGGCTGCAGGGGGCCTGAAAACTTATATATAGCCCGTGAAAACTCGTTTAAAAAAATCGACATGAAAACGATACTCTCCTTCCTATAGGCTATATTCACATAAAACAAAAGAAAGTAAAAATACCTGTTTTTAAATTTTAAAAATTTAATTTTAAAATTATTATTAGAAAAAATTAGAAATAAAAAAATATTTGTTTTATCCGAACAGTAGGCTACCAATTAATTACAGAAATAACAATCAGTAGGTCTAACAGTATAATATTTTCCTAAACGAACAATTATCCTTTTCATAATCAATTAAAGTTAATCTTTGTGTAGGTTGGGTGAGCGATTAATTTTACTTCTGTCAAAACAAATACTAACGGGAGTAAACAGTCAACGGGAGTAAACAGTCTACAGGAGACAAACGTATTACTCTATCCGGCAACGTTGTATGACCTAGAGCGAAATCAAGCTGAGGGGAGATGTCCTTGATTAGCAGATAATGTAATGTGTAGTAGTTCCGTAACTGTCAGCTCGGAACGCCATCGAACGGCTGGAAAATTTGTGCTTGTAAAGGTTTTTTGGATTGCAAGACATCCCCGCTGATAAATAAGTAAACACGTTAAAGTTTGTATTTTTAGAATCTAAAAAAGATATTCTTTTTACTGATACAGACTAATTTGCGACAAATACTTTCCTATCTTAAGAAATAATTTTAGAAAACTTTACAACTTTAAGAGATTTACTTCAATTTTTTAAAGCTTAAACTTAATGCTCATACAAAAAAATTTAACTGGTAAATGGAGCGTATTTTAAGCTTTAAAAGGCATGTCAAACTTTAATTATGACTTGCATAACAACCGAGTTGGTTGTAATCATCTAAACCCTTACATTGAGCGGCGCGGCAGAGGTAGAGCGCACCCTTAAGAAAACTAATCAGTATATTTTAATATTATAAACACTCAAAATAAAAGAAAAAACAACAATTTATGTAAACATATGGTAGCACAATTAGCTAAATTGGAGCGCTCTCTCTTACATAATAAAACATACATTCTTACACTTTTAGTAAATTACAAACAATCATCATTATTAGATTCACTAGTTGAAATGTCCAATTCTGGAGCATGGTTGGCAGTTGTAAGTTTATTATAAAACTCATAACAATCGGAATGAATAAGCGATAACAAGTCCCTTTTTTAAGTGGATTGATCCCTGTTGTACCACTGTAGAAGTGAGGTCTTTCATTCTTATACGTCTAAGGCCTTCCCCGATAAGTTTTTCACAAGTTCATGGTTCTGAACATTTCATCCTCTTTTAAAGCGTATTTAAAACGAATGGCATCGAAATTACCTGAAGTGTAGCGCAGCCATTCAATCTTTAATCAACTTATTTTATTCCTATCGGTGTCGCAGAGCCGTTTAACAAGAGTTTGAGAAAGTAAGCTTGAAAAAGACAGGAAGTTTTTTCTTTCCATTTCTGAAACCTTGAATGGTATTTTACCGCTCAACATCTGAATAAATTGATATCAATTAAGAGTTATCTTGATTGGTACAGATGTAACTCTTTTAGTCTCTCGATTTTAGTCTCTTGATCACTATCACACTCAAGATGAGTATTACCAGGGAGAAGACATTTTTGGTCCATTGTATTCAACGGTTTTTTTTGAAGTGAGAAACTGAACATTATAGCCATTTTGAAGTTCCAATTTTGCCCTCCACATGTATCGGAACATATTACTAAGTGAGTAACTTCTTCTGGTAGTTGCATTATTTCCTTAAAATTACAAGATTCTATATCATTTGAATCCCTTCCTGCTACAGACTCATGCCACTTAAAAGTCTGAAGCCTTTCAGATGAGCAGTTTCTTACTGTTAAACTGTAAATGGATAGGAGTCTTTTGTTTGTGGATATTATACTATACTCTTCACCTTTTTGTTTTTCCAGTTCATTCTTTGTTTCCTTTAATTTTAAAACATATTGATCACGTTTTACATGTATCTACTTTTGAGAGTTTTAATCTGTAACTAGTAGTTTTAAAAACCGATTTAAAAGTTTTATAAAATGCATGCTGTTCTCCTTTCTCTAGTTTATCTGCTTTCTATTCATCAAATATTTTTTTAATGTTAAGATCTTCTGAATATTTTGTTGAAAAACAAAGCTTATACAGCAAATTAACAAAACAACAACCTTAGTTTTGGCGGAAATTAACGTAACCTGTAAAAATCAGCTGACACAAGAACTACCAAAAGTAGATATGTTGAAGAGGCTACCACAAGAGAGCAGTGACAAAGAAACGGCAAAAGTTGATATGTCTGACATATCTAGTTTAGCCACTAACATTAAACTTTTTTTTAAACAAGGCAGAAGTGGTTACTGACATATCTGTTTTTGGCACAGTACAAAGTTTACATGAATTACATATCATATTTTTCCATTGGCCATATCTCTGCAGCCAATAGCCGTAGATATATCTCGTTTTGCCACAATATAGATTCAAATATGAGCAACACAGTGGTGCACTTAACTCAATTTTGAAAAAAGTGGACATATCCACTTTTGCCATAACACCATAGTAATATGAGTAATGTATGTACTACCCAACATACAATTCCAGACGACAACCGTGAGTGTCCAAGAGCAAAATAAATTTGCTTCAATAAAGATCTGGAACACATATATCCCCTCCCTTAACGCACGAATGATTAACTTTTCAGTCGTCAAATTTAAATTACTATTTTTAGTGACATTTGAAATTGTTTTCTTTACGACATTTATTTTATTAGTATCCAAATAAAGTAGTCTATTAACTTTTGTGTATTTGTGTTTATAATGAGTAGTAATTGTAATAGTAACACATGCATAACGAAAGAAAATTTAGAAGTGAATACATTTGTATATGTAAAATACCAACAAAGAAAGTATTTTTAAGCTGTGCTTATTTTAAGGAATCCACAGAACTATTGTTTTGTCGCTGTTAGTTATTTTGTGATTGATGTTAATGATCTCTTGAAGTATCGGTTCATCTTGTTCGATACTCCTAAGGGAAATTAAAACACTTCGTGAATCTGACAAGATCACAAATTTTTTACGATCGGATAAAGGTATGGCTTCAAATGCTTTTTTTTTATTGCATATGCCTCACAATAGAATACTGAGGAACAATCTTGTAATTTAAATAAAGACTCTTTATTTAACATTACCACGGCACACCTGCTTCCAGCAGACGTTTTTGAGCAATCAGTGTAAATTTTCTCAAAACTTTCAAATTTATTTAGGTATTCAAGGCAGAGAGTATAAAAGATGGTTGGATTTGTTTCATGTTTCTTGTATTTTGTTAGGCTTAGATCTACAATAGGATTTTTCATCAGCCAAGGCGGGTCTTCATATAAAGTTGATGGGATGATGGTTGGCGGTAAAGAACGGATATTTGTGAAAGATTTCGATATTCACATTTTGTGGATGTGCTAGTAAGTTATACAGGGTCAAAGATTTTTACGACAATTCAGTACCCTCGGTGAAATGAGACCTTACAGACATTTTTAAGGCTATAATGATGAGACAAATCTGATGGTTTCTTATGTATTTTCAACAGATAAATTGAATAAATTTGGTCCCAGTAATGTACCTTCGTCAGTTTTAAAGATCTCGCGTAAAGTACTAGACTTGGGGTTAAAATAACGCATTTTTGTCTAACGTGAAATTTCTTTCGTAAATGGTAAATTAAGGTACATTTTTCATTAATTAGATTTATAGAAAATACAATTCTGAAAAGATTTACGTTAATAACTTCAGAAAAAATTGAATAGGTACTAAGTATTAAAATTCAACTTTATTTAAAAACAAAACAAATATTTTGAAAAAAGTTTTACTGCATTAATTAATATTTTTTACTTCAGTATCTCAGCTATTTATTCAGTTCGTGTAATAAACAGTGCGTTTGAGAAACAATATTATTGTTCTTTTGCTTTTTTGGATATAAACCAGGCTTTTGATAAAGTCTGGCATAAGGGTTTACTTTTCAAAATGAAAACACTGTTGCCTCATAATTTCTACGTAATACAGTATTAAAATCATATCTGGATGACAGATGTTTTAGAGTAAAATTTAATGGAATTTTTTCAAAATTATTCAAAATTAATTCCGGCGTACCTCAAGGAAGTGTTGTTGGGCCACTGTTGTATGTTCTGTTTACTTCAGTTTACTGACTACAGAAAATACAGTTTTAGCAACTTTTGCGGATGATACTGCTGTCCTGGGTGTGGATGAAGATCCGACCGTAGTTTCACGGTATTTGCAAGATTTTCTGATATCTTTGCAAGAATGGTTATTGAAGTGGAGGATTAAGGTGAATGAAGCTAAGTCAGTCCATGTGACATTCACTCTACGTAGACGAACGTGCCCACCAGTAGTACTTAATGACATTGTAGTGCCACAGTCAGAAGATGTGAAGTACCTGGGGCTTCATCTGGACCGCCGACTGACGTGGAAGAAACACATTTTGACGAAACGGAGACAATTGGACTTAAAATTGAGGAATATTTTTTTGTTAACTGGGAGACGCCCACAATTGTCAACCGAATCAAAACTGTTTTCTATACAAGACAATATTCAAGCCGATAAGGATGTACGGGATACAACTCTGGGGGGACAACAAAAAATACCAATATTGACATTTTAGAACGTTTGCAAAGAAAATTTTTACGATTAATTTTTAGGATACCATAGTACATAACGAAACGAAAAGACATACGCCTTAACTCAGTAAGACAGGAAATAGCACGATTTAGCAAAAAATACGAACAAAGACTAAACGGACATCCAAATCATCTCGCGATAAACTTACTAGACAACAGTGACTATACGTTTACAAGACTTAACAGGTACAATGAGTTGGATTTACTTAACAGATTCGAACACAATTACCTTTTTATTTGTGTGTAAATATTATTTATTGTGCAATTAGTGTAAATGATTTATTTGTGTGCTATGCGTGTATATTTTATTCTTTTTTTATAATTTTGAATCATTTCAAAATTAATTTTTAAAATTACAAAAAGGTTATCAGTAACAATTATTATTAATGTATAATGTTGTAAATTTGTCTTTTCCATGTTAACCTTATTACTTATTGTTCTTGTTCCTTTATAACAGAACAGATTATAATTTTGCTGATTTGTGTAAAAAAGGAAAATAAAGTATCTCAGCAACTAATTTATTATTAATGTACAAATAGACTATCTGGTTAAATACGCTGATGTTATATGTATTAAATATGCTTAATTTTTCTTTGTTTAAATTTCTTAGGTATCTAATTTATAAAAAAAAAGCTAATTGTTTTTGTTAGAATCTTGCTAGAGGGTAACATCATTCCCCTCATGGAATAAGACCACTGGATCGAATTGTCAACCCTAGTATAATATACTCTCTCAGATCTGTAACAAAAAATCTTACACTGACCGCCTCGGGGGTCTCTTTATATAGTAGATCCAAACCGAAACGTGACGTTTAGCCTACGGACATAATGGCCTACTACATAAAAAAGGGTCAATGTTTTGATAGGGGTCCTTTGGTTTTATTCCGACAAATATAGACCGACAGAATGGTACACTATCAAAAAAAAGGTTGCACGTGTTCTCTGTCTTCTACTATACCTGCTACCCACTTGATCAATCAACCCTTAATCCCTTAGTTTTTTATTCATATATAAAAATAAAATAATAATTGAACTACATTAAGGCCGCTGCCGACGGGCGGTAAATTGCCGCGCCGCCGAAGCGGCTAACATCCGAACGGTTTAGCTTTCCTAATATCCCAATATGTGACTGCCGACGGGCGAACGGTGCCGTCGCGGACTACTTAGAATGTCTGAGAATTCAGGCGGCGCCGTCGCGGTCGATTTTGTGCCGTTGGGTTCTCTGCCTCTCCGCTGAGCGGCTTCAACGTCATGCGGCGAGGAATAATATGAGTGGTCATTTATCCCTGCCAACGGACGGTCGAAACCGCAGCGCTGCAGTATTTTGTTCAATTTTGTTCTATTTTTTGTAATTTATTTCTTTTTCAGTGTTCTTTTTTGGTATACGTTTATTATGGATGAAATATATATAGAATTATTTATTGATGAAGTTAGAAAACGGCCTGAATTATGGCAAATTTCTAACGAAAATTACAGAGACAAACAATCTCATGTTTGTATTTTCACTCTTTAATTTTTCACCGAGTTTGTGTAATAATTATTTCATCAAAAGACTTAACACTGAAACTTTATTTTATTATCATTTCGTAATTCCGAGAACATGGTTAAAAATGCCATGGCAATGATATAGTTAAAATGCTTGAAAATTCCTGGCGCTTACAAAGAGGTGAACCCAGTACTTATTTTTCTTCTTTATAAAAAGGTTTTTATAAACTAAATAAGAAAACACTGTTTGTTTCCTCCTATATACTTCCGTCACCCACTGGATGCTTTGGCGTGTGGAGGGCCTAACCTGACAAACATTTTTTTACCAGTCCGTAACCTCTGTTACTATCGTGTAAGTCATTTTTCTCACCCAGTTCCCCCTCCCTACACTCCAGCTGACCTGAGAATACTAAAATTATAAAAGTAGTTAGATGAGGTACTTCCTGCATCATGACAAAATTTTAGATTAAGTAGTAGGTAACTATTCTTCCTGTGACAAAAACAATTATTTACTTGTCCGGACCTCACTCGCCCAGTTCTCCCTCCGGTTACTCCAACAGACCTAACATACACCATAAAATAAACCTAAACGTGTGACTATTCAAAATACTCGCAATTAGACCTAGAAATAAAATTTACGGTCAGAAATGATATTAGTCTACCCTACAAGCCAAAAAATTAAATCTTGTCCAATTTTTTTTTTATTATTTCTCATCACACCTAAATTACGTTACATACCCACACTGTAAGTGATAAGACGCTATACACGTTGGTTTTTTTTAAATTTTCAACACATACATTAAACAAAAAGTTCAAGGTCTTTTACCCTTCCCTTCCTACCGCCAAAACCTACCCCCCCCCACCACACCGTTACACAAAAGTCTTCGTTGTCACTGTTAAGTATCAAACTTTTGTGAATTGGTGGTGAGGGGGAAGACCTCAAAGCTTTTGTTCTTTAGCACGGCTTAGATACAACAACTTAAAGACCCGAGAAGGCAAGAGTAACTTATTACGTTTACACCGGTCGGTTTCCTAAGTTTTTCTGCCATCTGAGTCAAGTAGAAAGTTCAAGGTAATTTACCCTTCACTTCCTACCGCCAAAACCTACCCCCCACCACACCGTTACACAAAAGTCTTCGTTGTCACTGTTAAGTATCAAACTTTTGTGAATTAGTGGTGAGGGGGAAGGCCTCAAAGCTTTTGTTCTTTAGCACGGCTTAGATACAACAACTTAAAGACCTGAGAAGGCCAGAGTAACTCATTAGGTTAACACCGCAAGGTTTCTTGAGCTCTCCTGCCAACTGAATTAAACCACAAAAGTGTTCCCCTTTTATACTATTTTGATCTCCCATTCTCTTGGAGAAGGGGATAGATTGTAAGTTAGTATACGTGAGACAATTGCGACCGCGCCCAATACATTAGAAGAGAGGGAAGTCTAGCAGAAGGTGGTAAGTAGTAAATATTCTAAACTTGTTTCCACCTCCACCTCTTTAAAAGAGAGGGAAGTCAAGTAGTGGTAAGGGAATTGAAATCCCCCCACCATAAACTACTGTGTAGGAATCGAACGATTTTTAGTATAAAAGCACAGCACAGTTTACTTTGCAGCTAACTTGTAAATTAAACTTCACGGATTTCTGCAACTCTGTCGCCAGACTATTTTGTTGGGGTGTTTGCTGTATTGCTGTACTCAAGAAAGGTAAGAATTTTTGGTCACATAAATACAAATTTAAACATAAAGTTACTTAACCTTTAATAAATACAAGTGACAGATATAAAAAAAGCTTAACACAGCGTAGCTTACTTTTACAAAACTTGATTTTAAACAACTCGTGACAAATTCCCAGCTCTCGGAATACTAAAAAGAAAATTAACTTACCATTTTAATAAAATGGGCAGAAGAAATTATTTAACTTTTCCAAAAGTTAGAAATTTAAAATAATACGTAATAACAATTACTACGTATTCATAGTACTATACTCACTGAAAATACAACTGAGAGTGACTAGTCATGCTTGTTGAGGCAGCACACCGTGAGGGCCGAACGCAGTTCGCCGTAAAAACGATAGAGCGCGCCACCGGATGGTGAGTTAAATCAACATCACCAGTAGAATCTAGTTACCGGCGATAAAAACAACTAGCTACGCCAGCAAAACAAAAATACAACGTAACAGACTGAAGGCAGTTGTTACAGTTTTGTTTGGTTGAACCGTCGCTCCCTAACTTAACCTTAAAAAAAACTAAATTGGTTCAGAACTTTCATTCTGGGAAGAGAATTCCCAGAGATGAGATAATCCCATGAAACTATAATAGCCACTTTGGGAAATAAATGAAACATTAAAAACTTTTATGCTGTTGACTTATTGAGAGTTTACTGAATGAAATCAAATTTAAAATACTATACATAAAATTGAAGTTAACTTGCGGATCCAGCAACAATAAAATAATAGTTAACAACATATATAAATCACCATTATTTAAATAAGATTAATTGTCCATTAAAAGAAATAAAATAAAATACAAATACAATTTTACTTCCCCATTTATAAGAATCTCCATGACGGAATATTGGGTGAATACATTCATATTTCCTCTCCACAAGAATCTCCTTGGCAAGATCTCACAGCAACAAATATAAACACAGCAGCCAGGATCGACAATATCGCGATACATCAATATAACAATACATAGGATCGACACCATTCAATAAATGAAGCAATATGGGAACAGGAACATACGAATACAGTTGAACATAGTTGAATATATTTGAATATAGTTGAACATAGCTGAATATATTTGAATGTATTTGAATGTACTTGAATGCATTTGAATGTATTTTTCTGAAACAACAAACAAATTTCTGTAGAAAACAGAAATAATACTATTTCTGAAATAAAACTATTTTTTAAATAATACTAATGGGAACACTAAGGGTTTCCACCCCAAAACGCGATTTTAATTTTTACTTCCAAGATTAAAACCAAAATAACTAACATTATACATGAGTTTACTAATAAAATAATTTCTCTCATTCTATTGCTTTATTTGAATAAATATTCAGGGCGTAATTCCCCCAAGTTATAGCAGGATTTGCTGCTTAACTAGTGTCCCAGAAGTTCATAAAGAAAAGTTTCCAAATTCAATAATTCAAGGATCTTTATTAAAAGACTTTTTGTAAATATTCTAAAATTCTTAAGATTATTAAAACTGTTAAAAGTTCCTTAAAAACTTTAAAATCTATTAAAAGTCCTTGAAATCTTTATTTCAACCAATCTTCTAAAAATATCTGTCTTTTTCTGTTCAGTAAAATTGTTTTCAATTATAAAAATGTTTTTCTGTTTTAAAAAATGTAAATCGTCACCTTACTCTTTAAAGAATTTAAAAAAGAGTGAGTTAACAATCCATTTTATTTAATAAAAAAGGAAAATAATTTTGTTATTATTATTTTTTGTCTTTCACATCTGACGGTAGTAAATCATCTGATGTATGTTTATGTTATGTGTGAGCGTATTCAGTTTGTCCTGTGAATGTACGTATGTGTTGTTGTGTGTGTGTATAAGTTTATTATATTACAATCTTCCCCCCTGGGGGAAATGCAAAAGCAGGAGGATAAGAGGTGGGTGCTTAAATTGAAAAAAAGGGAAAGGCGAGTATATAGCAATTGTCGGCTTGAGGCAGTATTTTACATTCATTCGGGGCCCCTTTCACAATACAGTCATTCAGCATGCAAACATCAGTTATAATTTATTACAATCATCTCAAGCTCGAGTGTCGCGACATACGTCACCTAAAAATATTGCTATTTGTAATTAATTATGTAACCTTTTTAAGGTTAGAAATGTGTTCTTTAGTTATTTCTCCCCCAACAGTCTTACGTATTAAGGCTGTAACTGGTGTGGAGAAACCTATGATATAAAATGGTTCCGACCATCGGTATGTCATTTTTGCACAAATATTTTTCCGTTTCGAACTTACGGGATGAGTTTTAAGTAA
This sequence comes from Catonia carolina, assembly GCA_035578175.1. Taxonomy (NCBI): domain Eukaryota; kingdom Metazoa; phylum Arthropoda; class Insecta; order Hemiptera; family Achilidae; genus Catonia; species Catonia carolina. Next base: position 147,892,480 of record JAQMRL010000001.1, on the reverse strand, counting down.
AACTTTATCTCTCACCGAAAACGGATTTGGATGGCGTGTAGCATTATATCTACGTGCCATATCATGATGAGACTTAATTAGTTGTCTCTTAATTTTACCCATCATGTTGCTTGAACTTACAGGATTCCGATGAAGGATATCTTGTATATTCCACGCTCTATCTAATGGAGTTTGAGCCGGGAAATTATGTAATATCTCAAATGGACACACACCATGTGTGGTATGTTGAGCCATATTAAAAGCTAACTGAAACCAAAAGAGAGATTTATCCCAGGTTGTTTGTGTAGTTGCATGGTACGCGATAAGAATAGACCTGAGATTTCTGTTTAATCGTTCGGCGTGAGATGGTTGTGGGTGATAAGGAGAGAGTGTTGTCCTTTTAATGCCTAGATTGAAACAAAAGTTTTTAAAAATTACTGAATTAAATGTTTTGGCGTTATCCGTGACTATTAGTCTTGGGATGGAGTAATGTTGAAAAATACGTTTTAATTCTTCTATAATGGATGACGTATTGGTACTTTTTAATGGAGCTAACCATGTGAATTTTGAGAAACTATCTACCACCACCAATATATATTTGAATCCTTGGTTAGTTTTTGGTAGACAGCCTACTGTATCAATAAACAGTGTATCAAATGGTGTTGTTGGAACTCTAGAATTGAGATTCCCCCATTTACAATTCATTCCCGGTTTGCTTCTCTGACAAGTTGTACAAGCATTCACTTTGACAGGAATCTCTTTATATACATTTGGCCAGTAAAAATATCGTGTTATTTTGTGGATAGTTTTAGCGACGCCTAAATGTCCACCTATTTCAGAATTATGGAAATATTTAAATACTAAATCTTTTAAAGAGTTGGGAAGAACAATTTTGGTTGGATTATTGTTTTTATCTTTTAAACATAATACTCCTTTGGAAAAACAAAATTTGGTATCCATTTTCTGTTTTTGTTGAAGGATAAAGGTATCCTTGTTCTTGATGTTTCTTTATATCTGTAAAGGATAGAGGAAACTGTGATAATAAGGCATTGATATAAGATATATCTTTTGCGGTATCTTCACTATTAGAATCATACATCCTTGATAGCGCATCAGCAACATTATTATCGGAGCCACGGATGTGATTAATTTTAAATTTAAAAACAGATAATCGAAGTAACCACCTAGCTAATCTACCTAGTTGTTTAGGTTTAGAAAGAAGCCAGGCTAAAGCTTGATTATCGGTTTCTAAAAGAAATTCACGATGTGTCAGGTAGGTCCGAAAATGATCTGTTGCAAAAACAACTGCAAGACATTCTCGTTCATATGCAGAAAACTTCCTTTCTGCCTCTGTCAATGTCTTGGAAGCATACGCTATGGGTCGTCTAGACCCTTCCTGTTCTTGAAGCAGTACAGCCCCTAGACCTGTATCTGACGCATCTGTTTGTAAAATAAATTGTTTTGAAAAGTCTGGTATGGCTAGTACCGGGGGATTAGCAATTGTTTGTTTAAGATCTTCAAATGCGGTTTTCTGTGAGTCTCCCCAGATAAACTGAGTATTTTTACGACGTAATCTATTTAGAGGTTCGATTCTATCAGCATAATTTTTAATAAATTTAGAAAAATAATTAATCATACCACAGTACCGATGTACTTGTTTCACTGACGTGGGTTCAGGGTATTCCAATATTTTTTGTGTCCTAGTCGAATCTATAGAGACTCCTTTGTATGATAATGTGTGTCCAAGAAATGGTATTTCGTTCACATCAAATGTTACCTTATCAGGGTTGACGGTAATACCAGCTTTTCTTAAAATCGACAACACTATTTTAATGTGTTTCATGTGTTCTGTAAAACTTTTGGAATATATTAATATATCATCCATATAATTAAATACAAATTTATACTTAATATTTTTGAATATTGTATTCATAAGACGTGTTAGGACTTGTGCTCCAGTTGATAAACCGAAAGGTAATCTTTCGTACTCATATAATCCATCCGTAGTACAAAATGCGGTAATTTGACGAGATTATCTGTCAATGGTATTTGATGGTACGCTTGTGCTAAATCTAACGTGCTAAACCATCGTGCACCGGAAAACCATTGGAAAGCCTGATTTATGTTGGGTAAAGGTTGTGCCTCTGAGTCAATTACCAAGTTGACTGAGCGATAGTCCACAACTAAACGACTCGTGCCATTGGGTTTCGGAATTAGAAATGCCGGAGACGAATAAGGGGAAACACTCTCTCTTATCACCTTGTCTTTTAATAATTTATCAATTTGCTGTTTCATTTGAAGTGTTTTTATTGGATTTAGTGGATAGGGTCTCGATTTTATAATTTCATTATTTTTAAGTTTAATATCATATGTCAATACATCGGTACAGCCTAATTTATTGGTGAGTACATCAGGAAATTCCTTACATAAGTTTGTAATTTTATTTTTAATATACTCGGATTGCTCTAGATTATTAATCTGATCTGGGTATGTATTTGTTAGATAAAATTTTTGATTTTTCAACCATTCAAAGGTTATTAATGACCTGGTTGCATTGAATGTTGCACGTGTGGTTTGTAAAGAATGTATTCCTAGTATTATTTTGTGTTGTATTTTTGTTAATACTTTAAAGTTCATTTCCACGATATGTTTTGTAAATTAATTCTAACCCAGACTTGTTTATTGATTTCCAAAGGAAACCTGTCCGCTGTAAGACAAATTGCATTAAAATTTTCCTCCTTTATAACTGCTTTCTTACTTTTTAAAAGTTTGTACATTTTTTGATTAATAATGTTGTGGGTTGAGCCTGAATCAATAAGAGCCTTAAATGTATCATTTTTGATTTTTATTATTAAGGCCTTCAAAGTATAGTTGCCGTTTAACTTTTGTTCACCTATCTTTAAATGTTTATTTGCATTATGTTTACAAATACGAATCATATGTCTATGTTTTCCGTATTTGTATTCATTCAGTTTTATTGAAACATGGTTATTTCCTTGTTTTTGTTGCCAAAGTTTACAATTCCTTTTAATGTGGCCTGAATTATTACAATAAAAACACTTCGGTATTGTGGATGATTTTTGTGATCTGGTGTTATTGAATGCTGAATCTTTTAATGTATTTTGTTTACCTTGAATAGATACTGTATTATTTATTGTATTTAGAGCGCCTGTATTATTTATGTTTGATAAACCAAGATCATTAAGAGTTCTGGCATAAACTCTTTCATAAACATAAGCGTCTAACTTATTAAAATCTTGTAAGTTGGTGGGTTTACCAATTATACCTATGTGTGTGGCATATATTTCATTTAAACCTGTTAAAATTATATTAATTAACTCACCTTCCGTTAAATCTAGTCTCAAAACATCATGATTCTCTAAAATTTCCTTCATGTATTCTGCAAGGGTTTCCGATTGTGACTGATTTCGGTATAACAATTTCAATTTTAATATTTCTTTCATTTTTGGCGTAATTAATTTATTTACTAAATTTTGATGAAACTGATCAAAATTATGGTTATTCCTAATGGAGTTTTCAAAAATTTGTTCTGTAAAACCAGTCATAAACGGAGTTAACAAAACCAGAGGTAAATTAACGGCATAACGTTTCTGTATTTGTTTGATGATTTTAATATTTCTTACTAATATATCAATGTCTCGTCCATCGGTGATAGTTAATTGTTTTAACTCTTGTTCAATTGGATTTGCAACTTTTGTCCAATTGAAATTTAATTCACGTTGGAAATGTAAGGGATTATTGTTACCTACTGCATTCGGTATGTAGATGTCAGGTACTTCATTTTGAAGAACAGGGTTTAATATTCCTGTATCAGGTGCAAAGTTAAATTGATCACAATTAGGAATTTCTTGCCTTTGATTAGGCAAGAAGTTATCTTCTAAACGTGCCCTTTCAAGATTTAGATTTTGTTCACAATTAGGTCTGACTTCAATATTATGCCACTCATTTACTTTCCAAACCTCAAACCTTTCCTTTAGATTCTGAAAATCTACTGCTTTATCCGGTTTGTGGGGCAATATAAATGTTAATATTTTGTTAAGCCTATCCTCAAAAATTTTAGCATTATATGTTTCTAATTCCGTTAAATTTTCGATGTTTCTTATCCTTGCAAAATAATTTTGACAATCGGTCAGTTGTTTACCAAAATCAAATCTATGTAATGTGTTTAAGTCAATTTGTCGCTCGTTCTCTAATAGTTTTTGTAGTCTTTGTCGTTTTTGTCGTACGTTTCCTGTTGTCGTACTCCTCCGTATCCTAAGTTGGAAGTTAATGTTCGTTTCGTCTAATTTATTCGTTTCGAGAATCGGTCCCACTTGTTCCTCCATGTTTATTTTTATTTCGTTTGTTTATGGTAAAAATGTATATATGTGAAACAGATGACTTACCAGTCGGAGTCAGTTTACCTGGTCAGATGTGAATTGTTTATACTTTAGTTTTTATAATTTTTAGAAGATTCGTTGTGTTATTTTTTAATGTTTTCTTCTTATCTCCTTTTTGATTTTCAACTGCTCTGGTTTGATTATTTTCGTTTGATGAAATTGTTTAACTATCCTGTCCTTTTTGTTAGTTATTTTAATTTCTTTTCCAAAATTTATTTATTTATTGAAATTCCTTAATTGAATCCTTTCTTATCCTGGTCACGGCACAATTTTTTGTCCCAGAAGTTCATAAAGAAAAGTTTCCAAATTCAATAATTCAAGGATCTTTATTAAAAGATTTTTTGTAAATATTCTAAAATTCATAAGATTATTAAAACTGTTAAAAGTTCCTTAAAATCTTTAAAATCTATTAAAAGTCCTTGAAATCTTTATTTCAACCAATCCTCTAAAAATATCTATCTTTATCTGTTCAGTAAAATTGTTTTCAATTATAAAAATGTTTTTCTATTTTTAAAAGGATGTAAATCGTCACCTTACTCTTTAAAGAATTTAAAAAAGAGTGAGTTAACAATCCATTTTATTTAATAATTTTGTTATTATTATTTTTGTCTTTCACATCTGACGGTAGTAAATCATCTGATGTATGTTTATGTTATGTGTGAGCGTATTCAGTTTGTCCTGTGAATGTATGTATGTGTTGTTGTGTGTGTGTATAAGTTTATTATATTACACTAGTTATACATAACCAAGGTATAACTCACAACATAATTTGCCAAAAGCAAATACAAGACAAACTAAAAGATAACTTTCCCAAAGGTACTTTACTTTAGATTACTTATTTTAGAATACATCAGATTACTTTACATTTCATGACGCAATTACAGTATTAAAATAATAAAAACTTTAGAACTCAAATTACAACGAGATCCGTGTGTCCCAAATACATAATCCATCCCTACTTTCAAAAGATAAATGACAAAAACAATACACTTTAATTTAATCAATACAAAGACCTTTACTTACCCAATAATTTCCGCTGCGTCGGGCGCACGGAAAGACAAAGGAAGCGAAACGACAAGACTCTACATAATGGTGAAATAACAATAAAATACTTTGCCAACAGCACTTGAAAACATTAATAGAACATAGACGATATTACTTTTACACCAAATAAAGAAACTGTTTAAACATTTTGATACCGCTTGGAATTTGCCTAAGAAGGCACTAGACCGACATCCTGCGCTTCTTCATCGTTCAACGTCCAGGATTCAACAGGCCGAACAAACAACCAGATAACCCCCAGCCAGGGGCAGAATGGAAGTCACGCGATATTAACCGACCAATCACAGCCCTTCTACCGATCATCCGATGTCTGACTACAGCCTAAACAGCACGTACACACCCCGAGATGTTGATGACCTCACACAAAACAGGATAGGAGGGGTGGAACATATTCCATACCCGCACACAAAAGAAAAAATGAAATTCACTACTCCAATCCACAGAACAAAGACAAAATATCATTTGACCACAGGATCGGATGCATTTTGAAAGAAATAGATGAAAGTACCAACAAAACTCTACAATATTATAGAATTAAGTATTCGAGGAATAAAATAATGAAATATAAAATTAAAGAAATAAAACTAAATTTAGAAAAACTACTTATAAACGTTACATGGTTTATCAGGAAATTGTAATTTCTTGCAGGCTGTACCTGTTTTCTCTGATGTTCTGTCTTTCTGGACGCGGATGCGACTAACTTGGGCTTTCATCCGTGTAGCATGCAGATCTCTTTTTACCATCCGTATTCTACCGTGCCTGTTCATGTTTACTTTATTAAATTTTTTTCTTTTATTTTTTTTATTTTAAATATAGTAACCTCTGTAATTGATTTCCGAAATCGAATTGTATTATGATTTATTTGTAAAAATATAAAAAATCTTTAATTCTTTCCTAGTCACATACTTTGAAAATATTTATTGCATCTTTAATAGAATTAATCCATATTGTCTTATGATATTTTTTATACTAGTCTGTGATTTGCAATTTGTTTTGGTAATACTGGAATCACTATGTTTTGGTAAATATTTTGCATTATTTTCATTAAACTGTCGAGCAACACAATGTCTGTTAAGTGAATTTACTACCGCAACCATTTCCTCTCCTATTTTTTTATGTTTGCCTTGTTCCTTGAAAGGTGTAACTGAATGAAGCATTCTCCAATATACTGCACTAATTATTCCACTATTTTTACACTATTACACTATTATTTCACTACATTTAAGTTATTGTGCAATTTTACATATAGCGTTAATTAAATTTTACGCTACAATTTAATTACATTTTTCTTTAAAACTTAGAAATTTTACATATTGATCAAGATGCGTCTTTTCGGTTTCAGATCTTCATCTGACTCCCCTACTTTTAAAAATTATAGCGTCCAGCTTTTGTTAATCTTGTATCAATCCGTTAATTTTAAATTGTCCAATTCATATCATTGTCCATCATGTCGTACAACCAATCACATCGTATTACCGAGGTCAATTTAGTATGATCTCATTCAATATACATCCTACACGTGCCACAATATTTCTTTGTAACCTCCGATATACCAAAAATGTCACAAAAAACTATTTTTATTTTTATTTATAATTTATTTTTATTTCGGTACTATTCCGACAAAGAAATAAAAGATTTGAAAAATAGTCGTTGATATGGATTTATTCTTTAATTTTTTTACTTGTTATGTGTTTTTATCACACTACAAGGGCGCATCTCCGAATTAATTATCTAATTTTGTAATTGGCTGAGAGATGATACGTGATTGAGATAGCCTCAAGTAGAATGCAGCGATAAATCTGGTCAATAAGATAGATCAATTGATTGACGCAATTCCGTTACGTGGGAACATCTTTTTAGAATATTCCACGAACACAGAGATAGCGCGCGGTTTAAAAATACGTTACAAAACTAAACAAATTTTTAGACAAAAATAAACAAAAAAGTTTTTGAGAAAGATCCTTGAGATCTCAAGGATCTTGAGGTATCTTTAGATACCTTGTTTTTAGATGTAATTAGGACCTTGAAGGTACCTATCTCAAGGCACCTTCAAAAGATCTTGTTTTTTTTTGTAGAAAACAGTTCCACAATTATTTTTTTTATTATTGAACAATCGATCCGGTTTTTTTATCGATTAACTTTGGCTGCGAAGCCAAATAATATAGGGTCTGTTTTCTGAACGGTAGCTTGTCAAAATCTACACAAACTTCTCGGATCAGCGGCATAAAATCTAGATCGAGTGTTGGGTATGTAAGATTACACAACAATGCGTTGAAATCTTGATATGTTTTTACATTTCTCACTCCGTAAAAACTTCTTTCCAGTACTTTAATCAGTTGGCACATATTGATACTGGACAGCTGAATGTTTACAGCATGAGTTGCTACTAGGTTACGACAAAATAACCATGTACGATTATCTATCGATGATGGTTTTGCGTATAACAAAAAGTCTTTTTGGGATAAATTCCATTGCATATTTAAAATATCTATTTGGTTTTGAAACACTAAATCGCTTTCTACCTTCGCATAAAATTGAATAGGAGTTATTTCTGCGTCAAACACCAACATACCAAGGGGACTTATGTAACCCCTCATCTGTAATTCCATATTCATTTTTTTAAAAATCAGCAACTTTGTATCTGAAAATAAATTAACCTAAAATTATATAAATTATTCATGGCGATACATTAGTTTTGAGAGAAACAAAACCTAAAAATTATGTGTAAATTTTGCAAAATAAACCAATGTTACATTAATACCGATTTAAAATTCATAATCTTATCAAGATCTTTTTTGAATGGTATTTTTTTAATTCCTTCATATAGGATTTACGCTTCTATAAGGAGCTTTGTCGGAACTAACATTATAAAACGAGAACGGATTCCCGACAAAATTTGTTTATACACGATTGTTTTATTTTACAGATAATGGAAAGATTGATGCAGTAGATCGCATTCCTTCATTATGCCAATCTACATACTCACAAACTGTTAACCGACGAAACTAAACTTTTTTAAATACGACTTTTACAAATTAAACGTCGATTTTATCCCCTTCCTTCCTGTCGGACACGTGTTTATTTTCTGAGTAGTTAATTAAATTAAATGCGAATTATTCATGCTTATTTTGTCAATAATTTATTATATATTTTAAATAGTTTATTATTCATTTTTAATTATCAATTTTACGGTAGTATGTATAGCAGAATTAATGTTTGTTATTTATAGTGCATAACGTATTGTAAATAATATTATTTAAAAAACTTTATAATGTATAATAAATAATTATTATTTTTACCAAAAGTTTTTCTAATATTTATTGCTCATACCCTAATAGATCTTAGTAATAAGTGTTAAATTATTCTTGAATTTAAGCTGCAAAAAATACGAAAACTCATACAGTTTTTATCAAAACACGATCAACATAAAATGGTGGGTTTACAATAATTTAGACCACCAAAAACTGGAAAGTTTGAGACGTTCAATGGTTATGGAAACGATCGACAACATAAAAATAAGACATGAGTTGTTTCAAATAATTTGAGAAAAGTAAATCAGTCATCACAGACATGAACTAGTGTTATGGAGTTACTACCAGCGGCATATGTTGAACTTTTGACAAGGGTGTGCAGTCGGAAATTCTAATTTTACTCTAATATCAATCCATCATTGTAGACACAATTAAAACGAAATTAACCTATTTTTTATCTTTTCTGTTACGTCAGTATTAATGTCGATATATTGTTCTTCTCATTGGATAGGCCAGAGTATGTATACCGTATGGTGCTTTAAAAATCCAAGATGCGGAACGACCCGTAGTTAAGTCCAATATTGTCAGTTCTTTCCCGAATTGCATTTGAAGTACTGAAAGTTTATAATCATGGCTGCCGATTATATTACTGTTTTACTGTTGTATCTATCTCCTCGTTATAAATAACCGATTGATAATATATTGCATACAGTATAATTTGTGTTAGCTGAAAAATTATCAAAATGCCGCCTCAACGGTTTAATTGTTTTCGATCTTTCACATAGGAAAATACACTCATAAACCGCATTCACTTCATAATCATTCTGTGTAGTCGATGTAAAATATATTACGCCATCCGCATCACAAAACATACCCTCTCTATAATGGGTAAGATCCAAAAATTTCCCAGACGTCTTGTGCAATACTTTAACTGGTGGTAGGGAAGATTCGACAACTTTGTCCATGGTTTCGGCAATTAATTCCGTGTGTAGATCGTATAATAAGGATAAGTCTTTGAATTTTTCGTATTCTTTAAAAGGTTCTTCCAATTCACAATAAAGTCTATTATAAGAAGTTATAAGATTATCCAAGTAATGTAGCGAATATAAAATTAAATTTTTTTGTTGGTAGTATATTTTCTTCACACACAAAGTGACGAGCTGTATCAAAAAATTATCATATGTCGATAGCGGTGTCTCTTTTGATTTGTAGCATAGCTCGATTCTCTTGTTATCCAAACAGATATATTCCTTGATAAGTTTTTCTTTTCGTTCAACAATTTTCCTGGTTAGATTACAGCGGATATCCTTATGGAAAACAATATATTCGTTTCGTTGAGAAGGCGGTAGACTGACCTTCAGCGATTTCGAGAATATGCGCGAACGCCTTATTTCATGTTCCATTTGTATAGTGAACTTATATGACTGCCGACAGAACTATTTAATTAATATCTTATCCATAAGAGGAATTATTATTTTCTTGAAACTTATAACGTAAATGAGTAGAAGAAAAAAACATATTATTGTTACAATAAATATATCCACATTTAAAATTCGAAGACATGTAGTGGTAAATATCAGCCCGATATTAAATGCCACAGAACCGAACAGGGCTTTCGTTGTTGTGAAATCGTTGTCATCACTGTTAGTTTTTGCAGTTGTCGATTCAAATTCAGCTGACCTCTTTAAAATAATTTTTGGCAATATCATTTTTTATTTTATTAAAGAATTTTTTCGTTATCAAATTTACTGGTATATATATAATAATAATTCCAAGTTTTATACAAAACAAATATTTCTCAACGTCATTTTCAATGTTTTTGAAATTCGAATGATGTGTCGGACCCTGTATTTCGATTCCAGTATTGTAGGCGGGGATAAAGAAGTCCAATTCTCGTCTCGAGTTTGGTAATTTTGTATTTACCAGTATGTTTACGTCTGGCCCAAGAACTTGTTTCAACATAATATACGCCCGTAACTCGGTGTAACTGTTGAACTTCTTATTTTCAAAACAAATTCTTTTAGAACGAATTTTCATTCTCTTTTTTAATGTTTTAATTTTTTGGTTGGAAAGTTGTTATTACACCATTATATTACTCAATAATATGATAGTATAACAACCACTACTATATCTGAGTTGTTTCGTTCGATTCATTATTAAGCATGATTTGTTTTTATTGTATCAACTCCCCACCATTATTTCGTATCGAGTTAGTATTATATTTTAAGTCCTAACTTTTGCTATAAAATTTTATTATAAAAATTATCGATTTTTTTTTATTTGTCTGTCAGATAAATAAACCATAGTTCCGACTATTTCGATTAAAAACAGAAATTAGCGGTATATAGATTATAGTAAATCTTCTTTTTTTTTGGTTTAATGTCCGACTCTTCTGCAATATAGTAATTCGAATGTACCAAAATTATTTATAGTGTTTTGAGCTATACCATATACTTTTAAAACGAATATAGCCTCAACAGCCTTTTGGGAACCAGACTCAACTGTTCTTCATCATCATCCAAGCGAGCATAAACAATTGAATGATCTATATCCTCGTGAAATACATCCAAAAAAGTGGTCGTCAAATTGTAATGTAAAGAAAACAATCTCCAATTCAAAACACCGTTTTTTCTATAGTGTTTAAGAAAACGTATCGATAGATCGTAGTAATTTGCGCACAGTAGATTAAAATCTATTCGCTCTTCGTATTCTTGAATAATTTTTTCGCTGATGGAGCGGTGAGACACTAAAATATTCCAATCGAGTTGATCTGCGCAGCGTCGCACAAGGTCGTCTTCATGGCTTCTATATAAAAACAGAGTATATAAATGTACTGCAACGATATCATGGAGATTGTTCAAGAAGGATTAGACACAACCAACCTGATGATGGATTACGAAAAGGTACTTGCCGCCGTATCTTGTAGGAATGAAAACTGGACGAGTTTGCTTTACACCCCACGATTTCTAACCCACGAGATTTTGGTGATTGTGTATTTTGGTGTAAAAGCTAACGTGCCTCTTCAAAAAATCGCTACCGATATAGTAAATGCGGTTTTTGAAAGGCGATTCCACAAAAAATCGAAAATCATTTACAGGTTGAAGAAAAACACTAGAATATTTTTTGACGTATTGGCGAAGCGGTTACTGAACAATTTTGAAGGTGAAAATGTTAAGTTAAAAGAAAACAACGCTCCACTGTTCGAGAAATTATTTCTAGACGCTGATATTAAAAACACTCACGAACAATTATGTGAAATATGTCACACATCTTCTTTCGATTTTGCCGACCGACTAGCTACTGCTACGTACGCCATTAAACATGCTATACCAACAGGAGTGTTTAAGCAGTGTCTGACCAAGGCGCTGGCGAAACGAAAAAGCGAAATTAGTAATAATACTCCCGACGCAGTATTAAAAATTATTTCGTTATCGGTCGTTGATAACACCGAATTTTTAACAATGGGTTTGTATAAAGAGGTGATAATTTATCACAATACGATCGCAAATATACTAAAATACCAGAGAGTAAGTAGTATATAAGAGAGTATCCTGGACCATTTTCCACCAATCTTCAAAATCACATAAAACCGAGATGAGAGAAGCCGATGAAGCAGTTACTATTGAAAAATCAGAAGACAATATGACTGATGTAAACCTCGATAACTCCGGCGGCAATACTCCTCTTAATTTCACAGCTTTTGTTGACCAATTAAACAACAATGCGAATCGATTCAACTTCAAATCCTGTCCGAGGTATTTTGTCTGGCTTGTTTCGTCGGTGGTATACTTCGCCAGCAAAGAAAATATAGATAAGAAAATGCTGTTTCAAACATTGGCCGGAATATATGGAGAACTCTTCGGCGACAAATGGAAGGTGGAAACCATTTTGAACAGAACCCGATATTTTTACGATGAGCTGATGTACTACGAGTCGAACTATGAGAATTTGGACACGAAGGTGATCAACGGTCGTGATGAAAAATGTGAAGAGTTGAACTTTTATAGCGTTAACCTCACGAAGAGCCGGAGTGAGCTGAACAGTCTACTGTATGACTTCGTCCAAGAATGTAGCTTCAACTTCCATAACCGTTTACTAGTGAGCACTTTTGCTTTTCTCTACGACATATCGATTGCGGATTTCCGAGTTGTTATTCGAACGCGCATATCCAACAAGATATCTGATCTGCCGAACTATGATGATCCACTTCTCACAAGCATTGCAGAAAGAATTCTACACAACACATTCAAACGTACTGTTCAAGCTTATCTCACTTTGTGGCATTTCTATGTGGCTATAGACGAGTTCATGGATTAGAACGATTTCGCTCTACATAAAAAGCATTTAAGGCTGCAATTATTTTTACAATCGTGACAAAGCAGATGGCCACAATAATACATGTGAGTAAGCACTGAATTTTTTCTACAACAAATGAAACATTCGCCAACTACCCTATTACTGAAAAATACTGTTTCTTTTTTAATTTTTTTAATGACAACACCTGACAAGTGCATTTTTATATATTGTTTTCTTGTAAGTATTCGGTGAAATAAATTTATGTATAAACACATATATGCTTAATTACTTTTTAATAATATTTCTTATTGGTAGATGTTGGAAAAAAATTAGGGTAGATAGATTGATAGAGTTGTATTTATATATAAAAAATACTGCTTTGTGATTGGTTATCTTGTTCTGTCTGGCTGACTACCTTACTGCCTGACTGCCATTCTGACTGATCATCTGACTAATAATTTGACTAGCTGATTGCTTTCTGACTACTACCTGTCCGCCTGACTGGTTATGAATGACTGTCTGATTGGTTATCTGACTACCTTATTGCTTTCTGACAGCTATCTGTTTACCTGATTGGTTATTTGACTAATTGATTGGGGAACATGAAAAACAGTGTCAACCACCAAGTTATATAGTAAAATAATCACAAAAAAAAATATTCACAATTCTAAATACACATCTGAAAAGGATGTAATTAATATCTCTGAATCTATGTAAAGCATAACCCAGAAAACATATATATAGAGCTGTAATGGGTTTTCTAAGAATGATGATATTACAAAGACAAATTCTAGTATTAATTAACGAAACTTAACAGTCGGACGTTAAACCAAAAGAAAGAAATATAAATTATTTAACATAAAATATTATAAAACATAAACGAAAAATTTAAATGGACATCCAATTTTACTTTTTTAATAAACAGCAGCAGTAACAAACATGAGATCTAATGAAAATTGAATTCACTAATCTAGATCGAAAATAATTTTAAATAAACAAAACTAATAATCAAAAAAGTATAATTTCAATTTAATTTTAGTTATCTTAAATAAAATCTAAATATTCCAAGCTAAATAGTAAGAAAAAAATATAAAATTATAAATAAATACACCAGAAGGTAAATACCAAAATTTAATTGCCGGCCGCATTGGCGCAGTTGGTAACGTGCTCGCCTCTCATCATGCGGTCTTGGGTTCGAATCCCATTCAGGCACGGCGTTTTTTTATACGTTACAAAATATCATTTCATACTCACCGTCTGCATTAACAGTAATTGCAGAACAGTCGGACGTTAAACCAAAAAAAAAAAACTTTAATTAAAGATGAATCAGGAAAACAAAAATTTGTATAATATAAATAAATAATTTAACCATTTAAATAATCATAACTAATAATGAAAATAATTAACCTAAATTAAATTAAAATAATTCTAAATCAAAACTAAATATATAAAGTGAAAAGTTGTAAGATAAAAAAATGAAATAAATATGTCCTATAGGTACGAAATTATAGTCTGTGATTTCGCGTTCGAAACTCTCATCAGTCAAATTTTTTTTAATCGCTAAAAAATACAGTTTTCTGTTGATGCCATTTAATCGCTATTTTTTTGTGGTGGTGTTGGGGGTTGTGTAAACCGCTTCGTTGAGAGTAACGTACCCTAACTTTCGTACCTATATGAAGGGACACACTGTTGCGCACGTCATGTACAATGTATGTCGCACCGTCTTGTCGGATCAAATTAAATTTTTAGCAAGAAGCCAGTTCCACCTTCGTATACGGACCCTGAGAGATACGACCCCAATTCAACCGCTAACCGAGATACAAGCGAATATATTTGTATGGGTATGTATAGATTAGTGTTGTATGTGTAGAAAAATGTGTATTTATGAAAGAATAAAAATGTGTATACCCAAGAAATTGCCTATATAGGCGGGTGAAATTTTTAAACGTTTATTTTATTGACTCAAAAAAAAATTACGGTAACATTATAACTTGGTATTTAAAAACAGCCAAACGTGTATTGAGTAAATTTATAATAAATATTATTTTACAAATTGGTAGATTGTGGTTACGAATAAAGAATGGTACATAAAGAAGTTTTAAATTTTTACTTGATAAAAAAAATATGGAAGTTCCTGTAGACGAGCGAGATGTTTTAAACGATACAGAATTTTATGAATTTTTTTTTTTGGTTTAACGTCTGACTGTTCCGCAAATTGCTGCTAATGCAGACGGTGAAGGATGAAATGAATTTTTTGTAGCGTAAATTATAAACTATAAAAACTGGTCATCTGTCTGACTGTTTTGCTGGATACCTGTTTGCCTGACTGGTTATCTGATAACCTGACTGCCTATCTGCCAGACAATCGACTGGTTATCTGGCTGACTCGTTAGTTATCTGACTGCTTCTCTGGAACTCTTATTGCTAAGTATAAATTTTCAATACATAATTCGGCCCAACTACAAACGACTTAAAATAAAATGCCAAACATTAAAATTTATTTTAAGTAGATAAAATTTAAAGAAATTAGTTATATACCTTAAAAACTAGCATAAAATTGTATTGATGCCCTGACTGCTCTATCAGTTATCTATCTGACTGCTTTCCTGCATACCTGACTGCCGGACTGGTTATCTAATAACCTGACCGCCTACCTGCCAGACAATTTACTGGTTATCTGACTGACTCGTTGGTTATCTGACTACTTCTCTGGAATCCTTACTGCTAAGTATAAATTTTCAATACATAATTCGGCCCAACTACAAACGACTTAAAATAAAATGCTAAACATTAAAATTTATTTTAAGTAAGTAGAAAATTTAAAGAAAATAGTTATATACTGTAAAAAATAGTATAAAATTGTTTCGATGCCCTGACTGCTTGACCAGTTATCTATCTGTAACACCCCTATCGCCGCCGGTAACACATACGGCAAAAAAAATAAAGCGATAGGTCGGGCAGGGTGTTAACAAAACAATTAAGGAAGCACAAAAACAAACAAACGGGAAATCGTTGCATGAATGAAATAAATCAGTTATAGTAAGTAGTAAAAAAAAATTTAATTAACAACAAGAAATAAATATAGAATTAAATACCAGGAAGGTACAATATAGTACAACCTTAAATGACTGAATGTTTTATTACAAGTTAGGTCCAGACTAGATATTTTCTGTGTTAAATTTTGATTTTTAGCAAACAATAAATATTAACTATATGTATGTTCATGCTAAGAACAACTGAACATATTAAATTGTTGGCCAACTTTTTTTTATTTTTATTAATTTTGTTTAGCATGCTAGCAGCTTTTTATAAAACCATTTTTTATCATTATAATTCTTAGAAGTACCCCAAAAATTACAATAAAAAAATAAAAGTTATTTAACCTTTTTAGTAAGGTGTAACAGAAATAATAGTGAAAGGTTCAAATGTTACTTTAAATTTATCAAAAAAATATTAAGAAAAATAATTACACAGATTCATATTAGATTCTTAAATGAGAGTGAAATAATAAATTGATTTTATTATATTATGCAAATAAAGAAATTAAATTTAATTGTAAAATGTTCCTGGTTGCCTGTTGTAGTTAATGAATTGACATGAAATACTTTTAAAACAGGTTAGTTGCAAATCATAGATTTTCCTGCCCAAAACATGTAGTTATTGAAAAGGATTCAATTTCGATTGACCTTTTTTAAAAAAAAACAAATGCGTCGGTCGCCACAAAACACTTTAGGTCGATGAAAGAAAACTTCACATAATGAAATAAAAGGTGTAACATACCAAATGTTGTTAACACACTTGTGCAGTAATACAAACGCATGAGCCGATCTAAGAAGATCATTGATGAAAGCAATTATCCAAATTAGATTCAGAAGCACTCTAGGCATCAAATGACCAGGAAACACCGCACATCAAATTACAGGATACAGGTTAGGTGAAAATATTGTCATGTTCGGGAGTCGAACATCCATGTACAAAGCTGATTATGAATGGTGATTGGTTATTAAACGGATGTTTCCATCCACGGACTCCAACCCATTTTAATAACTGGGCCGAAGAAATACTTTTCCAAAAGTATTAAAATTATAGAATTCAAGTAATAAAATTATTACATATCTACTGCACTTTACTCGGTGAAATTACGACAGAGAGTGTGGCCAGTCATGCTCATGGAGGCAGCTCAACACGAGGGCCGAACGCAGTTCGTAGAAAAAAAGGTAGAGCGCGCCACCGGACGGCAAGTTAATAAACGTCGCCCGTAGAAACGAGTAAATGGAAACCAAAACAATAAACTACGCCAACAAAACCCTAAAATAAGTAACAATCTGAAATCAGATGTTACAATCTGAATGCTTTCCTGCATATCTGAATTTTCTTAATACGAATTTAAATTTTATATTTTATTAAATATAGAAAAATCTAAAGATAAATACTGTAAAAGAAAAATTTGGAATAAAACATTGTGATCAAAAGTAAAATAGAAAAATTTAAAAACAATTTACTTTTAATAGTAGGAATTTTTGTAAAATAACTGAAAGAGCAAATAAACTAAAGTATTGAGAATATTTAAAAATATAACTGAGTTTTTACTTAAAGAAATTCACATATCTATTGGTCCCCAGACAGAGGTATAAAAAAAGAATTTTAAGAAACTTTTTGTCTGAATTAAACCCCAGCCCGGCTTGAACAGAGTAAAAGGGAAAACTCTATTAGCCTAATAGGCAACAGAGATTCCAAAATGCGGATTCATACAATCCAAAAGGCAGCCTACGTGAAAACGATTGAAATAAAACGTAAAATGTAAAGCCTAAGAAAAAGAATATGAAATACTATTATGAAAGAACTGAAAAACATATGTGCTTGAATAAAAAAATTAAATAATGAAACAGATTTTATTATTTTACCAAATAAACGAAATGAAATTTTTTTGGTAAAGTATTACACTGGGTATCTGATAACCTGACTGCTTATCTGCCAGACCATCGACTGGCTATCTGACTGACTCGTTGGTTATCTGACTGCTTCTCTGAAATCCTTACTTGCAAGTATATAATTTTTTTTAAATAATTCGGACCAAATACAATAGACTTAAATAAATTATTAGAGCCTTTTAATTTATTTTAAAGTAAGCAGATAAAATTTAAAGAAATTAGTTATTAACTGTAAAAGATAGTATAAATTTGCATCGATGTCCTGACTGTTTGACTGGTTATCTGTCTGACTGACTTGTTATCTAATAACCTGACTCCCTACCTGCCAGACAATCGACGGATATCTTACTGACTCGTTGGTTATGTGACTTTAACCAATTACAAAAGCATTAAAAGAGAATAGTAGAATATTACGATTTATTTATATTATGAAGCCAACTGAAACAATTTTTCTTATTTGAAAGTAAGCAGATAAAATTTAAAGATATTAGTTAAATACCATAAAAGCGAGTACAACAGTCCACCGATGCCTTGACTACACGACTGGTTATCTGACTGACTGTTTATCTTCTTACCTGACTGGTTTTCTGGCCACATGTCTGACTGCCTATTTGTCAGACTATCGACTGGTTATCTGACTGTCTGCTTATTTGCTTACCTGACTGGTTTTCTGTCAACCTGTCTGACTGCCTATCTGTCATACTATCAACCGATTACCTGACCGTCTCGTTTTTCAACTGACTGCTTCTCTAGATACTTGACTCCTATCTATCTTACTGACTACCTGCCTGACTACTTCACTGCTTATCTGATAACCACCTGACTGGCTATGTGACTGCCTGACTATCTAATTAGTTATCTGTCTGTATATTTTCTTGACTATTTTTCTGATTGATTATCTGGCTGCTATCTGACTAGTTATTTGAGCATAAGGGAAAACGTTGGTAGTCAACTAAATGAAAATTATCGACTGTTATTCAACGTCTGTCAACGCGCTCATAAAGTATGTAATAAGTCTGTGGGTGTCGAAATTATGGTTTTTATATAGAAACATTACTGTTGGTTAGTTCAGCAAATACTGTCGGCAAAATGTGGGATGTAGATCTTTTTATTTCTTACGCAGAATGGAGAAATTTAATTGTATATTAATTCACGTGCAATTAAGTACATAATTAAAATGAATACAATAAAAATTTACAAAAAATACACTAGAGTTTAATGCGGCATGCGCAAGGCAGATAAGATTTGGTAATTATGTGGGTCCATATAAATTGTGACTACTATTCATCCGATATTAAAAAAATGGAACATATAAATTTCATTGATGGTGTTTGCCATTATAAAGACGTTCCTGTGCTAGTTGACGAGACTGACACGAGCTACGTGCTGAAGAACAAAAACAACGCGGCAATAGTCGAAGCGTATATAGATTATGCGACGCTTTTGACAAATAGTCAGTTGATCAGAATTCAGGGCCTTAATTTCTCGTTTGAAAACATCTTGAGAATGGCCTGGGTGTCCAGTGGTAAAAGTTTAATCCCAACAATATGTTTGCTGGACGCTGCGTTGTACAGCAACAGTGACGTTAAGTCCTTCACATCTTTGAAGAGACTGGCCAAATGGTATCATTTCGTTTCGTCGCGGTGCCACGGAAAGTATGTGCCTTTCGAACCGGAGGAAAAATTTCCAGTATACAATCTGTTTAAAACTTTGAACGTAAACCTCGACCGCCTGAATACGGACGATAAAAACCACATCAACGAAACATCGGGACTGTTCGATTTCCCCACTAATCTCGACAACGTCACCTGGTGGAATCTGGTGGTCGATAAACATAGATTTCCACTGCCTACCTACGAATCGTGGGAAGATTGTTACAACGACATGCAACATCCCACAGAATGTTTCGCCGTATTGAACAGCGTCATGCGGATCGTCTGTGCTTGGGAAGCCGCCTACGTGGATTTTCGGGCCCTGTTGTCCGCTTCAGTGGTTTTCATATATTTCCTGCAAGACACCGGCGCTTCGCTTAATGAATATACCGGTATTCTACCTTTATTGCAATTTGTGACGGTGGCCGCTCATAAACCCACGGCCGAACTGGAACCGACAGAAGAATTGTTCAACTACGCCGATCAGAAATATCAGAAAGCGTTGAAGAGCAAATGTCGTAGCAGCCACGTTCTGCATCTAAAAGTGGCTCAGATAAGTGAAAATTTTGTTGTGTCCGAATTCACAGATCTCGTGAATTTCATCCTGCACAACATGAAAGCCCTCTACTCTGACTGCGAAACGTTCGACCATTTCTTGGCCTATATGAGAAACGTATTCGCCAAGAGGAAAAAGCCAGAATTACTGTATTATATTAGCATATACGCCTTTGCTATGCTCACCATCAGGCTGGGAAAAATCAAATCGTATTCCGCATTCGAAAATTTAGAGTTACAGGGCATCAAGATCAGGAGCGAAGAAACAGTGAACGAGAGAATCAAAGACGATATAAAAATTTTACACAAATTTATCAATCCATTTTTACACTACCTGCGTACTTTGCAATCGAATCCCACCTTCGATATTTTCGCTTTAAACGACGAAACGATATACTACTTTTTAAAATCCAGTAACACTTTCTCACATGTTATCGAGTACATATTGAAATCTATACTACCGATTATAACGAGCTACGTAAAAAATTTCGAGATGTAAGATTTTTCCCAATTCTGTAAATCGCCACCTCACCAACGGTCTGATATGGAAGGGTCTCCGGTTCCTTCATATTGTCATACACACCACGGTTTTGTATAATTTCGTTGGATTCGATTTCCGGATAGGATACTTTTACAGACCGGGCGGTGAAAAATGAACGCCTGCTGAACACGGTTTTTTCTGAAACAATTCAAACTCGACTAGAGACGGATTGAAATCTACGCATTTTAAACGCGACGCTTCAGTATTGTTGTTTATTATAGATATAAGTTTGTTACAATGGCCGATTTTGTTGGTCGTTAAAAAGGGTGGTGAAAGAATTTTTCCTGACACGTTTATGCTTTATTTATGAGATTGTAAATCGTTTTTAAACTTTTTGATAGCGCTGTTATAGCATTTCACTAAATATTTTTCCGCTGTCCTTTTATATAAGTTAAGGTAAAAGCCTGCAAAATGCCCATTCGAGTTCATTAGTTATTTCTTTAGTTCGTGGTAACCTCTCCGAATGCTGGCTAAATATTATTACGTACCTTTTAACACTTAAATTTTTACTGTCGGGTAATGAAAACTGATTGTTTTCTTTGCATACATACTCATAATTATATATAATATGGCTACGTACATTTCCCGACCGATCAGAGCATGATGGCGTCTTGAAGGATGTAATGGAATGTTTGTTACTGATTGTATCGAGTCGCATAGATCTGTCACATCTCACGTATTTGTTGACATAATTCACACCGACCGCGTGTGTGTCTATTTCCTCTATTCCTTTGCGACAATATGGAAGTTCTTCAATAAAACTGTTTCTACTAGGCAACATAAACATCGTACGTGTACACGAGTTGTCGGCGCACAGGTCTTTAACAAATTTATGATCAGTTCTACCGCGTCGACAATTACCCGGCTTTTCATTACTTGATGTGCGGTTTTTTTGTATAGTTTCCTTGTAATCGACATCAACATTTATTGGCAAATTCCTCAAACACGAGATTAATTTTTTACCAAATATTATGTGCTCCACCGCAGCAAGGTCAGTCGGAGAGTAATATAAACAATATCTTTCGATTGTATTCACGGGTCGTGTGAACTTATCACCGTTGAACAATCTAATACTGATATTAAGAGTATTCGCAATCCTGCTATAAGCGCCGCGATAATAAGGACTATCGTCTTGGGTCGGCAAGACAAAATCACCAATTTCCGGTTTCAATATTGCAAATTCTTTGTGAGTCGGGTCTACAATGCGATTTTCTTCTTCTATTTCAAGATTTAGAAGATTTAATTTTTTCAGCGGTAAATGAAAATATCGATCTAATGGAGGTTTATACACCAACGGGATACCACCGTTAAAGTGCTCATCCAAATCGAACGGGACGCATTTCTGCAGGTTTTCGTCGAAAACGGTTATACATCGCATGTCAGGGGTTTGCAAATACAGATCGAAATATTCCGAATTTTTCGTTATATTGTAATCCTGTAACTGTTTGAACTGAGTATGGGCCGATCTACAATCCGGCGGACATGATGTAGTTACTGTAGAGTAATCGACACATGTATTATACGCAGGGGATTTAGTCCATAACGGCGGAATCGCTGCGGGTGTACGCGAAGTAGAATCACATCCTTTACGCTTGACCAACGACCTCGCCACTTTATCGTCAATATAGCTGATAGATAATTGGTCGTCTGCCCCAACTAGACAATTAACGATTTTACCCGAATAGTTGTCAGTGAAAACGAAAACTTCGTTTTTGGCGACCGTCAAGCATTCGTTCGGCAAGTCAGAACAGGTCAGTGTGTCCGGATCAAAATACTGTTTCTCTGCATATTTGCACGAACGCGTTTCGGGTAAACCATTCACGCATTCTGTGTATTGGTAATATGGCAGGTTCGAGTTGTGATTTACGGTACCGTCCGGACTCAGGAGGCAATAGTTTAAAGCACCACACGGATATCTACCGTTTGGTATGTAACCATGCTCGCCGCAGACGTGAACCCGTCTGATTTTATTGTCACCTTCGCACTCGAATATATTCTTTGCGTCCGCACGATCCAAGACGTATTGGCCGGATTGTTTTCTGTAGCAGATATTTTCCTTCACACACCCAGCAGACTCGGCGAAAACAAACCCCTCCGGACACCATCTCTCGATCGGCGCCGATCCTTCCCCGCCGACCTGCAGCTCGTATTTTCTCTCACCTTTGTCCACTATCTCGAAGTTGTTAGAAATTTTGGCGGCAACACTGGTAAACTCTTTCGCGTTTAATGTTTTACCGTCAGCAAAAGATCTCAACTGCGTCATACCGACTCGGTTGTCGTACTTAACGCGCCATTTGTGTTTCAAATTGAGAAGTATCTTTATGAATATAAAAACCACGAAAAACACCAGTACGGCGACGATCAACATTTTTTGTTACCAAAAAAATACCTCATTATCCTGTCATCGTTGTGTGAAGCCTTCTCGATGATATCGGCGAGATTCGTGCAGTCGTACACCTTTACCAAGTTGGCTCGAATCATGAGATTTATAGTGACGTGGTCCACTGGGTGTTTGCAGTTCAGTTCAAAGTACAGATATTGATATTGATTCGGTTTACATTTTGTTTGGTGAGTTGTAATTTTGGACGAAACATTCGAACAGATTAACATTATCGTTTTTTTTTGTTTGATTATTGATTTCAGCTGCTATATAAACAGACCAAACGTTCAAGAGGTAGTCAGTCTATCAAGTCAGTTAGTCGACAAGAGATAATGGAACATATTTTTTTAAAATATATTGAAGAGTTGGAAAAAGAACATGGGACATCTATATCTCACGGATTATATATCAGAATGCGTAGTATGTTTTTGGCCGAGTTCAAGAAGGAGTATATCTGCGCAGTTATAGTGGGATTCAACAACGATCAACTATACCACATGGAAGATGAAAACTATATGACTGGTACAAGAGTGTCCCATAATCTAACGGACAACAGCAATAAAATAACCAAACTCTTGAAGGCACTTAATAAGTGTCATATTGCCGTAATCAAAACTCCAATGATCCGGTCGAAAACACCCAACAGTTTTCAAACGGATCTCGAAATCTACAGTAGATTTCTACTCAACGTGCTGAACTTGCTGAGAAGAGAAAGAAAATATGACACCCTACCCGTATTAACCCTAGGCATAACGGCCTTCAATGTGGTGACACAGATTGGAAGTCTCATGAACATGCCGTACCTGAACTTCTTCAGCGCTTGTCATCCCGTTTTGGTAAAAGAAATACAGCGATCCTGCGACAAAGAATGGTCGGAGACGAGACGATTCGCCATGAAGGAACTGATAAGATATTATGAAAACAATTTCGAACGCATCCTGACGACGTTTTGCAAATCAATCGAATGCACCGCCTTGACCCAAGCGGTATAATCGTCTGCATCATCATAACACTATCGGAGGGCTGGTGTTGTTTGGCGTTTTCTTAATTAAAACATAGTTTGTATTTAAATACGCAGACAAAAATATACTAGACAAGACATGGAGACCGGCGCTGACAACAAGCTTAACGATACCAACGTCCATATATCTGGACAGTATGACATCTATCATGATGATTACAATCGAAACCGTAGCGATACTCCACAACACAACGATATACATTTTTTTTTCAAAGACGTAAGCATGAAGGTGTTTCAAAATTCAGAAGAAAATGTTCGCAAATTTCTCCCGAGAATAACAACAAGTTCGAAAGTAAAGGTCCTGGTCGACGCCCCATCTTTGGACGAAGGGGATCTGAAATCGTTGTCGCATCATACAAGACAATGGAAATACGTAAGGGAATTTCAACAGTTTGACCATATATGGCTGCCGGTATTTTCAAACAGCTTCGTATTGTATAGTAATTTCCTTCTGAACTACTTAAAAAATTCAACATATCTCATATGTTATGGGGTCAAACTGACCGAAAATATTGATCTCCTACAAATACCGGACTTATTAATTTTTCCTATATCTTCGGATGTGAAACACAACCAATTTATTGTTGACACTTTTTATAATTACAGTATCAAATTTCATTGAATAAATCGTATAAATTAATTTGAAATCATTGTTGTTTTTTTATTTATTTACCCTGCGCAAACTCCACCGATCCTGACATTTATCTTTTATTGTTTTTATTCTGTCTATATTCACTTTTACGTGCCCACGTTTAACATTCCAGTTGGTGTTTTTTCTGGAAAACTCTTCGATTATTTTTTTGGAGTTTAATCCTCGAAAAGTTACAAATGAGTCTAACGTCGATAAGATGAAATGCAACTCTCTGATGTATTTTATCACCTCGTATTCATGCTCTATTATTTTCCTCAATCCTATTTCTACAGTATCGGCTATGCAGTAAACGAATCGGTAGTAGTCGAGGTTTTGGAATCCCGACACGTTCTCGTAATGGCCTTCGAGAAAAAGTTTCAGCTCATCTAAAAACTCACTCCATTTTGAATACAGAGAAAGCAATAAGTCTAGATATTGTTGCCATTTGTCAGCAAGGAAAATAATTTCTGTGACCTTTGAGTCGATCATCTTACATATGGCGAGGTACATTTTTTATTCGGAGTCAATCATTTTATTCTTATATACAAAAGAACGGCATAAATGGCAAAAAATAGAGCGGCCAGCGTGGAAGATCCGACGCCGTTCTCCACAGATCTAACCGGTAAGTTTGCCAAATTGCTGTGTTGAATAACATCGGCAACTGATTTTGTAAAACAAGTGTGTTTTAATATAGTACCTTCTTTTGTGTCTACTGCAAATTGAATTCCATCGGGATGTGAAAACTCGTGCGAACAATATTTGTATACCTTTGGAAGGATAGGCGCAACGTCGGGATGTTGTTTGACCAATGACAACCCATGAATTTCTCCGAAATATACGGCGTCGTCGTGCAACCACAACATAAAGTCCATTTTTTAAAGAATCATTTCAAAAAAAGACAATGTCCCAAGAAAAACTCGACGTGGTGAACGAACTGTTCAAACAGCGCAGGCTTAAATTTCCAAGACGTCGGGTGATCCTGAAAGGGATCGGCGATTTGGTTCAAATTGATCTTATGGAATTTCCTGACGATGTCCGGCAAAACCGCGGACACAGGTACGTTCTAGTGGCTATTGATTGTTTTTCAAAACGTTTGTGGTGTATACCCGTGAAAAATAAAACCGGCGAGCAGATTTCCGAGGCACTTGAGGGTATACTGAAGACCATTCCTACTCCACCAAAAAACATCCAGAGCGATAAGGGAACGGAATTCTACAACGTCGTGTTCGGACGGCTGATGGAAAAATATAACATCAACCACTACAGCACTCACTCCGATACAAAAAGCCAGATAGCCGAAAGGGTCATACGGACGCTAAAGCTGTGGATATACAAAGAATTTTTCATAAGAGGACACAGGAGATGGATAGATTTTTTGGATGATATTGTAGACCGATATAACAACAGAATCCACAGAACCATCGGGTGTAGGCCGTTGGATGTCGGCAAACAGAACGAGGAAGAGATATTGCAGAGGATAAATGAAATCCGACCGGCGCCCAAACGAAAACGAAAGTCGCCAAAATTCAAAGTGGGAGACAAAGTGAGAATCAGTCGATTGAAGCAGACGTTTGAAAAGGGCTATACGTACAACTGGACTCCGGCGATTTACACAGTAGCCGAAGTGATCGACAAATTCATTCCCGTAACCTATAGAATCACCGATTCGAGCGACAACCCAATCCTGGGCCAGTTTTACGAAGAAGAACTGGCGAAAGTTAAACACGACGGTGTTTATTTAGTGGAACGCGTTCTACAAAAGAAAGGAAATCGTATGAAAGTGCGCTGGTTGGGTTTTGACGAGAAATTCGACTCATGGGAATTGATATCGGAAAGTTTCATGTAAGTCGATTAAAAAAAACAAACCAATGAGAATGGAAAGCAATCGAAACGATCTGATTTGGAAACGTATGCAGAGGATCTTAAGATATAATGTGCCGCTGATGGAAGGGACGTTTTTACCACTTAGCTATACGGTTGTTTTCGCTCAACGCATTAGCTCGTACAGATCGTTTTAGCCTGTTTATTATAAAAATGAACGTAGGGAAGCTGATAGCAATAATTGGACTTTTGGTTTCGTTGGGTTGTCTTGTCGCCGCATTCCGCTAAAAGAAAGATAAAACAGCAAAATGAAGTTGACAATATCTCTGCAAAAATTTTTTATTTTTTACGGCTCTACAAATAAAGATTGTATCCGACATAGAAACAATAGAATGGGCGACGTAACCGTGGATATAACAGACGGTGAGTCTGAAGAAGTAACTACAATGTTCAACACGAACCTGAATCGTGGTTACAAGAGAGAATCTTCTTCTACGACACCGACGGTTCAGAAACGAATTAAAAATGACTAAAGACTTTGTAGGACATTGTTACCTGAAATGTCTGGTCGATACGATAGACCCGCTTTGGATCACCCAATGTAACTGGTATAATCGATTTACCGGCAGCTGTCACGACTCCTCCAATAACGCTGAAACGTTTTTATATATATCGAACGACGGTCGCAGATTGCTCTACGCCACAAACAACATCCTGGCCTTTGACGAGACTACCGGATTCCCTTGGGCTTCTAACCGCGGCGAAAAGATCAACCTTATTCCGGAAAAAGAAACGAAACGAAAATTTCTATATCCCGGCTTGTTTGTATCGGAATTTGTCCATCCACGCAAGCTGACAACGCTCGGCGACTTTACGAGGAAGATGCCATTCTCCGGTGCGATTATAGTTGGATATATTGACAGCATTATAGACTTGATACCGTTTCACATGTTCCCGTATTGTTTATCGGAAGATTTGCTTTTGGTTGACGAATATACCGAGCGCATCTTGTGCTGTTCCTACAACTATATTCTTAGTTTTTCCCACCCGATACCCGGTAAACAGCTTTTTAACCTGTTTTCTAAACGCATTCACCCGTTGCTGGCAGCCGAGCGACAACATAAAAAGTCCACTACCTATGCTGGCGACGAACTCATACCGGCGTCTAAAATGAAAACGTACTGTGCTAAACTGATACAAAAACAGGCGCATATCGACATCACCGCGTACATCTGCAACTTGGTCTATTTTCTGGGTTGTCTGGCGACATATTGGAGGCTCGGCATCAAATGGCCACACAATAGCGTTACGAAAACCTCAAAGAGGAACACTACAAACAAATGCTTGTCGATTTGCAGCTTCGCTAGGGTGTCTCCAGTCCCGGGCATCGAAGAAAGGATTCACAACTACATGTGTTCAGAGGTGATGAAATCGTTGCCAACTGTGGTGAGGAGAAATTCAAAACCAATATACGAGACATACAAAAAAGTATTACACGACCTGAAGCAGTTTATTATAGAGTTGGACTATGAAGGAAATGTGTAATGTTCTGGGAAGGATGAGACAGTATTGTATTGCCAATAATGTGACAGGCTTTTATGAGGTTCACCAAAGGTGACAGAGGGATTGTAGTTGAACGGGCGCTGAAAATAATTCTACGAGCTGTACGAGCGATGCGTATGGGAGGTATAATCAGAAAAATTCTGTGGTTAGAATTATTATAATATCCGTATTTCGTTATTTTACGGTATACTGATTCATATTAGGTTTGTGTTAAAAAGTATAACATTTTTGTTTAAAAAAATTTTGGAAATATTTATTTTATTTATAATTTTCTTATTTTGAAAAATAAACTGTTAAAATTATTTATGATGATTAGTTTTTTTTTCTAAACAACCACAATTTTCTTTTATAGAATATTTTAAGGACGTAAAAATATTTTTATAATATTGTCACCGCCTTATTTAACATTTTATTTAGTCCAGCGATTTATATAATTACTTATTTTGTTCGAAAAAACAACTTCATATTTTTAAATAATTTTCGTTATCTAAGTACCATAATTCTATTTCCCAACAAAAGAATAAAAACAACCCTAATCACAGCTTCTGAAACTTTTGTATATATTACAAAGATTTTTATAAGACTCGGTAGTTACTCTTTATTATTATTAGAAATTAATTAATTATTCGTTGATATCTAAAAATTTTTACAATCGAATGAACGTTTTGCTAATGTGGTTGAGTGACTCATATGAATGAGATAAAAGATATGTCACATTACCTTCGGCAGATAATGGGTTATTTTGGTGTTTAACATGGCCAATTTAAATAATTTAAACAGAAAATAGTCCATCTATTTAATCTGAACATCGTTCGTTAAATATATACTACTATTACCTTCAGTAAAATACACTCAGTAAACAGTAGGAAATAACTAGGTCTATTCAAGTCAGAAAATGTTTAGGGTTTATTTAGGTTTAGTTTTCTTTGGTCAGATTGTGGTAGTTTTAGTTTTCTTTATTTGTGTTTGGTGTTATGGTCAGATTTGCTGTTGTTTAGTTGGTTTTATTTGTATGTTGATTGTGATGTAGATGGTGAAGGTATCTAGGTTTTTTTTGTAGTGAGAATATTTGGTAAGATAGTCAGATTTTTTTACGGTGAGATAGTCAGATTGTGTGTGTGTGTGTGTGTGGTCAGATAGTGAGATTGTATAGTCAGGTAGTCAGATTTGTTTTTATGGTGAGGTAGTTAGATTGTATAGTCAGGTTGTTAGATTGTGTGTGTGGTCAGATAGTCAGATTTTTTTAGTCAGGTAGTGAGATTGTGTGGTCAGGTAGTCAGATTTTTTTTTTAGTGAGACAGTTAGATTTTTTTTACGGTCAGATAGTCAGATTGTGTGTGGTGAGATAGTCAGATTGTATAGTCAGGTAGTCAGATTTTTTTCAGTCAGGTAGTCAGATTATATGGTAAGGTAGTTAGATTGTATGGTCAGAAAAGGGAATGTTCTCAAATAGGGTGTTATAAATATATATATATAGTGCCGATGAATAATGTTGGTGGTGTTGTCGGTTTTGGTGAATCGATTAATTCTCCTTATTCAGTACAGTTTATAGATGGAGGATGAGTTGGTGTTGATGTAGGTGGTGATGATGGTGGTGGTGGTGGTTGATTAACAGTTACGCTTAAGTTGTTAGTCAGATAGTCAGTTTTTTTTATTGGTGTGTTTATTTATTTGTATTTGGATTTTTTTCGATTTGGTTTGTTGTTTAATTGGGTTGTTTTATTTGTATAGTGATTTGGGTTATTTAGTTATTTGTATTTGGATTTTTTTTTAACATTCTGGCTCTTTTCTTCTTCTTATTCTAATACATAGTTGGTGACGATGATGATGATGGGTATATGTTTTATTTATATAAACTCTAATTTGGGAAGAGGATAGAGAGAGAATTGTGTTTGTGATATGGGGTTGAGAGTGTTATCTCTATATATAAAGGGGATGGTTGGAGATCAGTAAATAATTATTGTCGATGATACAGTATGGAGGATGTATACAATTGTTATTCGTTACAAGTTATGTCGTGGTGTACGATATTTAATACTTTATTGAATAAAAGAATGCCTCGCTACTACGATCTTGATACGGTGCTATATTATGCACAAAATCCTATGTTCAAAGCAAGTGAATGTAAATTATATTGTATTATTAAACAAAAATATGATGAATGTTATTGGATAGAGGAGCTAAGCGTTTATCAAGTTTTACAAAAAAAAGTGATTGATCATTTGAATCGAAAAATATATAACTTCTCAAATAGGGTGTTTGTAACATATGATGACACTCATAAATATATAATGCGTTTAAGTCGACGTGGAAAAATAAGTAGGCGTATATGATATTATATTCAACACAGTAATCTTTTTTTACTAACCTATATCTTATAAAATCTTATCATAAGATTTTTTTATGTGTACAAAAATTGTTATTGGTGAGTAAAACAGTTAAATTTTTATTTTTAGACAAAAAAATACTAAATGAATTGATTATCTCATCAATTAACTGAAATTAACCATATCCTTTTTTAAAAAAAAAACTATATATATTATAAATATATATGTACATTGCAGTCTAGTAAAAAAAAATTTCAGAAAAAAACATTATTAACAATTATAACTGTGAATTGGTGTCTGGTAAACTATCACAAAATAAAATTAATTGAAACAAAGTAAATAATAATTAACAAATTTAACCAAAATATGTTTTACGGACCATTACAAATTTTAGAATATAAAAAATACAAATATGTAGTTGTTGCATAAAATAAAGTAAATGAGTAGAACAGATAAATTTTAATTAATAAACAGAAAAAATTACTACTCTCTCTCTATCTATCTATCTATCTCTACTTATCTTTTTCAACTTAGAATTTAAATAAATAAAACATATACCCATCATCATCATCATCACCAACTTCGTATTAGAATAAGAAGAGGAAAAAACAAAGCCAGAAAGTAAAAAGAAATCCAAAACCAAATAGAAATAAATAACTCAATCTACACCACCAACCAAATCGCCATACAAATAAAACCATCCAAACAAATCTGACCATAACACCAAACACAAATAAAACAAACCATCTCAATCTGACCACAGAAAACTAAAACTAAACAAATCCAAAACTATACTCAGACACAAATCACTCCAGACGCAAATACAGACAGCTAAACCCATCCCAATCTGACCAGAGAAAACAAAAACTAAACAAATCCAAAACTATTTTTTAGTTTAGAAATTCGAGACCATTACAAATTTTAGAATATATTTATAGGCCTTCGGTTTTTTTTCAAAAGTATGGTTAAGTTTTATTGTACGAGTTTGAACCATATAATAATTTTACATTTTTTTTTTAAAAGGAATATCATATTGGTTGAATCATATTATATTTTACAATTTACGTTTTATGTATTAATGAAACACTGCTTGGGGAGCTTTTGAAGAAATTAAAAATTCAACTTCTGTTTAATCCTATAATTACTATTACTAGACTCGATGAACAAGCAGTATCATATTTAAATTTTACAATTTCTAAATGAATAAAGCAGTTTTTATCCTATTTAAAGTTTGTTTGTGTAAGTTGTTCGACACCTACAGATAAAATTGAAACAGATGATACAGAGACATTGTTAAGGCAACTCTCTGGCAATTGCGTACTCAATTTCCCGCTCCTTTAGTATTTCAAATCTTCCAAATAAAATAGTTCCTATGACATCACACACGTCATTCTTTCTGCCCCTTCTACCGTTCTTTACATCCTTTGTCTTCCAGACTCTCGCAAGTTAGCAGGCGATGTAGCATGTTGAGGCACTCTTTCGTTCCGGTCATTAGTGGCGTGCTATGACCGTTCTGTTTGAATGTATGTCCGCGTGGATGTACTTTGTTCGATCTCTGTATGAGAACTCTAATTGTGCGAATTTCATGGTGTATTATGCATTTTTAACTGATATAATTTGCAAATTATGTTTTAGCAACTTTACAATCTATTATTCACGCGTTATCTACCAGTGCGCAAAACTTCAAGACTTAATCGAGGTAAGTGCTAAATATTTGTTGTATTTTTTGTTGACTGCGAGAGCCTTCCTATATTTCCTTTGATGTCATTTAATTCATTTTGTTGTTTAATTTGTCAGTCGTTCTTAATTGCCTTAAATTGCCAGTTACAATCAGTCAATCGTTTAGCCGTGATTGCCGGCTATCTTATCAACGCAATCTGGTTCTCCGGAAACAATCGTTTATTTGCCGTTTTATTAAATTCAATAGTTATCCGTCGCGGGTAATTTCATTGTGTTTAAAAATTCAAGATATCCCCCGCGGGAAATCGAACAGACATAAAACTATAAAAACCGTCTTGATGGATGGTCAACTTAATATATTAATTTTGTTGTCATGAGCGTACGGTCGATGACGGAGACAGCCCATGATGATGCAGATACAGAAGTTTTGGTTTGTATGAAATGCAAAAAGAAATTGGAGAAGAAGAAAAAAAAAAGTTCAATACCAACAATACACAAAGGTACGTACACCTACCGCCCGATTGGAAAGGTTTTCGAGGAATTTGATATATACTTGAAAGAACAACTGGCGCTTTCTCAGGGGACAGCATCTGAATCGTTAACATCACAATATTGCGTATATGAAGACCGTTCCCCGAGTATGATGCCTGATTCAATTAAACAATATCAAAGCGTTAATGAAAAACTTTACCCGAACGTGGTGTCTGACTACACTACACCACAACAACAACAACATCAGAATCCTTACCGGAGTATGGGACCCATCCCCATTAAGGAACAACTAAGTGACGGTCAGAAATTGTCCAAGAGAACGGCATCATATTGTATTAAGCCGCAACAACAAAGAAACATCGAAGAAACTTATGGGAGTAAAGGATCTCACTCCATTACACTTTCACAACATTGTAGTAATCAGTCTGAGACTGATTCATTGAAGATGGATATTGGGTATTTTATATCAGAAATAGAAGCCCGGCCTGCAATTTGGGACATACGGTCAGACACCTATAGGGACCCCATAAAGAAAACATCCGCCTGGAATGAGTTATGCGTTAAATTTGTACCACGGTTTAAAGAAATGGATATTTCAGATAGAAAAAAGGCGGGTAAGTCAATTTACCATTATAGATAGCAAAAATAATTAGGTATAAATTGTTAATTAAAGAATAGTTTTTTGGAACTTCTCCGTTAGTTTTTGCTCTGATAATAATGCTTTTAAGTTTGATAGATAGCAGGCTATATCTTAAGTCAGTTCCAATCGTAGCCGTCCTTATGAAAGTTAGATATAGAAAGATTTACGGTACATTTTCTGAAGTAAAGTATATTTCAAATAGTAAACGTCAGTACCAATTTAATAAGTCAGAAGTATATTACTAAGTTGTTGTAGCTCTACACAAAGTCTGTTAAAGCCGTTAAGCTGTTTTCGCCGAAAAAGTTCCATTTTGTAAGAAATATGTATGTTTCACGTTTTATGACTAGGCCTACATGAAAAGCATTTGTAATGGTATCAGGTATATCTTTGGGGTTCGAAATATCTGATTCGTTATTATAGATTAACCCTTTTTGGTTTTATATATGACTGTTTTGCAAGACATAAATTAACCAGTAAATATCAGTAGCTTTAAGAGTCATCCGCCACTATAATTCTTATAATTTTCAATATCAATTGTAGCTAATTTGTAAAATAATATCCACAAAATCCTTCAAAACGCCGAATAAGTTTTTCAGTTTAAAAAATTTTAATTCTATTGTTTAAGATGTCATATACGAATATGTTTATATTCGGATTATTTGTTAAATAACATATTTACAGTTATTTAAAGTTGGTTTTATATTTTACAGAATTAAAACTGAGAAAGAAGTGGAAGTATCTGAGAGACCAGTTAGCTGTAGAGTATGGCAAAATTTCACCAACATATTCTGAAATTCCGGGATACATAAACAATACAACTAGATGGCCTCATTTTCATTCCTTACAATTTCTCAAAGACATTGTGATACCTAGGCGATCAACTAATAAATTTAAAAAAAAACCACTTTCAGAGATTTAATAAATCCTTGTAACTAACTAATTAAAGTCTTCGGTTAAGATTTCGGTTGATTATTTTTTCGTAATTTTAATACTTCCATCATTATAATATTTGGTTACTCTTGTCTTGCGACACGAGCATTAAAAAGAAGTTTATAAATTTAAAATCCTATATACTAGATACCAAAAATAAGAAGACTCAACTTGTGCAATTTTATATTTTGAAATTATACAGCTTTGAAAATATGACAGATTCGTATAGAAATTTGGTTCCGATAAAAAAAGAAATGAGCATTTATTCGGCCGTAGCTCTGTTTGTCAATTTCCTTTTTCTATATATATTCTTTACCAGCTCGTACACTGATAAACAACTGCACTTTATCAGGGAATATATCGGGCTGAATTACGAGTTTCTTTCAGCCGACAAAACACAAATCGAGAACACGTTAAGATATTTATCCGCGTACAAATTGCCCGACAACGCATTATCGCTGATATGAGGAGTAAAATCAGACGCCGATACGGTTTGATCGGCGGTAACTGTACTGTCTAGTTGTACACCGCAGCCCGTATTACCTCAATAATCGGTTGAACAATTTTGTGGTGAATGAAATACAATCTCCACAAATAATGTGTCCCGGAGTTAGACACGAATGTTTCCTAGAGTTTCCAAAAGGTGCTAAAGAAACGGGAGAAACACAACTACAGGCCGCTGTACGAGAGTTGCAAGAAGAGACTGGAATCGATTTCGGCAGTGAAACGATAGAATCCGACCTCATGGTCGAACAAACATATTCAGCAGCGTGTGGAAAACGGTATAAACTGTTCTATTTTGTTGTGAATAAAAAACTTTTCAACACTACGCGCACGACGATCATACAGTCAGCCACAAATTTTGATATAACGATTTGGACACACTGGAAACTTATACGAAACTTTTTTGTTGAAAAACAATTTTACTCGTTAGTATCAAAGCTTGACGGCTATTTTAATATTGTTAGAGAATTTTATTTTAAAAAAATGCTCCTAATAAACAGAAATGTTTTGGCTACCGGCAGCGTTGTGGTTTTCATCTGCTCTCTGCTCTTTTTGGTGGTGAAGAATCCGTTTCTCAATAAACACTACGTTTTTGCTTCATTTTCTTCCCGACACGGCATCGATGTGGGAAGTATCGGCAATGCTTTATTGTTGTTCAAATCGAAACCACACGGCCTTTCCGGTATGATGACGCAAAACGAGACGTATATACACGACGATCTAGAAAACGCAGAACATGTCTGTAGGCCGCCGTACGTGCCGACCAAAGTTTTTAAAGCTGATGGCTCCGGCCAACACGAGACATGCTTCATGAACGCCGACACCCTGTGGAAACTGTACAATACCAAAATATCTCATAAATTCTTTGACATGTCAAAACAGCTCACCGAATCGGAGATAATCAAATTGATACGTCCGCTATTACTCTGATCCTTCGTCTACATCAACTTGTGGTTTCACAAACAGGGATTTTTTTGTTCCACAATCGCCGCACACACACGATATCCGCCAAGCGTTTTGCGATCTATTGTTCACCCTTATCCTTTCCGCTCCTAAGGACGGCGTACGCTTTTTGCACTTAAAGCAGTAAATATCCATTCTATTTTTTATATATACTGTCTTCTGTAAAAATTAAAAATAGTATCATTTTTATTCCTCTCATGGACGACCAGACACAATAGTGTTTCTTAGATGAGTGTTCGAACGAAATATTATTTCTCTTACAAAGATAGCTGTTTGGTTAAAGTGACCGAGCGAGAGTTGCAGTCTTTGGAGATGGATGAAGGCTGCACCTACAACGCGGACATAATGACCTAGGGTGAACCTGGTCAGACCAATATACACACATAAGAAGCTAAACATTTATTCGATGATTATGTAATTTTATTTTGGAAATATATATATATATAATTTTTGTCTTAATCCATAGTTATTACTTTTTATATTTTGTTTCGTTATAATATAGTTGATATATATCAATTTATTTTTGGTAAAACATCTCTCTAATAGTACCACCACCCTCTATGAAAGTCGGTTTTTGAAAATTTCACACTGGACGAATCGAACAAAAGGTAAATGAAAAGAATTTTTTTGTCAAATGCAAGAAACTCCAGACTTGTAACTTTAATTTTTAGTTTGTTAGGATATAAATAATAATTAATGATATGGGACCTAATAATAAACACCACACAATTATAAATAAAACATTTTATTCTTGTTTGTAGGCACATTTAATAATTAATCAAGCCAAATTTACATTTTAAGATATATACTAACTATTAAACAATGATTTCGATGATTGTACGCTGTTTTATTTTAGAAATATGAAAATACATCTATACAGCACGCCCAATTAAGTATATCACATAGTAACGAGCATAGAACCGATTTCAATCAACATCATAAACTGTGTTCATATTAAACGAAATAGTGTTGTTACAATTTGATATATTTTCACGCCACCAGTGAAATATAGTTCTGACATTTTCATACGCGCAAACAACTCCAACCCCATGTCGGAACCCGCACTTTTTCAAACCATCCAGTCGATATGTTGATCGAAGTTGGCTCAATCGTGGACAACCATAATGCGTTTCAATATTGATTATATCCACAGTTTTAGATTTAACGTATTGTTTTACCCACTCAGTTTTTTTCTCACCTTTTACGTAAATCCTCCCTTCAGTGATGTTGTCAAAAATTTCAGATATATAATTTATATCATGAATGCCGCAGTTCCAGTCTAACCCGTGATGTATGTTTCGTAGCCACGTTGCCATTCTTCGCATTTCTTTGGACAATTCAGAAAATGGAAATGGTGGTTTGAACAGAAAATGATTGTTTAACGTTTTCCCGTAGTCGCAGGATATAATCGCCAGTTCTTTAAAAATAAATTTTCTATTATTGTCGAAGAATCCCTGGACATCGCAAAAGTACTCCATGGCTGCTGTAGAAAATATGATAACAATAATATTTAGTCCATTCTTTTTATAGTATTTCCCCCAGTCAAATTTATTGTTGTGATTTAAAATTAATAAATCATGAATCTTTTATTGATATTTTTTTCGTAAAATGCGGTTGATGACTGAACAATTTTTCATACTTTTTCTTAATACAAACACGATATTTGTGTTTGGGGAATATATCGAATTGCCAGATATACATATCGCTATCGTGTGAGCAAATACATTTTCCATCGTCGTCCACTCTTAAACAACCCATTCTTATACCCTTGCACATTTTATCATATTGATATACACTGTTGCAGACGCAGACTGACTGAAACGAATTTTTTTCTTTGTCGTAAAGCGTTTGTAGGTGCCCTCCCGATCCGCATTTCGCCAGGTTTTTGGATATAGATTTCGGAACGCATGTCTTGGATCGACAGACCCATTGCATGGATTTGTTTGCGCAATTCTGTTTACAGTGATAATCGGATGCACACGAGACGTTTCCCTTAAAGCAGTTTTTCAAAAACGGTGAAACGAGCAGATATTCCTGGTCGTTGTAGAGTCTGTTGTAGTTGCTCAAAAGCGAAACATTCGCCTTTTCTTCGGAATATGAGGTGTTATACTTGCGCCACTGTATAAAAATTGAAACGAGTATTAGAACGGCGAATATTAAGTACGTGAGGAAGTTGTCGACCATTTTTTAACACTTGTCAAAAAACCAAAGAGAATGGGAACATTAACTAGATAAAGTCGAACCGCAGAAGCGAAGCGTTGATTTCCGTTCCGTCATCTCTTCTTATCGTAATCTTCAAGGAAATTTTTTTCTTTCTGATTTGCAATAACGCAATATTGAGTGCTGTTTCGTAATCTATGTTGTATTCGTGTTGTTGGAGAATATATATGCCGAGAACACCCAGAATCGTGGCTAGTTCAAATCTTGTGCCTTGTACGAATGTCATTGTGTTATATCGTTATGTTTATCATCGTTATATAAAGGTAGTGTATACGGCTGTAAAAAGTGAACGTATAAAGCGGCTGGTATAATCACCTGTAACATATCGAAATATTCATGGTTGTTGTGGGTCATAAACGAATTTCCTAATTTGAGTGCACATTTTAAGTGTATCATCGCGTGAAGGACCAAATATACTATCCTAGTGATGTAAAACTCCTTCTCCAAAATATCAGATGAGGTGGCGGTAAGTACACTGTTGTTTGAATTCTCCACGGCGTATGCCGAACCGATCAGGTAAAACAATTCCTTAGAATTATACAGCATATATATAACGGCCGCGGACGAATGTTTTTCTGCGACGATAGCCGGTATAATGAATTCGTTAAAAAATTCCTCCCGTTTCTTTTTGAACAACACGCGGAGGTGCATGTTTGACGAGTCGTCTATGTCTATGAATTTCACGCTCATTGATTTCAAATCGATATCTATCAGCGTTTCTCTTAGCAGGTCGAAAATTTTCCTCAACGAAATCGCA
Organism: Catonia carolina; assembly: GCA_035578175.1. Classification (NCBI taxonomy): domain Eukaryota; kingdom Metazoa; phylum Arthropoda; class Insecta; order Hemiptera; family Achilidae; genus Catonia; species Catonia carolina. The sequence goes on along the minus strand of JAQMRL010000001.1, from coordinate 147,853,884 downwards.
TTACCGGATTTCATTTCAGACATGATGACCGTCATGGATTTTCTCCACTTATCGTTCACCGCCTGGTTACCGTCATCTTCCAGTTTTATAAAGCTTCTTACGTGTCTGACCGGCTCGCTGGAGAGATACAACAACAGTGATTTGATCTCCCGCATCAAAGTCAAAATCGACTCTGGAGTTTCCGACAAATCGTCACCGCCTCGTTTCTTCGATTCGCCTCTTTCTTCTTCTACTAACTCATTGTCGCCGCTATGAATTCCTTCAAGAATTTTACCCCAGTCGGAACGTGACGTTGATTTTATCTCTTCTCTTTTCTGCATGTATAACCTTCTAGCCGTATCCCGGTCGAGTTTGTTGGCCGCACAAAATTTCTGCCAGTCGTTGTACACGTTCCGTTGCGAAGAATTGACCATTTTTTTTATTTCCAATCCCATGACCACCTAATGTTCATCAGCAAAGCGAAAACCACGAAGAGAACGATGACAAATGGCACAATAGCGTTTTCGAAATACAACAGAAACACTGGCAACAGAAAACAGGTGCCAAACAGACTCCACCAAATGGCATTCGGTCTGAGTGGGTGATTTTCGCGCGTGAATCTTTCGTAGGTATTGGTTACGTCTTCAAACGCCCGACTGACGTGATCGATCACCTCCTCTTGTTTAGTGTTCTTCCCTTCCAGATAGGCCTCTATTAGCGGCGTCATAACTTTCGAACTGTACACATAAAGGTCTTCGGGCAAATGATCCGTCTGGTATATGGCATATAATTCTGGCGTCAGTTCTGAGAAAACCTCTCCGGTTTTTATTGGATAGATTTGGTCGTACAATTGTTTAAGTTTCTCGCAGTTTTTGTGTAATTCGGCCGCACCGATTTCGTATTTCATACCGTATGGATCGACAACGTCCAAAATTGTGCCGATCACTGACGCAATTAACAATCCGGTTGAAAGAGGATTACTCACGGCTGTGATCAAATTGAGGGCCGGTCTCAGCAGTCCTCTGGTGACAATGTTCAACGACTCTGAAAGATATACCGAATTCATCGCAACAGCGGACAATGACTCGCTCGCCGATACGGCCGTCTGTAGACTCTTCTTGGCGGCCAGAACAAACGCATCCGGTGCTAATGGGTATAGAATATGTTTTGTGTAATCAGTTATATTTTCCGATGTTGAATTGAGATTCTCTGATTTGGATGATTCGGTTGTGGTTCTCGTAACCCTATTACTCTTGAAAGGTTTGCAATCATAAAAGATTTTGTCGCGAAACGCGATCAGAGGATGTGCTACCGAACGTGTGATCGTTTTACCAAATAGGTAGTTTTCAAAAAAATTAACCACACTTTGGTTTCCACAACCGGTTCCTGACGCCTGCATCGTTTCCCCATAAAACTCACAATACTGTTTAGAAAACGAACATGAATTTTTCACCGAATCCCACATCAGAGGCGGTGCCATCTTTTCTACCGTATCTGTCGGATGTAAGCAGAAATATTTTAGCGCTGTATTTGTCAGGTAACACTTACCTTTCGCTTCGTCCCAGAACGTGTCGAGCGGTTTGTTTTCCTTGAAACAATTGTTCTGGCATCGATATATCGGAGCGTTTAGATATGTAGAACTGCACGATTGTGTACCCGAATTGTTTTTGCAGATGTGTTCGCCCAATTGAAAACAACAGGCAGAGATCGACTCGCAAAACTCTTTGGGCGATTTCAATTTGAAATCGTTTGGATGATTTTCGAGAAACCTCTCTGGAATCTTTCCGTAAACGGATTCGTTCCACGGTGTCGCTTGCAAATAATTAGTTTTACCCAACAACAGTAGTTTACTATATAAAGCGACCCTACGACAGACCCCGACACAATTTAATTGTTCTTCTTTCGACAAAGAACCATCCTCCATTTTTTTGAACATGATCCACGTCGACGAGTATCAACCCATTCTGGCAGACGTCATCAGAGCCGGTAAATTCCGTTTCAACACCGAGCCGTTCAAGATGCGTAAGGGTACGCTCTATACGCTACAGAATCCTTCAGTCCACACATATCAGGGGCTGTGCGTGGAAGGTGTTTCGTTTTTCGAAAAAGATTCAAACAATGAAAAGAAGATGTATTTAAAAGGATACGGTAAGATAGCCAGCGAGGACGTAGAAAACGCACTGCGCGACCACATTACCGTCGCACTGAAAGAAGCGTCCGGTATCGACTCTTTTCGGGAAAATTGCGAGGTCAAGTTGCGGTTCGCCAACATATCATGCTGTATGGCTCATAAACAGTGTGCGGATGCGGCTAATATGTTACAGCTGGAGTTTACTAAACCGTCTTCCAAAAGTTCCGCCCGAGTGTGTCTGTTGAAGAATTTTGTCCACGGCTCTGATGACTACGAAGCGCTGAAAATGGAAAAGGAAAATGGAAGATACAAGCTTTGCAAGCCGTTGAGCAGCCCACAGTCGCTAAGTGTTGAGCCCAGTAAGAACATTTACAATCTGGTTACCACCCAATTGGATGGATTCATCACTATTAAATTGGTCGGTGTGGTGTTAACGGAAAACGAACAGGAGAACGCTGACTGCATCAGAATATGGTGCCATATTGTGGAGTCACACTTTAAAACTCCACTCTCTTCGTATGTTGAAAATATCACCTGGGCTGACGAAGCTGCCTAAATTCTTGTACTTTTAATTTTACCAGTATCTTATTTCGAATAGTTTATCGTTATCGAAAAAGTAAAAATAATATTTGTATTTTTTAATCTCTTCATGACTTAACATTGCAATATTTTTGTTGAATAAAGATAATCTGTCTATAACTGTATGATTCCTGTTAAATTTACTGCTGTATAGTAATTCCACCCCACTCATCATTTTCACCTCATTGCGATTCTTCTCGTCCTCCATCATCATCATCTTTATTTTTATTACTGCTCGATTTCAAATATCGAGTTGTATACGGTGAAGAGGTATGAGAACATTTCGTTTACTTCTAGTGACGAAATACCGGTCATTTCCTCTTTATCGTGTATCATTATGTGTCGTATACAAGTTCTGATCGCCTTTACGATCCGTTCTATGTTGTATTTTTCGATTGATATATGGTCGGATAACATGCTGTAATCGAAATCGTTTGTAAGTTCGTAGACGGATTGTATCCATTCCTGGTCTCGATTTCCGTATTTGACAAATAGTATCAGAATAAAATTTATAAAGAAATCGAAATTCAGGTAATCCAAACAGGTTTTTTCAAAAAACTTTCTCTGCCTATCGTCCCCTTTAATCGATGAAATAAGATTTTTGATACATTCGTGTTTCTTAACGGCTTCGATATGCTGATAACATATTGAAGTCATTTTTTTTTACATACTTAGCGGGTTTCGTCTCACTTTGTGGAGGTGATGGTGACTGCTTTTCCATGGATGATTTGGTTGGAGTCGTCTTAAGGACTCCGTCCAGATATTCGGCCAGCCTCGACCCCAGATACCCGAGTATTAGATACACAAATATCATTATGAACGCTGTTATAGGAGATTCGGCGGCGAGCGGCGAGTCGTAAGAGAGACCGAGGAAATTAGTTTTCATTTTTTGTCAATATGCTATAAATTCCGGGAATATGCTGCTAAGCGTCCAGTTATTATTTAAACTGCTAGATATGGGAATACGAAACTCGCTGCGTTACTGCTTTAACACGGTTATTCGTCCCATGGATGATCCATCAAATACCCCATTTAACGATATACCCCAATTGGAGTGGGTTATCATTGATGGTCATATGTTGCTCTATAAAGTCGCTTATGGTTTCGTCGATATCTTACAAAACGAAGACCTTATTACACAGCTGTTTTTAGACCATCTGATATCTTTCATGAAAGTAATATACTTACTCACAAAAGAAACACCAATCCGCTGCGCTTATATTTGTTTTGATGGACCCGCGATCTCGAATCACAAGCATTATACTCAAATGAAAAGAGATTGCTCGGAGAAGGTTGGTTTTGGCGTTCTGAGCCGCAACGAAAGAGCCGATTTTATCAAATCATTCGGCGGTCACATATTCCAACTTCTCCAGTCATCCGACGAGTATACTTCTATGGTTTGTCTAACGGAACTTTCATACTGCCAGGAACCCGGTGAGTCGGATATTAAAATTGTAAAGAGATGTACAAAGCTTGACAAGGGTTCACGCGTGGTTATATTGAACAATGATTCGGATATATTTATTTCCTTAGTGCGACTACGTGAATTTGAAAACTTAACGATTTTACTGGATATCCCTGAGAAAGGTATACATTATTTGACAACAAAACGTCTAAACGAAATGATACCAAACTACGATATATTGATATTTTTCATTCTGTTTTTCTGTGGTTGTGATTACGAATGTCCAATAATCAGCGCCACCAAGAACCAGATAGAGGCCATAAAGAGGTTTCTTGAGGAGAATAACGTCCGCGATGTGACATCGAAATCGCTTTACAAATGCTGGACCAAGTTACCGATCAAATCTCGGTTACGCGTCACCGGTATAGACAACGACCAAGTTGTAAAACTGATACAATTAAAAACTTTTTCTGTGATGGAGATTATATCGTATTATTGCGCGCAAGAATATCTCAGCGAAAACCATCCTTCGACCAGTTTTGATTTCAGCCGGCTTTGTAAAGTCTATAAAAATTTAAAGTTAAAATATTGAACCAATACTTTCAATACAAACATGGACGGTGATGGAGCACAAGAAGAGGGTTTATCACCACGCAGCGACAGAATTATTACTGTGTTCACAAAGTCGCCGCCTGAGGAACGCAAAAATATTTCCGAATATCTAGACGAAACCGAATTGGCGATATCGTACGATTTACGAAATACCACAATTAGATTTGACGACCAATATCTACAGAAATTTATTCTGGCGAAATCCAGGCGTCAACCCGACGTCAGTCATCTTCTGATCAGTGACGCTCAACAAGTGACAGCTTCTCTTGCACTGTTGCTTCTGTTGAAATACCCAAAAGCAATCATATATCTGTACCCGGAAATGGATGGGCTTGTACAAACAACGAGTCCCGCTGTATATGAAACGCATAAAGTGGTAATCATAAAGAATGATATTGAAAAGAATAGAGATATTGACGGAGTTGATCGCATAAACGCTACTGAGGTTATTAAAAATTTTGAAAAATACATCGTACAAAGAACACTGATTAAAAAGAGAGTTGAGCAGCGGTTTACATGTAGTAGGTGTAATTCAAGCCTCTCGGTTGTGGAATCGAGAGGAGGTGTAAGAAGTCTGGATGAGTTGACAGCGGTGAGTGTTGTCTGTAAGAATTGTGACAATATAAAATGATACTGTGTGAAGTATGTGGCCTGTTTTACCACCAGAATGAGCGCGATTATCATTTCAATAACGACCACAAATTGGATACGGTTTTGTCAGGGATGATATTGGTCGAATCGGTGGCAAAGAATCGGTTGGAGACGTTCATCATTTATAATCCATTGAAAATTATAAATTTGACATCCTACTTGGAATGGATAAAACCTTTTGTCAAAGACAAACTAACCGGAGTATATCCCTGTTTCAAAATCAATATGGTACTCGACTGTAGATTTTTCAAAAACGGTGAATTTGAAGCCAGAAGGTTTAAGACCAAAAATGAGACATATTTCAGCGGGAGCGATTCAGACGATTTTCTCGACAGAAATTTTAACAAACTAATCACAGAAAAGGACGAATCTGATTTTAAAGGCTCGGGTTGGACGTTTATAGAGCCAATATCTTTTGAACTTCGAAAGAATGCATTCTTTCCAATGGGACTCAACGCAGGAGATTCATTTGTACGCTGATAATTTACAAAACATTCTGCGATACGACCTGCTTGTATTTCCGCCGATAATACCAAATCAGTATATCATTTTTACATATAACCGTATCGTAAATTTCAATGATAAAAATATATTACGTGAACTGGAAGGAGGTTACGTGTTGTCTGATGATGCATATATTACGTACTTATTCGGCACTATTTTGTCGAATTTTTGTATTAGACATCGTATAGAAACATCACCACATGCGGCCAGTGATATACAATTGAAAAATACAGGATATAATTTGAAAAACAAAAAAAAACACCTCGCCCGCACCCCTTTTTGGTGTCTGAATATATATACTGGTTGGACTCTATCGCTGCCTCAAACACACATTCTACGACGCCAACGGGAACACTCGGACCACGTATATCTACGCAGGCTTATTGGAGACACTATTGAGGTTGTTAATTACATCGGACAACATGACCCTTCAAACGTTGTATGATTATGGCAAGCGTGTATTCGGTGCTAAAGATTTCGAGAAAATGATCGAGTGTGAGATGGAAAATTTGATTCCTTATATGAATTGTATCAGTGAAGGTTCTAATGTCGGAATCAGCATATTCAAGCAAATCCAACGCAATGCAACACAAGCCAGTCTAAATTATAAATATAACAGCATTCTCACGAAAGAGACTGACAGGGATATGAATATTTTCATGGATATACAGGACTTTCTCGACCTAAAACGCCCTAAGGCTTTGACACTGGTGAAATTCGACGACGAACAGCAACCTGTTATTCTGCCGTATAAAAGAACACAAACACTAAAACTGGATTGGCTGATATATTGGCAGCGAGAGAAGCCAAACAGTATTATTGAATGGTGTACAGATATATTCAACTTCAATCGCGTTATGGGAGGTATGTGTGGAGTGATAAACATGTCAAATCTGTTGGAACGTTTAGAGATTTTCGGCTCGTATAATCTCACTTTGCTTCTTGTCACTCTAATGACGGTCCACGAGGCTGAATTCAATCCAATATCGCGGAATGCCAAGCCCGAAAATAACGAAATACTCAAATCATTTGTCTACGAAGACGTGCATAGGAAGATGAAAAAAACAAAAATTGGTGTAGACCATCTCGTATATTCACGAACGAGAAATTTTTTCAATATGCCCGCCTTACAGGGAACCAATTCATTCTCGATCAGCATTCAACAACCATCGGATTGATCTGATCGGTGGTGGTGCTGAGGGTATAGAAAACTACGGAATCACCTCGATCAACAACACAGGATATTTTATTTCCTACTACCAGACTGGTTTTGGAATCGGACGTGTTAAAAATTCTCGTATAGTTGTTTTGCGTACCGCACATCGGACACGTATTAAGTCGGTTTAGGCCGTGAAAATACAGGCCGCAAAAACTACAGTAGTAAAAATAAGATGTATTACTCATTCCTATTTTTATTATAATGTCAACGTTCTTTGTGACGAAATGGTTGAAAAGAGGTTTCGTGTATATTGACGGCGAACCAAACAATTATTCTACGCGCCCTACATTCACGATCACGTATTAAAAAAACCAAATAACTGAAAGTTCTCCAGAAAAAAATGAAACAGGTACGTTTCGAAAATTTTCGGATTGTTTTCTTTGGGATTTATTCAAAATCGTTGAAGATCGTTATGATGAAAAAGCAATTCAACAACGTTTCGTCACATACTCTCGAAAACTTATAACAACGTTACTAAAAAAATATCTAGACCAACACGACAGATAAGGATTGCTCCATTTCAGCGAAATACATACCATAATATGAATACGCCAATATATCGTCTTTCAACGTCGTGTGTGTCTATCGATACAGTCTACCTATTGTTTTTTTTTGGGTCGGTTGGAGAGATAAAATATGCATTCGTTCATTCGACAAGCGTCCAAACAAATCGTAGGCAGAAAAAGAATTCTTTTGAATTTTATGACCATATAACAAAATATGGAATTCCGATTGATAGAATTGAATATGTGAAAAAAATTTTCAACTACGTCGGTCTGTTGGAAAAATATATCCTTAAGACCGATATTTTTGGAGACATGTGTAATCGCATCAGGATCAGAGAACAAAATATAAATTCGATGCGAACGGCCGTACGGACACACAATGTTTGGACTGACAAGAAACAACATAACCGATGGATATTGTATTTTGACGACATATTTCCACTCCTGTCGGCGTTTAGAATTCATTTTTGGGAAAACCGCGACCGGCGTTATAAACAAACGCTCTTACTCGTACAGAACGATTTCAAATTGTATAATGTGACTGGAGAACCTTTCTTATATAACGATTTCACTGATTTCACTATCGTCCACAAACTGCGCAAAATGAACGTCTACCTGCAAGACGGCGGCTGTGGTGTTGTCGATACACAAGAAAAACTAGTACGTTTTCTATCTTTATTGTATATGATTTTTTTTTATTTTTCTTTAATATCCGACTGTTCTACAACAGTATTGTATATGAAACCGAACCAAATGACGAACACAATATACAATCACACACCAAACGGTGAAATGATGTAGAGAATGGGTCGATTAAAATTGTAACGTATTAGTATCAATTATTTTGTGTTGTTTGTTCTATTGTTGTCATCATTAGCTATATATATATTTTTTTCTTTTTATTATGCGATTTTTTTATTAATTATATATTTCCACCAGTTTTACTGTTTTGTTATTTGGTAGGATGTTTAGAAGAAATTACTGTCTGTTGTAGATGATTTATTGTCTGTCGTAGATTTTTTATCGTCTGTTGTGGATTTATTGTCTGTCGTAGATTTTTTATCGTCTGTTGTAGATGATTTATTGTCTGTTGTTGATTTTTTATTGTCTGTTGTTGATTTTTTACAATATCCGAACATATACCAAGCGACTCCTAAGAGTAAGAATAATACAACTGTTATGAGCACTGCGAAAATAATTTTCGTTCCTTCTTCCATTCTATTTTTTTTAAATATTAATAATAACTGCGTTGACAATCGACTAGAGCTTTTCAATTTCGAGTTGCGTTTTATGTTGTTGTTTTTGCTTTACACTTTTCTAGGTAATACTTCCACACAAGAAAGGCGATACCTATAATTACAACAGTTATCGCAACCGATATTCCTATTTTCATATTTTCTTCCATTTTTTAATAGACTGACTCTATGACTCAGGCGCAGTAAGTTTTCTTGTACCACCACCACGCTCCACCGCATAAAACTGCTGTAATTACAACAGCCATAATAATCTTCATATTTTCATCCATTTTTTTATAAGTTCTTTTTAATCTCTAAACATTTCAAATGCTTTACTTCCCATTGTTTGTTTATAAACAGTTATCATTGCAAGAAGAATTTGGATACCGCGTCCATAAACGCCGATACAGTATATGATAACTGCGACAACCGTGAGACCCGCCAGAACCCAGACACGTTTACAGTCTATAATCATTTTTATAATTCAGTACTACAGATTGCGAGTCTTTGACTTCATGTAGTTGTAATAAGTATACATAAGATATATTTCCATTATCTTTATCACCATCAATACGAGAAACGAAGCTGCAATCACTAAAATGCCGTAGCAGTTCTCCATTTTTTATACCATCACAGTAGCATTCAAACGGCGCTGCACCCATAATGAAACGGTTTCAATAATTGCCAAAATTACAGAGATTATCGTACATCCTATAAGTGTGTAGTGCATTTTTATTTTTATTTATTATATTGTTCAATGCATACCACAAACACTTGCTACCACTGATAACCCGTTGAATTTAGTGATATCCCGCTGTGTGAAGCTACGAATAACATTAGAATCAGTGTATACGGTCATATTTACTTATATTTTTCTGTTGCGAGAGATTCAGAATTTATAGAAAAACTCTCCACTCTAAAAACTGGATTGAAATATGACAAAATTATTATATACGAAATTTAGTTGTAAAGAAATAAAATAATTTAAACTATTTTTTAAGAACGAAACGGAAAGGATAATTGTAATTACACATAAAACACTTAGAGAAACTAAAATATATAACTATATATCTTTTAAAATGAAAATTTGTGTATAAAATTGGGTCGACGACTTGTATAAGCGTATGAAAGACTACGGGACGTATTTCAATTTGTCAACTGTAAACGGTGTCGATCTGCTAAGAACGCCTGGCGATCAAGGAAATTCAAAGACGAATGCAAAGATGTGTTCCTATCTGAATAGATAGGCTTAAAGGTCAGATATAGGCTTTATTTATTTATTGTTATAAAATTTTCATTTATTTATTTATTTTTTGAATATGATTGATTTGGGTTTTTATTTTTTTATTAAGTGTTTTATGAATCACAAACTCAGTTCTCACATGTTCCTTATTGTTTTCAGTAACTGTTAATTTGTTTTGTATGTATAAGTTACAAATATCCCTTATGATATAACTGCAAACTAAATATAAGTACCTTACTACAATATGAAATACAAAAAAACACATAATCTATTCATACTTGCGAATAGGCCTTCTATGCAGGTGTTTTTTCGAACAATTAAATTTGCAATTTAAAAAAAATGAAAAGTAATGTTATTTATTTGTTTTGTATATCTTTTCGCAGAAATAAATTTTATTGAATAAAATTTATTGATTTTGACTGGAGTGGAAATTATTACATCGAGACAACACCAAAGAAGAAAACGTTCCAGATTTTAAACATTTCAAACGGGAACTCCGGTCTCCGCTAACCAATATCTGTCCGCGACGAATTGTTTGTTTTGATGGAATAAATACACTCGCTATCGGTCATTTCTGGGCGGGACTAAATCTATAATAATATCGAATCAAACTGCGATCGATCGGTCTACGGTTTTTGTAGTTGTTTTTCTTCCTCTGTTTTTTTTCAACTTGTCAGTAGTATTTAAAAATTTTTTATACTCATCAATATAATTTTCTTTGTCTCTGTAACCGAGTGGTTTACAAGATTTGTGAAGCAACGACGTCATTTCAAATGTGGTTTTTCTATGAAAGTTCAGGAGAAAAGTCGTTGGAATCGTGATGGGAAACGGACGAGAAAGGGTTGTTGATCTGTAAACGGAATAATTAAAACCATCATCTTCATCTTCCGGAAGCTTATAATGATAGGCACATACGCTACAGGGTAGTAGCATGTCGAATACCGCAAAAAGAGACGCCATAGAATCTACATAGTCGATTGACGGTGATGTCGCGTTGTCCAGTTTCAGAGCGGTCATGTGGACGACTTTCCAGTATGCGGGCCCCCAAAGATTCTGGCCGGCCGGGACTCGTTCCAGGGCGATATATTCTTTACACGGTATCAAATCCGAAACGTTCTGGACATCTATTATCTTTTTCATAGCATCGCGATACGATGTAGGTGACATCATGTAGGTTTCGATATCGAAAAATCTCTTAATTTCATTGATATCAGTTTTTTTGGAATCCTCGAAATCTTTAGCCGCCCGCAACCCCTCGGCAAGAGTATCTGCGTTAAGCGTCAGATTGATGTCGAGACATAGATCGATAAACGTTTTCATAATGTTCAGTATCACCTGCGGCATCAGATCCCGTCGGTTTCGCTCTGCCAATTCGTCCGTAAATAACACCGGTGAGAGTGTGAGCCGCAGAAACAGATCGATGACGAACGGAATATACATACACGGGTGGTTGTCGGAGAAGTTCTCGAACCTAACTTCATCACTATTACAATATATGCACATTTTTTATTATCATTAATCACTATTGTTTTTTCACTTTCACTACATTTTTACGGGTTCTAGAACGAGAGCGAGACCTGGATCTAGGTCGAGTAGCGGGTGACCGTGAGCGCCTTTTCGTAGCAGGAGATCGGGATCGAGAGCGGCGACGGCGTCTTACGACTTTTCTTTTGCTAATAAATTGAGCGTTAGGTTTCTTTGATCCCGGCTTTCTTTCATACCGAATCATCGTTTTGTGTTTTGGACAATTGGGATCGGTGGCGATACATGTACAGACGCTGTAATTTTTTTTCGTACTACTCTTCGATCGTTTCATTTTTTTATTAAAAAAAATGACAACCGGTTTGTATACCACATCTGTTAAGAGTTGCGTGATTCCTCATTACAATAACTACGTCGAAGGCGTGAAGCTTCCCGAAAATAAAATCTTTGAAGAGGAGCGCGGCAACTACGACAAATATGGAGATTCACTATCCGGGGCGATATCCGGCCTGTGTCGACCGGATCAGTTCGTATACTACGGATTGCTTTCGCAAGAAAAATACATAAAGAATCTTTTCAATTCGTTGTCGTGTTTTACGGGCAAAGACGCTTTGGTAAGTTTTCTGATCGCCTCCCCGGCATATAAATTGCTTGAAAAAGAACCCCTAATTCAAAAATGTCCCTCGAATTTAGTATTCAAGAAAGGATGTCTCATAATTCCGAGAGGTGAGATAGTCTGGTCGTTGTTGGCCATCGAATCGGCCAAGATCGCCCAAGGGGAAAGAGAAGACGACGTGTTCAAAATATTTATTAAAGAGGCCGCCGCTCCGACCGCTGACAATCCAGCCTCTATACTTCCCAGTATGGAGAAAAAAGAAGAAGAGAGTAAAACTCACTACAACCACATGAAAATACCGAACGATGCGAATACGGCTAGCATTGTTGCGAACGAAAATTCGCGCTATGTATATCTTAATCCGACTCTATATAACAGAATAAAAGCGTTTAGGTGTGTGACACCGCAGGAGACAAGTATTATAGATCAGGATTATATGCTGTTCGCAATGAATCTCTTGTACGTACAGTCGTTCTCCGCTTTGTCATTGATCAGCACGCCGCCGAAGAGATTGCTTCAATATCCACCGGGCACGCGTGAAAGCATCTGTCCTCCGATAACTGATACAATGTGTGTGTCAATCCCAAAGGTTGAAGGATTGGACAATTGGTCTTTAGACGGCGGCAACAATGGCTTGACAATGGCTGAACAAAAAATCTGCAACAATGTTGTTGTGATGGCCGACGTGAAAAACCATAACGTTTGCAGCACAAACAACGATTTAAACCACAATATCTTGCACGCGATGGAAACAGAATATATGGGCCAGATCAGAGAGGAATATAATATTTTGAAAGGTACACCGTTCCAACACAACGGGTTAGACATATGGTACGACATAGAAGCGCAACAATATTGGAAAAAGATAATAATCAACAGCTACCCAAACATACTGTCCAACGGCGACGAGGTGATATGTGAAAATTCTGCCAACTGCGTTCTTACACCGCTTGGCGTGGTGGCGACAAGGAATATCTGTGAAGGCGATCCGTTGATATTCAAAGGGCATAAAATGGATTTGAAAAACATCTGGATGCTCCCCAAAACCGGCTGGAAGTGTGACATTGTTCCCAGACCGCTTCCCGAGCAGGAGCAGCTAGTCGAAGGTGAGAGAGCGGGGATGGTTAGACTCAGTGATCCAAAAATCCAAAAGAATCCGTTAAACTACAGCCCGTCATTTGTGACCAGTCTAGGAACGAATATATCGATATTGTCCGATTAATCACAAAAAGCTATGACTGTGATTGTTGGCTCTCCTTTGCTCGGAAACATTATTATTAATAATAATAATAATAATATGATCAGTAAAATACAAAAATGTTCTTGAAAATAGTAAATAAATACATAATTGTTTTATTGTAATTATAAATAAATATCTGCAACAAATTCGATAAAAAAAATGATGACTACTTTGTATAACACATCAGTGGAAAAATGCGTCATACCACACTATGAGGATTATACCGAGAAAATAATGGAAAATTCTTTTTTCGAAGCGGAACGTCCCAATTACGAGAAATATGGAAACAGGCTTTCCGAAGCCGTATCTGGAATTTGTGTGTCGGACCTATTCTCTACGTTCGGTCTAGTCTCGCGCAAGAAAAAATTAAAAGATTTCTTTTATCCTTCGTCATGTGTCGCGGATGTTGATATTTTGATCCCATACCTGACAGCATCCAGGCCACAAGATGTACTAAAGAACGAGTTGGTCGGAACCGCGGCGGAATGTCCGACAAACGTGGTATTCCGTAAAGGATGTCTCGTCATACCCCGCGGTGAACTGATTTGGTCGCTTTTGGCCTTGGAAGGTAACGACACTATTGGTTCGGGTCGTGCACTGGACAACATTGACGGCGACGATTTTAGAATATATATTACAGAAGGGGCAGCCACCGTTGATCGCCCTACAATGAGACGCACTTTGTCAGATACGGGGGAAAAGAGACGGCGCTCGGACATACCGATTTCCCCAGGCGGTTCCGACACGGAAGAATATATTCGCGTCCGACCCATAAACTATCTGGTGTCCGGCGTTCTAAAACAATCGGAAGAACTAAAAGCCCATTATGTACATATGAAAAGTGTAAAACCGGGTGGGCATGTGAGTAAAAGAGCGCATAACACGAAATACGTATACCTGAATCCCGCCATGTATAACAGATTGGTGGCGTTCCATTGTGTCACACCCCTGAATAAATCGCTAACAGTTCAAGACTATCTCCTGTTCGGTATGAATCTGATGTACGTGCATTCATTGTCCACGCTCGCTCTGTTATCGACCCCGCCAAACAGGCTGTTACAATACCCACCGGCAACTCGAGAAACTATTTGCGTCAAAGAAAACAGCACGATTTCCGTAATGATACCGAACGTTGGTGACATAGGTGAATGGGCGATAAACAAACCTACCGGTGGTTATGCGATCGCCCCCGATCGTGTTCCCGACAACGCCTTTTTAATCGCTGACGTCGTCTCGAACAACACCTGTTCCGATGCTACCACTCCTCTAAATCACAACATCATACAGGCGTTCGAAAGCGAACTGTTCAAATCGGTCCGACGCGAACACCAGTCGATAAAACATATAACATTGGATTACGATAACAACTATGAGTTGGACACGTGGTATGACACAGAGGCGAGACAATTCTGGAAGAAATTTATCGGAAACAGTTATCCCAGCACAATAACAGATGGTGGGGAAGTCGTCTCCAGGTATATGCCAAACTGTGTTATGACACCTTTGGGTGTTGTAGCGACCAAAGATATTTGCGAAAGTGATCCGATCATATTGAAAGGGACGAAAATGAATTTGAAAAATCTAAAATTTCCGGACAGTCGCCACTGCGATATAATTCCTCAGAATTTTAAAATGGCCAAAGCAGTAACGGAGGCAGCAGCCAATATTAATTTTTCTGGTACCCTGAAAAACTACAAACCCGTTATTCAAAAAAATCCTCTAAATTATTCTGCATCTTTTGTCACGTCTATCGGGACCAACTTCACCGTCTTATCGGATTAGTTTAAAAAATGATCACTCATCTGTTTAAGGTAGCTATAATAACCGCGGTTATTTATTTTATAACTTGCTATTTGCTGGTGGTGAATATGTCAAAAGACGAAACAAATCCGCGAGAGTTCCGTTCGGATAAACTGTACAGATATCAGAACGACGAATATCAAATAAACTGTAAACACACCCCCAGACGTTGCTACAAATGCGATTGTAAAGCCATGTGCAACGGTGTGGTTGATGGAACTGAAAAATGATCGTTATTTCGGTTTACCCGATGGGCGATATTGTTATGAGGCGCCGGATGATATAGTAAAGAAGATTATGCCAACCTCGTATTTTACCACAGGTTGGAGAAATGGCATTGTATATCGAAATATCCCGGCTATCGTTCTCCCACCACTGGTAAAAATATAGCCGGTTATTATCCACACACCTTTGACAGCGATAGTGAAAAGAAGGTTTCACGTGATCTCAGGAGCAAGGAGATATTGGATATAAATTGTGGTAACGACGAACACGGAAACCAGTTGGTTTTTATTCAACTCGATGGTATCAGTACATGCGTCAAAGATTATTGCAAAAACAACATGACAATGTCTAGAGAAGTTGGACATTATGATTTTAAAACCAACACTTGTGTGTGTCAACACAAAGAACTGCAGACTTATTTCAATGATGATAGGTCTATACATTGTTTTGACAGAAAAAATGGAAGCCCCTAGCTACGATAGTGGAGTGAGTATCCCGATTCTCAGTTACGACGAAAACACCCTTGTAAGCGATGTGCACGAGCGACTGGTATACAGCAATTCGGTCAACGAAGAGGCACGAGGGAAAATAATAATTAAAAATGAGTAAAGTATTCAATTGGCTTGAGGCGTTGTTCAAAGCCGTGGGAAGCGAAGAGCGGGCAATCATCTTCCAAAACGGTGAAAATATAATCGGAAAGGACCAGTTTGTACATTTCAAAGACGTCGCAATCCACGACCTAGAACATATTCACCCAAAACTATTAGAAAAGGCGACGACCAATCTACTACTACCGAAAATCCCAGAGTCAATGTTGATGGAAATCGAACATTCGGCGACCGAAAAGATCATATCCGTCCCTGAACGGGTCGAGTTTCTCGTTAACCACGGACTAGAGTCGTCCGCTCTGGAGTATAGTGGAAAAGAGATAGACGAATTGATCAAATCCAATTCTAAGTTAAAAGAAAACGGCTGAAAATTTTTTGGCGAAATTCGGGCGGTAAAGGCGGTGGCAAGGCGTTTAAAATTGGTAAACTGGTCGTTATTGTTACTGTGTCAGGTGTAGCGCTGGCAACACTCGGGACATTTCTAAATGAGACCGCAACGAATTTGTCCGGTTGTTACAAGATTACCAACGATGGCCAGAAAATGTGTAAATTGAAAAGTGAAGACCTGCGGCCATAAGAGTTTGGCGATTGAAAACTCGTTCTGTTCGTCAGGCGCAATAAAACTGTGCGATTGCAAGTCTGACAAAGACTGTCGGTTGGCGGAAACCAAAAATGGCGGCGGCGACGGCGACCGCTACGTCTGTTACAAAGCAAAGTGGACCGATGTTATTCAAGCGGAAACTCAAACACTCACAGGCGCATACAATTGGTTTATCAGATCTGCAGCGAGATTAGCCATTTTTCTAGCCCCGATATTCTTTCTCGTGGTGTCACTTATCATCTACCGACTTTGTTTGTCGTTCTTTTTGGTTGCAGTATCATTTTTTATTTTTTAGGTCGTTTAGCCGGATACATCGTCTCGACTTCTTCAGAATCAGTTGCGCCAACCTCCACCTCGGGCCGCACAATGCCCAACGAGTTCATAACGTACGGTATGACACCTTCTTCGACGCCACCCAATCCGAGAAGAAGCATTATATTTTGTACGGCGCTCCTTAGCGCTTTTGTTGACGGCGGTTCAGTTATTTTTAAGGTTTTCAGCATTGCTGACAGATCGTTTGAATTCAAAGGTTTGACACCACGTGAAGCCCGGAGTCGTTAAGTACGTCCACACGTTCTTTTCTCGAGTTTTCGATAAATATGTCGATATACGGCTGAATTTCCGGGGAACTGACGCTTCGTATCTCGTTTAGTATAACGTCGAAAAACGTATAGATGTGGGAAGCGAGATTTTTCTCAGAACTGTTTCTGGACAGGGTCGAATCGAGCAGAAGACCGATTTGAAACTTGTGATTCACCGTCGTGTCGTCCAGTGTGTCTATCTCGTCAACCGTCGCGAAACATGAATTTAAAAAGCTAGAATTGTTTTCGCAAACAAATATTTTATTATGTCTCGTTTGAGCGATTCCGCGGATAGAATTTTATTTTTGGAAATCGGACGCAGAAAATTATTAGAGTTTTGGAGACTGCCACTGAAATTATTTTGAGGAGGATTATTTGCCGCCGGCACTTCTTCTTCATTCGTCGTTTCAACATCTCTTATCATTGGGCGGTGGGGCGGCGGCGGCAATGGGCGAGTCCAGTCGAGTGTGTTGAATAAATCTATAGAATTCAAAGCGGGATTATCGTTTCTTTCGTTAAGTGTGTTCATAAACGGTGGCGGTTGTTGTTGTTGGTTGTTGAATTCCATCGTATATTTTTTAATTACAGATAGATTGTAAAAATAAAAATGTACAAGTACGTATTTGTTTTCGATCCTGGACGAGACTCTGGTGTTTGTCAAAGACAGAGAAATCTACGTCCGTCCGTATGCTCAACACGTTTTGAATTCGTTGTGGAAAAACGCAAACGTCTACACTGTCTTGTGGAGTGGCAGGCGATAAGTCATACGTGTATAACGTGATTAATTCCCTCAACTGGCATCACTATTTCATTGAAATATATACAAGACAAAAATTGTGAAGTCAGTCATCAATTGTTTGGGCAATACAAGTGCAGACAATACGTAGAACGCTCGCTAAGTAAATACATAACTATGAACAACCTTCTTCGTTATGTTTTTGTGGATGATTGCGCCAATAAAAACACACACGAAGCCGACTACGACAAGACGTTTGAATCGCGCCGTTTCATGGCGAGAACGGCGACACAGAATTGTATAAACACCTGAGTGAGTTCACTTTTCTGCATTGGCGGCACGGGTGATGATTTTCCCAACATATAAAAAATGCAACTTAAAATAAAAGAGACTGCGACTCCTTGTCCACCCCTGCAGGAATATATAAGAAAGAAATATATTACAAAAATACTGAACTACGCATCGTTTGCAGTTTTGTTAACATATTGCGCCTTAGATACTCTGCAGGTTTCGCATAATCTAAAAACTATATTTCTGTACGCAGCAGGCCTGTCGCCTGAATTTCGGGATATTATTATTTCTACAAACCGGCCGAAATTAGACAAATCTCACCACATTTTTCAAGTGTCGATGTTTGGTGAAAATAAAATACCTTGTGGTTTTGCTTCGAATAACCTTTGCTATCGGGATTTGTATTCATTGTATTAAATTAAATAACTGCTACAATTGTGTGGAAGCGTGGAAGAGAAATTTCGTTTTTAATAACAGAAGTGTGTTTAAAAATCAATTTGTTACACGAACTACTTACAATTAAGCGTGGGTTAAAAATGAAGGTGTTTTTTTTTGTTTTCAATGAAATGAGTTAAAATTTAATTTACTCATTTAATTATTTTTAAGTATAATATTAGTGTAAAAATGAGAATACTTATACGACCTCAATCTTAAAAATTAAAAAACTGACAAAGTTCCAAAGTCGATTTACTCTACAACCGTTTGACCGTTTTTCATGATTTTAGTGTCCACGTGATCGGGTGATTGAGATCTACGAGGTAAACTTACTCCCATAGCGATAGCCTTGACAGAACTCGAGATTGTTCACCACGCACTCTGATATGT
>JAQMRL010000001.1:147775891-147834315 GCA_035578175.1 Catonia carolina | reverse complement strand
ACATATCAGAGTGCGTCATCAGAATCGATGATTAACAGAAATAGTTTGAAAATTGTCAAAAAAAGTACATGAACATGAAAAGCAAGACATGAAGTCTTGCTTATTTTAGTGAATCAGTGAAAAATTAAAAGTCTTGCTTTTGTCTCTTGTAGGGCTCAGGGTACTTTTTCATGGCTGTTTTTGTAATCTACGCCAGTCTAAGCATCAGAATCGATGATTAACAGAAATAGTTTGAAAATTGTAGGGGTCTTGCTTATTTTAGTGAAACAGTGAAAAATTAAAAGTCTTGCTTTTGTCTCTTTTAGGGCTCAGGGTACTTTTTCATGGCTGTTTTTGTGATCTACGCCACTCAAAGCATCAGAATCGATGATTAACAGAAATAGTTTGAAAATTGTCAAAAAAAGTACATGAACTATAGTCTTGCTTATTTTAGTGAATCAGTGAAAAACTAAAAGTCTTGCTTTTGTCTCTTTTAGGGCTCGGGGTACTTTTTCAGGGCTGTTTTTGTAATCTACGCCAGTCTAAGCATCAGAATCGATGATTAACAGAAATAGTTTGAAAATTGTCAAAAAAGGACATGAACTATAGTCTTGCTTATTTTAGTGAATAAGTGAAAAATTAAAAGTCTTGCTTTTGTCTCTTTTAGGGCTCGGGGTACTTTTTCATGGCTGTTTTTGTAATCTACGCCAGTCTAAGCATCAGAATCGATGATTAACAGAAATAGTTTGAAAATTGTCAAAAAAAGTACATGAACTATAGTCTTGCTTATTTTAGTGAAACAGTGAAAAATTAAAAGTCTTGCTTTTGTCTCTTTTAGGGCTCAGGGTACTTTTTCATGGCTGTTTTTGTGATCTACGCCAGTCAAAGCATCAGAATCGATGATTAACAGAAATAGTTTGAAAATTGTCAAAAAAAGTACATGAACTATAGTCTTGCTTATTTAAGTGAATCAGTGAAAAATTAAAAGTCTTCCTTTTGTCTCTTGTAGGGCTCAGGGTACTTTTTCATGGCTGTTTTTTGTAATCTACGCCAGTCAAAGCATCAGAATCGATGATTAACAGAAATAGTTTGAAAATTGTCAAAAAAAGTACATGAACTATAGTCTTGCTTACTTTAGTGAAACAGTGAAAAATTAAAAGTCTTGCTTTTGTCTCTTGTAGGGCTCAGGGTACTTTTTCATGGCTGTTTTTGTAATTACGCCACTCAAAGCATCAGAATCGATGATTAACAGAAATAGTTTGAAAATTGTCAAAAAAAGTACATGAACTATAGTCTTGCTTATTTTAGTGAAACAGTGAAAAATTAAAAGTCTTGCTTTTGTCTCTTGTAGGGCTCAGGGTACTTTTTCATGGCTGTTTTTGTAATTACGCCACTCAAAGCATCAGAATCGATGATTAACAGAAATAGTTTGAAAATTGTCAAAAAAAGTACATGAACTATAGTCTTATTTTAGTGAAACAGTGAAAAATTAAAAGTCTTGCTTTTGTCTCTTTTAGGGCTCAGGGTACTTTTTCATGGCTGTTTTTGTAATCTACGCCAGTCTAAGCATCAGAATCGATGATGAACAGAAATAGTTTGAAAATTGTCAAAAAAAGTACATGAACTATAGTCTTGCTTATTTTAGTGAAACAGTGAAAAATTAAAAGTCTTGCTTATTTTAGTGAATCAGTGAAAAATTAAAAGTCTTGCTTTTGTCTCTTTTAGGGCTCAGGGTACTTTTTTATGGCTGTTTTTGTGATCTACGCCAGTCAAAGCATCAGAATCGATGATTAACAGAAATAGTTTGAAAATTGTCAAAAAAAGTACATGAACTATAGTCTTGCTTATTTTAGTGAAACAGTGAAAAATTAAAAGTCTTGCTTTTGTCTCTTTTAGGGCTCAGGGTACTTTTTCATGGCTGTTTTTGTAATCTACGCCAGTCTAAGCATCAGAATCGATGATTAACAGAAATAGTTTGAAAATTGTCAAAAAAAGTACATGAACTATAGTCTTGCTTATTTTAGTGAAACAGTGAAAAATTAAAAGTCTTGCTTTTGTCTCTTGTAGGGCTCAGGGTACTTTTTCATGGCTGTTTTTGTGATCTACGCCACTCAAAGCATCAGAATCGATGAATAACAGAAATAGTTTGAAAATTGTCAAAAAAAGTACATGAACTATAGTCTTGCTTATTTTAGTGAAACAGTGAAAAATTAAAAGTCTTGCTTTTGTCTCTTGTAGGGCTCAGGGTACTTTTTCATGGCTGTTTTTGTGATCTACGCCAGTCTAAGCATCAGAATCGATGATTAACAGAAATAGTTTGAAAATTGTCAAAAAAAGTACATGAACTATAGTCTTGCTTATTTTAGTGAAACAGTGAAAAATTAAAAGTCTTGCTTTTGTCTCTTGTAGGGCTCAGGGTACTTTTTCATGGCTGTTATTGTAATCTACGCCAGTCTAAGCATCAGAATCGATGATTAACAGAAATAGTTTGAAAATTGTCAAAAAAAGTACATGAACTATAGTCTTGCTTATTTTAGTGAAACAGTGAAAAATTAAAAGTCTTGCTTTTGTCTCTTTTAGGGCTCAGGGTACTTTTTCATGGCTGTTTTTGTGATCTACGCCACTCAAAGCATCAGAATCGATGAATAACAGAAATAGTTTGAAAATTGTCAAAAAAAGTACATGAACTATAGTCTTGCTTATTTAAGTGAAACAGTGAAAAATTAAAAGTCTTGCTTTTGTCTCTTGTAGGGCTCAGGGTACTTTTTCATGGCTGTTTTTGTATTCTACGCCACTCAAAGCATCAGAATCGATGATTAACAGAAATAGTTTGAAAATTGTCAAAAAAAGGACATGAACTATAGTCTTGCTTATTTTAGTGAAACAGTGGAAAATTAAAAGTCTTGCTTTTGTCTCTTTTAAGGCTCAGGGTACTTTTTCATGGCTGTTTTTGTGATCTACGCCACTCAAAGCATCAGAATCGATGATTAACAGAAATAGTTTGAAAATTGTCAAAAAAAGGACATGAACTATAGTCTTGCTTATTTTAGTGAAACAGTCACATATCAGAGTGCGTGCTTTTGTCTCTTGTAGGGCTCAGGGTACTTTTTCATGGCTGTTTTTGTGATCTACGCCAGTCTAAGCATCAGAATCGATGATTAACAGAAATAGTTTGAAAATTGTCAAAAAAAGTACATGAACTATAGTCTTGCTTATTTTAGTGAAACAGTGAAAAATTAAAAGTCTTGCTTTTGTCTCTTGTAGGGCTCAGGGTACTTTTTCATGGCTGTTTTTCAAATCTACGCCACTCAAAGCATCAGAATCGATGATTACACATATCAGAGTGCGTATTGTCAAAAAAAGTACATGAACTATAGTCTTGCTTATTTTAGTGAAACAGTGAAAAATTAAAAGTCTTGCTTTTGTCTCTTTTAGGGCTCAGGGTACTTTTTCATGGCTGTTTTTGTGATCTACGCCACTCAAAGCATCAGAATCGATGAATAACAGAAATAGTTTGAAAATTGTCAAAAAAAGTACATGAACTATAGTCTTGCTTATTTAAGTGAAACAGTGAAAAATTAAAAGTCTTGCTTTTGTCTCTTGTAGGGCTCAGGGTACTTTTTCATGGCTGTTTTTGTATTCTACGCCACTCAAAGCATCAGAATCGATGATTAACAGAAATAGTTTGAAAATTGTCAAAAAAAAGGACATGAACTATAGTCTTGCTTATTTTAGTGAAACAGTGGAAAATTAAAAGTCTTGCTTTTGTCTCTTTTAGGGCTCAGGGTACTTTTTCATGGCTGTTTTTGTGATCTACGCCACTCAAAGCATCAGAATCGATGATTAACAGAAATAGTTTGAAAATTGTCAAAAAAAGGACATGAACTATAGTCTTGCTTATTTTAGTGAAACAGTGAAAAATTAAAAGTCTTGCTTTTGTATCTTTTAGGGTTCAGGGTACTTTTTCATGGCTGTTTTTGTAATCTACGCCAGTCAAAGCATCAGAATCGATGATTAACAGAAATAGTTTGAAAATTGTCAAAAAAAGGACATGAACTAAATAACTAAATAAACTGAAAATTAGAAGTCTTGCTTTTGTCTCTTTTAGGGCTCAGGGTACTTTTTCATGGCTGTTTTTGTAATTACGCCACTCAAAGCATCAGAATCGATGATTAACAGAAATAGTTTGAAAATTGTCAAAAAAAGTACATGAACTATAGTCTTGCTTATTTTAGTGAAACAGTGAAAAATTAAAAGTCTTGCTTTTGTCTCTTTTAGGGCTCAGGGTACTTTTTCATGGCTGTTTTTGTAATTACGCCACTCAAAGCATCAGAATCGATGATTAACAGAAATAGTTTGAAAATTGTCAAAAAAAGTACATGAACTATAGTCTTGCTTATTTTAGTGAAACAGTGAAAAATTAAAAGTCTTGCTTTTGTCTCTTGTAGGGCTCAGGGTACTTTTTCATGGCTGTTTTTGTAATTACGCCACTCAAAGCATCAGAATCGATGATTAACAGAAATAGTTTGAAAATTGTCAAAAAAAGTACATGAACTATAGTCTTGCTTATTTTAGTGAAACAGTGAAAAATTAAAAGTCTTGCTTTTGTCTCTTTTAGGGCTCAGGGTACTTTTTCATGGCTGTTTTTGTGATCTACGCCACTCAAAGCATCAGAATCGATGATTAACAGAAATAGTTTGAAAATTGACAAAAAAAGGACATGAACTATAGTCTTGCTTATTTTAGTGAAACAGTGAAAAATTAAAAGTCTTGCTTTTGTCTCTTGTAGGGCTCAGGGTACTTTTTCATGGCTGTTTTTGTAATTACGCCACTCAAAGCATCAGAATCGATGATTAACAGAAATAGTTTGAAAATTGTCAAAAAAAGGACATGAACTATAGTCTTGCTTATTTTAGTGAATCAGTGAAAAATTAAAAGTCTTGCTTTTGTCTCTTTTAGGGCTCAGGGTACTTTTTCATGGCTGTTTTTGTAATTACGCTACTCAAAGCATCAGAATCGATGATTAACAGAAATAGTTTGAAAATTGTCAAAAAAAGGACATGAACTATAGTCTTGCTTATTTTAGTGAAACAGTGAAAAATTAAAAGTCTTGCTTTTGTCTCTTGTAGGGCTCAGGGTACTTTTTCATGGCTGTTTTTGTGATCTACGCCACTCAAAGCATCAGAATCGATGATTAACAGAAATAGTTTGAAAATTGTCAAAAAAAGGACATGAACTATAGTCTTGCTTATTTAAGTGAATCAGTGAAAAATTAAAAGTCTTGCTTTTGTCTCTTGTAGGGCTCAGGGTACTTTTTCATGGCTGTTTTTGTAATTACGCCAGTCAAAGCATCAGAATCGATGATTAACAGAAATAGTTTGAAAATTGTCAAAAAAAGGACATGAACTATAGTCTTGCTTATTTTGGTGAAACAGTGAAAAATTAAAAGTCTTGCTTTTGTCTCTTTTAGGGCTCAGGGTACTTTTTCATGGCTGTTTTTGTAATCTACGCCAGTCAAAGCATCAGAATCGATGATTAACAGAAATAGTTTGAAAATTGTCAAAAAAAGTACATGAACACAGTCTTGCTTATTTTAGTGAAACAGTGAAAAATTAAAAGTCTTGCTTTTGTCTCTTGTAGGGCTCGGGGTACTTTTTCATGGCTGTTATTGTAATCTACGCCAGTCAAAGCATCAGAATCGATGATTAACAGAAATAGTTTGAAAATTGTCAAAAAAAGTACATGAACTATAGTCTTGCTTATTTAAGTGAAACAGTGAAAAATTAAAAGTCTTGCTTTTGTCTCTTGTAGGGCTCAGGGTACTTTTTCATGGCTGTTTTTGTGATCTACGCCACTCAAAGCATCAGAATCGATGAATAACAGAAATAGTTTGAAAATTGTCAAAAAAAGTACATGAACTATAGTCTTGCTTATTTTAGTGAAACAGTGAAAAATTAAAAGTCTTGCTTTTGTCTCTTTTAGGGCTCAGGGTACTTTTTCATGGCTGTTATTGTAATCTACGCCAGTCTAAGCATCAGAATCGATGATTAACAGAAATAGTTTGAAAATTGTCAAAAAAAGTACATGAACTATAGTCTTGCTTATTTTAGTGAAACAGTGAAAAATTAAAAGTCTTGCTTTTGTCTCTTTTAGGGCTCAGGGTACTTTTTCATGGCTGTTATTGTAATCTACGCCAGTCTAAGCATCAGAATCGATGATTAACAGAAATAGTTTGAAAATTGTCAAAAAAAGTACATGAACTATAGTCTTGCTTATTTAAGTGAAACAGTGAAAAATTAAAAGTCTTGCTTTTGTCTCTTGTAGGGCTCAGGGTACTTTTTCATGGCTGTTTTTGTGATCTACGCCACTCAAAGCATCAGAATCGATGAATAACAGAAATAGTTTGAAAATTGTCAAAAAAAGTACATGAACTATAGTCTTGCTTATTTTAGTGAAAAAGTAAAAAATTAAAAGTCTTGCTTTTGTCTCTTGTAGGGCTCAGGGTACTTTTTCATGGCTGTTTTTGTAATTACGCCACTCAAAGCATCAGAATCGATGATTAACAGAAATAGTTTGAAAATTGTCAAAAAAAGTACATGAACTATAGTCTTGCTTATTTAAGTGAAACAGTGGAAAATTAAAAGTCTTGCTTTTGTCTCTTGTAGGGCTCAGGGTACTTTTTCATGGCTGTTTTTGTGATCTACGCCACTCAAAGCATCAGAATCGATGAATAACAGAAATAGTTTGAAAATTGTCAAAAAAAGTACATGAACTATAGTCTTGCTTATTTTAGTGAAACAGTGAAAAATTAAAAGTCTTGCTTTTGTCTCTTGTAGGGCTCAGGGTACTTTTTCATGGCTGTTTTTGTAATCTACGCCAGTCATAGCATTAGAATCGATGATTAACAGAAATAGTTTGAAAATTGTCAAAAAAAGGACATGAACTATAGTCTTGCTTATTTTAGTGAAACAGTGGAAAATTAAAAGTCTTGCTTTTGTCTCTTTTAGGGCTCAGGGTACTTTTTCATGGCTGTTTTTGTGATCTACGCCACTCAAAGCATCAGAATCGATGATTAACAGAAATAGTTTGAAAATTGTCAAAAAAAGGACATGAACTATAGTCTTGCTTATTTTAGTGAAACAGTGGAAAATTAAAAGTCTTGCTTTTGTCTCTTTTAGGGCTCAGGGTACTTTTTCATGGCTGTTTTTGTGATCTACGCCACTCAAAGCATCAGAATCGATGATTAACAGAAATAGTTTGAAAATTGTCAAAAAAAGGACATGAACTATAGTCTTGCTTATTTTAGTGAAACAGTGAAAAATTAAAAGTCTTGCTTTTGTATCTTTTAGGGCTCAGGGTACTTTTTCATGGCTGTTTTTGTAATCTACGCCAGTCAAAGCATCAGAATCGATGATTAACAGAAATAGTTTGAAAATTGTCAAAAAAAGGACATGAACTAAATAACTAAATAAACTGAAAATTAAAAGTCTTGCTTTTGTCTCTTTTAGGGCTCAGGGTACTTTTTCATGGCTGTTTTTGTAATTACGCCACTCAAAGCATCAGAATCGATGATTAACAGAAATAGTTTGAAAATTGTCAAAAAAAGTACATGAACTATAGTCTTGCTTATTTTAGTGAAACAGTGAAAAATTAAAAGTCTTGCTTTTGTCTCTTTTAGGGCTCAGGGTACTTTTTCATGGCTGTTTTTGTAATTACGCCACTCAAAGCATCAGAATCGATGATTAACAGAAATAGTTTGAAAATTGTCAAAAAAAGTACATGAACTATAGTCTTGCTTATATAAGTGAAACAGTGAAAAATTAAAAGTCTTGCTTTTGTCTCTTGTAGGGCTCAGGGTACTTTTTCATGGCTGTTTTTGTAATTACGCCACTCAAAGCATCAGAATCGATGATTAACAGAAATAGTTTGAAAATTGTCAAAAAAAGGACATGAACTATAGTCTTGCTTATTTTAGTGAAACAGTGAAAAATTAAAAGTCTTGCTTTTGTCTCTTTTAGGGCTCAGGGTACTTTTTCATGGCTGTTTTTGTAATTACGCTACTCAAAGCATCAGAATCGATGATTAACAGAAATAGTTTGAAAATTGTCAAAAAAAGGACATGAACTATAGTCTTGCTTATTTTAGTGAAACAGTGAAAAATTAAAAGTCTTGCTTTTGTGTCTTTTAGGGCTCAGGGTACTTTTTCATGGCTGTTTTTGTAATCTACGCCAGTCAAAGCATCAGAATCGATGATTAACAGAAATAGTTTGAAAATTGTCAAAAAAAGGACATGAACTAAATAAACTGAAAATTAAAAGTCTTGCTTTTGTCTCTTTTAGGGCTCAGGGTACTTTTTCATGGCTGTTTTTGTAATTACGCCACTCAAAGCATCAGAATCGATGATTAACAGAAATAGTTTGAAAATTGTCAAAAAAAGGACATGAACTATGGTCTTGCTTATTTTAGTGAAACAGTGAAAAATTAAAAGTCTTGCTTTTGTCTCTTTTAGGGCTCAGGGTACTTTTTCATGGCTGTTTTTGTAATTACGCTACTCAAAGCATCAGAATCGATGATTAACAGAAATAGTTTGAAAATTGTCAAAAAAAGGACATGAACTATAGTCTTGCTTATTTTAGTGAAACAGTGAAAAATTAAAAGTCTTGCTTTTGTCTCTTTTAGGGCTCAGGGTACTTGTTCATGGCTGTTTTTGTAATTACGCCACTCAAAGCATCAGAATCGATGATTAACAGAAATAGTTTGAAAATTGTCAAAAAAGGACATGAACTATAGTCTTGCTTATATAAGTGAAACAGTGAAAAATTAAAAGTCTTGCTTTTGTCTCTTGTAGGGCTCAGGGTACTTGTTCATGGCTGTTTTTGTAATTACGCCACTCAAAGCATCAGAATCGATGATTAACAGAAATAGTTTGAAAATTGTCAAAAAAAGGACATGAACTATGGTCTTGCTTATTTTAGTGAAACAGTGAAAAATTAAAAGTCTTGCTTTTGTCTCTTTTAGGGCTCAGGGTACTTTTTCATGGCTGTTTTTGTAATTACGCTACTCAAAGCATCAGAATCGATGATTAACAGAAATAGTTTGAAAATTGTCAAAAAAAGGACATGAACTATAGTCTTGCTTATTTTAGTGAAACAGTGAAAAATTAAAAGTCTTGCTTTTGCCTCTTTTAGGGCTCAGGGTACTTTTTCATGGCTGTTTTTGTGATCTACGCCACTCAAAGCATCAGAATCGATGATTAACAGAAATAGTTTGAAAATTGTCAAAAAAAGGACATGAACTATAGTCTTGCTTATTTAAGTGAATCAGTGAAAAATTAAAAGTCTTGCTTTTGTCTCTTGTAGGGCTCAGGGTACTTTTTCATGGCTGTTTTTGTGATCTACGCCACTCAAAGCATCAGAATCGATGATTAACAGAAATAGTTTGAAAATTGTCAAAAAAAGGACATGAACTATAGTCTTGCTTATTTTAGTGAAACAGTGAAAAATTAAAAGTCTTGCTTTTGTCTCTTTTAGGGCTCAGGGTACTTTTTCATGGCTGTTTTTGTAATCTACGCCACTCAAAGCATCAGAATCGATGATTAACAGAAATAGTTTGAAAATTGTCAAAAAAAGGACATGAACTATAGTCTTGCTTATTTTAGTGAAACAGTGAAAAATTAAAAGTCTTGCTTTTGTCTCTTTTAGGGCTCGGGGTACTTTTTCATGGCTGTTTTTGTAATTACGCCACTCAACGCATCAGAATCGATGATTAACAGAAATAGTTTGAAAATTGTCAAAAAAAGGACATGAACTATAGTCTTGCTTATTTTAGTGAAACAGTGAAAAATTAAAAGTCTTGCTTTTGTCTCTTTTAGGGCTCAGGGTACTTTTTCATGGCTGTTTTTCAAATCTACGCCAGTCAAAGCATCAGAATCGATGATTAACAGAAATAGTTTGAAAATTGTCAAAAAAAGTACATGAACTATAGTCTTGCTTATTTTAGTGAAACAGTGAAAAATTAAAAGTCTTGCTTTTGTCTCTTGTAGGGCTCAGGGTACTTTTTCATGGCTGTTTTTGTAATCTACGCCACTCAAAGCATCAGAATCGATGATTAACAGAAATAGTTTGAAAATTGTCAAAAAAAGTACATGAACTATAGTCTTGCTTATTTTAGTGAAACAGTGAAAAATTAAAAGTCTTGCTTTTGTCTCTTTTAGGGCTCAGGGTACTTTTTCATGGCTGTTTTTGTAATCTACGCCAGTCAAAGCATCAGAATCGATGATTAACAGAAATAGTTTGAAAATTGTCAAAAAAAGTACATGAACTATAGTCTTGCTTATTTTAGTGAAACAGTGAAAAATTAAAAGTCTTGCTTTTGTCTCTTTTAGGGCTCAGGGTACTTTTTCATGGCTGTTTTTGTAATCTACGCCAGTCAAAGCATCAGAATCGATGATTAACAGAAATAGTTTGAAAATTGTCAAAAAAAGTACATGAACTATAGTCTTGCTTATTTTAGTGAAACAGTAAAAAATTAAAAGTCTTGCTTTTGTCTCTTGTAGGGCTCAGGGTACTTTTTCATGGCTGTTTTTGTAATCTACGCCAGTCAAAGCATCAGAATCGATGATTAACAGAAATAGTTTGAAAATTGTCAAAAAAAGTACATGAACTATAGTCTTGCTTATTTTAGTGAAACAGTGAAAAATTAAAAGTCTTGCTTTTGTCTCTTTTAGGGCTCAGGGTACTTTTTCATGGCTGTTTTTGTAATCTACGCCAGTCAAAGCATCAGAATCGATGATTAACAGAAATAGTTTGAAAATTGTCAAAAAAAGTACATGAACTATAGTCTTGCTTATTTTAGTGAAACAGTGAAAAATTAAAAGTCTTGCTTTTGTCTCTTTTAGGGCTCAGGGTACTTTTTCATGGCTGTTTTTGTGATCTACGCCACTCAAAGCATCAGAATCGATGATTAACAGAAATAGTTTGAAAATTGTCAAAAAAAGTACATGAACTATAGTCTTGCTTATTTTAGTGAATCAGTGAAAAATTAAAAGTCTTGCTTTTGTCTCTTTTAGGGCTCAGGGTACTTTTTCATGGCTGTTTTTGTGATCTACGCCACTCAAAGCATCAGAATCGATGATTAACAGAAATATTTTGAAAATTGTCAAAAACGGACATGAACAAAAAAAAAAGGACATGAAGGTCTTGCTTATTTTAGTGAATCAGTGAAAAATTAAAAGTCTTGCTTTTGTCTCTTTTAGGGCTCAGGGTACTTTTTCATGGCTGTTTTTGTGATCTACGCCACTCAAGGCATCAGAATTGATGATTAACTGGCGTAGATACTACTACTGTTAGTTTTTTGAAAAAAAGATACTACTACTGTTAGTTTTTTGAAAAAAAGTTCATGAACTAAAGTCTTGCTTATTTTAGTGAAACAGTGAAAAATTAAAAGTCTTGCTTTTGTCTCTTTTAGGGCTCAGGGTACTTTTTCATGGCTGTTTTTGTAATCTACGCCAGTCAAAGCATCAGAATCGATGATAAACAGAAATAGTTTGAAAATTGTCAAAAAAAGTACATGAACTATATTCTTGCTTATTTTAGTGAAACAGTGAAAAATTAAAAGTCTTGCTTTTGTCTCTTTTAGGGCTCAGGGTACGTTTTCATGGCTGTTTTTGTTGTCTACGCCACTCAAAGCATCAGAATCGATGATTAACAGAAATAGTTTGAAAATTGTCAAAAAAGGACATGAACTATAGTCTTGCTTATTTTAGTGAATCAGTGAAAAATTAAAAGTCTTGCTTTTGTCTCTTTTAGGGCTCGGGGTACTTTTTCATGGCTGTTTTTGTGATCTACGCCACTCAAAGCATCAGAATCGATGATTAACAGAAATAGTTTGAAAATTGTCAAAAAAGGACATGAACTATAGTCTTGCTTATTTTAGTGAATCAGTGAAAAATTAAAAGTCTTGCTTTTGTCTCTTTTAGGGCTCAGGGTACTTTTTCATGGCTGTTTTTGTGATCTACGCCACTCAAAGCATCAGAATCGATGATTAACAGAAATAGTTTGAAAATTGTCAAAAAAAGTACATGAACTATAGTCTTGCTTATTTTAGTGAAACAGTGAAAAATTAAAAGTCTTGCTTTTGTCTCTTTTAGGGCTCAGGGTACTTTTTCATGGCTGTTTTTGTAATCTACGCCAGTCAAAGCATCAGAATCGATGATTAACAGAAATAGTTTGAAAATTGTCAAAAAAAGTACATGAACTATAGTCTTGCTTATTTTAGTGAAACAGTGAAAAATTAAAAGTCTTGCTTTTGTCTCTTTTAGGGCTCAGGGTAATTTTTCATGGCTGTTTTTGTGATCTACGCCACTCAAAGCATCAGAATCGATGATTAACAGAAATAGTTTGAAAATTGTCAAAAAAGGACATGAACTATAGTCTTGCTTATTTTAGTGAATCAGTGAAAAATTAAAAGTCTTGCTTTTGTCTCTTTTAGGGCTCAGGGTACTTTTTCATGGCTGTTTTTGTGATCTACGCCACTCAAAGCATCAGAATCGATGTTTAACAGAAATAGTTTGAAAATTGTCAAAAAAAGTACATGAACTATAGTCTTGCTTATTTTAGTGAATCAGTGAAAAATTAAAAGTCTTGCTTTTGTCTCTTTTAGGGCTCAGGGTACTTTTTCATGGCTGTTTTTGTGATCTACGCCACTCAAAGCATCAGAATCGATGATTAACAGAAATAGTTTGAAAATTGTCAAAAAAAGTACATGAACTATAGTCTTGCTTATTTTAGTGAATCAGTGAAAAATTAAAAGTCTTGCTTTTGTCTCTTTTAGGGCTCAGGGTACTTTTTCATGGCTGTTTTTGTGATCTACGCCACTCAAAGCATCAGAATCGATGATTAACAGAAATAGTTTGAAAATTGTCAAAAAAAGTACATGAACTATAGTCTTGCTTATTTTAGTGAATCAGTGAAAAATTAAAAGTCTTGCTTTTGTCTCTTTTAGGGCTCAGGGTACTTTTTCATGGCTGTTTTTGTAATCTACGCCAGTCAAAGCATCAGAATCGATGATTAACAGAAATAGTTTGAAAATTGTCAAAAAAGGACATGAACTATAGTCTTGCTTATTTTAGTGAATCAGTGAAAAATTAAAAGTCTTGCTTTTGTCTCTTGTAGAGCTCAGGGTACTTTTTCATGGCTGTTTTTGTGATCTACGCCACTCAAAGCATCAGAATCGATGATTAACAGAAATAGTTTGAAAATTGTCAAAAAAGGACATGAACTATAGTCTTGCTTATTTTAGTGAATCAGTGAAAAATTAAAAGTCTTGCTTTTGTCTCTTTTAGGGCTCGGGGTACTTTTTCATGGCTGTTTTTGTGATCTACGCCAGTCAAAGCATCAGAATCGATGATTAACAGAAATAGTTTGAAAATTGTCAAAAAAAGTACATGAACTATAGTCTTGCTTATTTTAGTGAAACAGTGAAAAATTAAAAGTCTTGCTTTTGTCTCTTTTAGGGCTCAGGGTACTTTTTCATGGCTGTTTTTGTAATCTACGCCAGTCAAAGCATCAGAATCGATGATTAACAGAAATAGTTTGAAAATTGTCAAAAAAAGTACATGAACTATAGTCTTGCTTATTTTAGTGAAACAGTGAAAAATTAAAAGTCTTGCTTTTGTCTCTTTTAGGGCTCAGGGTACTTTTTCATGGCTGTTTTTGTGATCTACGCCAGTCAAAGCATCAGAATCGATGATTAACAGAAATAGTTTTAAAATTGTCAAAAAAAGTACATGAACTATAGTCTTGCTTATTTTAGTGAAACAGTGAAAAATTAAAAGTCTTGCTTTTGTCTCTTTTAGGGCTCAGGGTACTTTTTCATGGCTGTTTTTGTGATCTACGCCAGTCAAAGCATCAGAATCGATGATTAACAGAAATAGTTTGAAAATTGTCAAAAAAAGTACATGAACTATAGTCTTGCTTATTTTAGTGAAACAGTGAAAAATTAAAAGTCTTGCTTTTGTCTCTTTTAGGGCTCAGGGTACTTTTTCATGGCTGTTTTTGTAATCTACGCCAGTCAAAGCATCAGAATCGATGATTAACAGAAATAGTTTGAAAATTGTCAAAAAAAGTACATGAACTATAGTCTTGCTTATTTTAGTGAAACAGTGAAAAATTAAAAGTCTTGCTTTTGTCTCTTTTAGGGCTCAGGGTACTTTTTCATGGCTGTTTTTGTAATCTACGCCACTCAAAGCATCAGAATCGATGATTAACAGAAATAGTTTGAAAATTGTCAAAAAAAGTACATGAACTATAGTCTTGCTTATTTTAGTGAAACAGTGAAAAATTAAAAGTCTTGCTTTTGTCTCTTTTAGGGCTCAGGGTACTTTTTCATGGCTGTTTTTGTAATCTACGCCAGTCAAAGCATCAGAATCGATGATTAACAGAAATAGTTTGAAAATTGTCAAAAAAAGGACATGAACTATAGTCTTGCTTATTTTAGTGAATCAGTGAAAAATTAAAAGTCTTGCTTTTGTCTCTTTTAGGGCTCAGGGTACTTTTTCATGCCTGTTTTTGTGATCTACGCCACTCAAAGCATCAGAATCGATGATTAACAGAAATAGTTTGAAAATGGTCAAAAAAAGGACATGAACTATAGTCTTGCTTATTTAAGTGAATCAGTGAAAAATTAAAAGTCTTGCTTTTGTCTCTTTTAGGGCTCGGGGTACTTTTTCATGGCTGTTTTTGTAATCTACGCCACTCAAAGTATCAGAATCGATGATTAACAGAAATAGTTTGAAAATTGTCTTGCTTATTTTACATTTTAAATTATTGTCTTGCTTATTTTAGTGAAACAGTGAAAAATTAAAAGTCTTGCTTTTGTCTCTTTTAGGGCTCAGGGTACTTTTTTATGGCTGTTTTTGTAATCTACGCCACTCAAAGTATCAGAATCGATGATTAACAGAAATAGTTTGAAAATTGTCAAAAAAAGGACTACGATTGTGAAAAAAAGGTCTTGCTTATTTTAGTGAAAAAGTGAAAAATTAAAAGTGTTGCTTTGGTCTCTTACAAGACACAGGGTACTTTTTCATGGCTGTTTTTGTAATCTACGCCAGTCAAAGCATCAGAATCGATGATTAACAGAAATAGTTTTAAAATTGTCAAAAAAAGGACATGAACTATAGTCTTGCTTATTTTAGTGAAACAGTGAAAAATTAAAAGTCTTGCTTTTGTCTCTTTTAGGGCTCAGGGTACTTTTTCATGGCTGTTTTTGTAATTACGCCACTCAAAGCATCAGAATCGATGATTAACAGAAATAGTTTTAAAATTGTCAAAAAAAGGACATGAACTATAGTCTTGCTTATTTTAGTGAAACAGTGAAAAATTAAAAGTCTTGCTTTTGTCTCTTGTAGGGCTCGGGGTACTTTTTCATGGCTGTTTTTGTAATCTACGCCACTCAAAGCATCAGAATCGATGATTAACAGAAATAGTTTTAAAATTGTCAAAAAAAGGACATGAACTATAGTCTTGCTTATTTTAGTGAAACAGTGAAAAATTAAAAGTCTTGCTTTTGTCTCTTTTAGGGCTCAGGGTACTTTTTCATGGCTGTTTTTGTAATCTACGCCAGTCTAAGCATCAGAATCGATGATTAACAGAAATAGTTTGAAAATTGTCAAAAGAAGGACATGAACTAAGGACTGCCCTGCTAAGAAAAAAGGCAGCAACTGCAAATTTCTCGAATTTGAGTTTTATATGTATTTTGTTTTGGAGCACAATGAATCTAGTGAACTTAGTAAAAAAGCCTTACCTACAACGGTTACTTAGATATCGAGTTATTGAAAAGCATTATCTACATGGTTTTGCCAGGCTTACAAAGGAAAAGAAGAGTATA
The DNA here is from genome assembly GCA_035578175.1 of Catonia carolina. NCBI lineage: Eukaryota > Metazoa > Arthropoda > Insecta > Hemiptera > Achilidae > Catonia > Catonia carolina. Next base: position 147,818,451 of record JAQMRL010000001.1, on the reverse strand, counting down.
TATTTAGATACTAAGAGAAAAGGCAATATCTGCACGCTAGTTACTGCCTTATTTCTTAGTATGCTACAGAGACTGATTTTTCACGTAGTAGAATTTGATACTGAATTCATTTACTGCTTTGTATATCATTGTCGATTAGTCATAACAGTTTAAGATTGCACCACCTTAAATATTGATCAGTGGACAAATTCTTGAATATGGATTTTAAATAATTATAAAAATATATTGGACGCCAGCCTTAGCAGCCTGTAGAGCTTGAAAAAATTAAATAAATTAAACTATGTTTCCCTCTCCTACCAACCAACCAGCTATGTTTACCAGGCAAAGAAGCAGTATCTGCTTTATTTAATTGTTGTAACTAACTTTTACAATTTTTAACATAAAAGAGTTAAAAAAATTCCCTTTTTACCATATAATGACAAAATCATGTTACATTAATAATTGTGTTACAGCTGTCGAAAATAGTATAAAGCCATTTTCCCACACTTCAGCTTTTTGCATTTACTGCCTTCTTTCTTAGTGGGCCAGTATAGCTGGTCAGGTTCTAATAAAAAATACTATTTATTTTAACAAAGTGAAATTTAATTGTTTTTGACAACAACTAAATACTTTCAAAAGTTTTTAAATAGAAAATACTTTTAAAAGTATTTTTCTAAGTGAAATTGTTAAGCCTACATCATATCATGACTGATGTTTTTAGTACTTTAAGTACTTATAATTAACAAAATAGTAAACTTAATACGGATACGACATCCGTAAAGTCGCAGACTCTATGTTGCACTCTGTAGTAGGTGGCTTTTGTTTGTTTGTTTTTTTTTTATTCCTAATATTTGTGTACGTTGCAATCTGTTCAATTTAGAACAATAAGCAACCCCATGACCCAATGAGATGAGGATGATATGTATGACGTGTAAATGAGACTGAGTAGTCTTGTACAGACCCAGGCCGACCATTCCTGAGAGAGTATGGTTAATTGAACCCCAACCATCAAAGTACACCCACAACCACTGTCTAGTATTCAAATCCGTATAAACGTAACTACCTATACTAGGATTTGAACCAGAAACCTTCGTCTCCGAAAATTAGCTGTTAAACAGCTGATTCTGGCGACGACTTTACCTCTAGACCAACCCGCTGGGTTTTGTTTGTTTACATTAGGAGCAAACTGAGGGAGGCTGGACTGTAGCTGGTCAGGTTCTAATAAAAAATACTATTTATTTTAACAAAGTGAAATTTAATAATTGTTTTTGACAACAAGTAGGCTATATTTGGATGGCCCCTCCGCTGCCATCTTGTACTCCGTCTGAGCAAGGAACTTGAAGAGAGCAACGCAGCTGCAGCTGTAGCTGAGAGCTCAGTCGACTTGCAGCTTACGAAAACTGCCAGTGAGTATATCACTCTGGTACGGGCCACAGGTGTTGCCGGCACTACTGCGCAGAGCAGACACTGCGCCCACCCTTGCGCTTTCGCTGTAAAGTTCAGCTCGCACTTTTAGTTCTTCATCGTTGGCTAAAAGCCTCGGACAACTCGACTCGAGTTCCTTCACAAAGAGATCTGCAAACAACAGAAAAATGAATATACAGTCGGACCTCCATATATCGAAATTGTAGGTTCCTCATAAAAAATTCGATACAGTCGGAACTCTATTTATCGAACTTCTATATATCGAAATCCTCAATAAATCGAAGTATTTGCTGAGTCCCGTGAAATTTTAAATGAAAAATACTTCTGTATATCGAATTTAATTTTAGTGAAAATACAAATAGAACTCCATATAGCCCTCCCATGACACACCATTAGTCAATCAGAAACATTGAGAGAGAGAGAGAGAGAGAGAGAGAGAGAGAGAGAGAGAGAGAGAGAGAGAGAGAGTACGGTCGAGTAATCTCACTTAATATAAGTAGCAGTCATAATGAAAAAAAACAGCGTTTCTCTTTATCGAAGTTTTTATATACAGTCGGACCTCCATAATTATATCGAAATTGTAGGTTCCTCATAAAATTCGATACAGTCGGACCTCTTATTTATCGAACTTCTATATATCGAAATTCTCAATAAATCGAAGTATTTCCTGAGTCCCGTGAAATTTTAAATGAAAAATGCTTCTGTATATCGAAAACAAATTCCATATATCGAATTTAATTTTAGTGAAAATATAAATAGAACTCCATATAGCCCTCCCATGACACACCACTAGTCAATCCGAAACATAGAGAGAGAGAGAGAGAGAAAGGAGAGAGAGAGAGAGAGAGCATCGTGACAATAGAGTACGTCAGTACGTTGACCACACTGTGGTCCACGTACAAGGGTAGGCCTAGTCTGATACGTTCATACTATGCACGATCAAAAATATGTAGGCTAAATACGACGAAGAAGAAGTTTTCAAATGGGTACCTAAAACTGTTACCAGATAAAAACATGGCCTAAGCAAAAGAGAAAAGTTTTTCTTTTTGTGGACTATTGCCCTTCACACCCGTGTTCACAATAAAACAAACTTTATTGTAAACAAATAGCTACTGTTCTAAGGTAATTAATATGGGTTACGGTCGAGTTAGCTCACTTAATATAAGTAGCAGTGATAATGAAAAAAATAACAGCGTTTCTCTTTATCCAAGTTTCTATATATCAAATTTTTTATGAGGAACCTACAATTTCGATATATGGAGGTCCGACTGTACTTATAATTTAAAATATAATTAACTTAATAGGAAAAGGACATGAATAAAGTGGTGGAGTGTAGGGTGCACTCTGTAGCAGGTGGCTTTGGTTTGTTGACAGACACTAGGAGGAGCTAACTAAGGATGGGTGAACTATACTGGGTGATTCACGAAGATATGCAGAAACTTTGCGAGCCCATTGTACATGTAAAAATAATGAAAAAAGTTTATATAAATATGGGTCCGGAAATGCTTCGTTTCCGAGTTACGGCTAGCGAAAGTTTCGCCCGGATTTCAGCTCACCAGGTGAAATGAGGTCTTTATGAAATTCTTGTAAGGTAGATTAAGAGGTGAATTCAATCATTTCTTAAGGTTTTTGATCTGATAAATTGAATAAAACAGGTCCCAGAACTGTAAGTTAAATAGTTTTTGAGAAAACCAGTGTCAAATGCAAAAAATGGAGTGAAAAACACATTTTTTCATCTTTGGGCGAGAACAACTTCGTTATTTCACTAAGAAACAGTTAAAATTTTTGAATAAAACATGTAGAAAATTTTATTCTGAACAAACCGGTGTAAATAAAGTACACAAAAAGCGAATAGATGTTTGATAAAATGAATTTTTATTCAGAATAGTACAAAGTAAAATTAACCGGAAAAACTAAGATGAAAAAATGTGTTTTTTGTCAATCCATTTTTTGCATTTGACACTGGTTTTCTCAAAAACTATTTAACTTACAGTTCTGGGACCTGTTTTATTCAATTTATCAGGTCAAAAACCATAAGAAATGATTGAATTCACCTCTTAATCTATCTTACAAGAATTTCAGAAAGACCTCATTTCACCTGGTGAGCTGAAATCCGGGCGAAACTTTCGCTAGCCGTAACTAGGAAACGAAGCATTTCCGGACCCATATTTATATAAACTGTTATCATTATTTTTACATGTACAATGGGCTCGCAAAGTTTCTGCATATCTTCGTGAATCACCCTGTATTATTGGAGGTGTATAGGCCTATTTATGATTGGGCTCCACTTACCAATCATGTCAGACATGGGCATGTCTCCTCCATACTCCTTGGGCAGCAACTTTTTGTCCACGTACTTGTGCACATCTTCTAAACACGAATGGATCTGAAAAGGAAAACCAACAGACATAACTGTAACTGCATCTTTCTTATACAGAGTGATTTTTTAGTCCTGTTACCCAATTGTTAATGTCTGGTAATATTTTTCTAAAAAAAATAAATTTTGTTTTGTGACACTAAGTTGGTAGCCCTGTTCAACCAGTATCGATATGGCAGTGTGAGTTTATTCTCCTTGAGCTGTGTAAAATTTTGTGCCATTTCCGGTCGTGCTACGAACAGAATGTCTTTTTTCCTAAAACAATCTCTTGTTTAAATCTGGAGGCTGAAGCTCTTCTAGAGCTTCAACCTAGAGAACTAATCGTATGTGTTACGGATACAATTTCAATTTTTTAGCAGCTTTCTGAGCACTCGAACATGACAAATCAACATGCGAGGAAAGTTTTTGTAAACTTTTCCATGGAGAATTGAGCAATCTTGTTTTCACATTCTCTTAACGTCATCTGTCAAGAGAGTTGGTCGACCACTACGTTTTCTGCTGCATACAATACCTGCCTCTAAAAATCAGTTAGTTAGCCTAGAAATTGACTAGAATAGAGTGGAGGAACACCAAAAAAATTAATTTGAAATTATTCTTTTACACTCGCATACGATTTTGTAGCGAAATATTGTTCAGGAATGAAAACCCGTTGTTCTAGGGTAAAAGACATTCTGTTCGTAACACAACTGGAAACAGCAAAAAATTTTACGCAACTCAAGGAGAATCAACTCAAACTGTCGTATCTATACCGGTTGAGTGGGGCTACCAACCTTGTGTCACAAAACAAAATATCCGTTTCTTAGAAAAAAATTACCAGACATTAACAATTGGGTAACGGGACTAAAAAATCACCCGGTATTATTCCGGTGGTTTTGTGTTGTAGTAAACGAGAGAGAAATGTGATTACTCTTACCTTGACACGTTTCTTGATCTTCTCACTGACAAGAGCCAGGCCAAAATCGAGAGCATATTTCACGGATGGGTGTACATTGATCACGTGCACTTCTTTATGTCGCATCGGCAGCGTTCTCTAAACAACACAAACAAAATCACTATCACTACACCATTAACCCTTTCAATCTATACATATATAATATATATGTATAATTTTTAACAATATTATAATATAATATAATAATATAATATAATATAATATATTATATAATATTATATAATATATAATATATTAATATATATATAATATATAATATAATATAATATAATATATAATAATATAATATAATATATAATATAATTTTTAACAATACACAAACAAATATGTGTAGCTACATTGTTTCATACATTCACTGACATTTTTACTTTCTCTTGCCTATATGAATATATAGGAAGGAAAGTATTGTTTTCATGTCGATTTTAACAAATACACTCTTCAACGGATCTATACGTTTTCAGACCCCCTGAACCTACACAAACATGTTTTTAGCGATTGGTCCGTGCGTGCGTGTGTGTGTGTGTGTGTGTGTGTGTGTGTGTGTGTGTGTGTGAACAGAATATCTCAAGAACGGAACATCGTACGAACTTGAAACTTAACTTACATACCACTACCGGAACCGGCACGAACATTTTCATCAAAATCGGTCAACCGTAAGTAGTAGTTTATTCGTATAATTTTTCACTTTTTGCGATTTTCTCAAAAACTGGTCCTACAATTTTTTTAAAATCGCCTGGTTTACGCAACTTTTATTCTCTACAAGATAGGGTAGGCGGCAAGTTTGCTGAAATTCTGGGTGAGGCAGTTTTTACGTAAAAACATAGTTTTTTTAATATTACGGCTTTAATACACAATTTACTGCTAAAATTTATATAATAAAAGTTGTAGAGAATTTAAAATTCTACAACTTTTATTTCTAACATTTTTTTGTATAACGCTTAGTTTAGCAGTAATTAGCGATTTTCTGATTTTTTCTCACGAAAACGTGAGAAAAATCGATTTTTTTAACATTTCGGCCTTATTATGCATTTTTCGACAAAAGTGTATTATATCAAATTTATAGTAATTTAAAAGATCTACTACTTTTATTTAGAGCATTTTTCTCTACAGAGCCTAGTTTAGCGTGAAAGAGTGATTTTCCGTATTTTTAAGCCAAACTGAGTTCGATTTTAATTTTGCGTCTTTCACTCATGATTAAAATAAGGTTATGTGTTTGAGGTTAGTTTGTGTGTTTATTTCTAATGTTTTATTACTAATATATTAGGTTTGTTGTTAATTATTTGCGCTGGCAAGAGAAAGTTGTGTGAGTGTTTCACACCAGATTTTTTAACTATACACAAACAAAGTACTCATAACAGACAGGTGGAGTGTCAAATTATTTACACTCAATCTGTGAATGGAGGGCTAAAATAAATAGTTGTGTTTCTTATCACATGGTCACGCAATTAAATGAGTGAATCATTTAATAAGAGAAGAGGTAGAGGTGTGTTAGGTGACACTAATCAAGAGTTATCTCCTCCTCTCAAAGTAATGAATTTCATTATTATTCAGTTGGATTGTGTGGTGAATGAAGTGAAGGTGTCATTTACAGAGTGGAAAATATGTGCTTTTCAGAGGGCCCAGCATGCTGATAAGCGTACTTTTCCATTCAGTGAGGAAGGCAATTGTAAACCACCTCACTCATTGTTTTACTTGGTAAAACCTCTACAGGTGGTTAAAACCAGCCTTTCGGCTGATGACCACCAAAACAACAACAACAACAAAGAAATATGTGTACAGTTGAGCCGTTGTTAGTTAGCTCCTCCTCCTCCTCCTCCTAGTGTCTGTCAACAAACAAAAGCCACCTACTACTAAAGGGTGCACGCTACACTCCACCACTTTACAACTATCCTATTCCTCCTATTCAGTTAACTATTTTTACTTTCTCTTGCCTATATTAATACATAGGAAGGAAAGTATTGTTTTCATGTCGATTTTAAGAAATCCACACTTCACCGGATCTATACGTTTTCAGACCCCCTCAACCCACACAAACATGTTTTTATTGATTGGTCTGTGTGTGTGTGTGTGTGTGTCTGTGTGTGTACAAAATATCTCAAGAACGGAACATCGTACGAACTTGAAACTTAAGTTACATACCACTAACGGACCCGACACGAACATTTTCATCAAAATCGGTCAACCGGAAGTAGTAGTTTATTCGTGTCATTTTTCACTTTTTTGCAATTTTCTCAAAAACTAGTCCTACGATTTTTTTTTAAATCGTCTGGTTTACTCAATTTTTTATTCTCTACAAGATAGGGTAGGCGTCATGTTTGCTGAAATTCTGGGTGAGGCTGTTTTCACGTAAAAACATAGTGTTTTTAAGATAACGGCTTTAATATGCAATTTAGCGCAAAATGTATATAATAAAAGTTGTAGAAAATTAAAAATTCTACAACTTTTATTTCAAACATTTTTTTATATGACGCTTAGTTTAGCGGTAATTTGCGATTTTCTGATTTTTTCTCACGAAAACGTGAGAAAAATCGATTTTTTTAACATTTCGGCCTTAGTATGCATTTTACGACAAAAGTGTATATAATTAAATTTATAGAAAATTAAAAGATCTATAACTTTTATTTAAAGCATTTTTTTCTACAGAGCCTAGTTTAGCGTAAAAGAGTGATTTTCCGTATTTCTAAGCCAAACTGAGGTTGATTTTCATTTTGCGTCTTTCACTCATGATTTAAATTAGGTTATGTTTATTGAGGTTAGTTTTTTGTTTATTTATTATGTTTTATTACTAATGTTAGGTTTATTGTTAATTATTTGGACTGGCAAGAGAAAGTTGTGTGTGTTTCACACCAGATGTTTTAAATTAAAAGTACTTAAAGTACTAAAAACATGTGTCATGATATGATGTAGGCCTAACAATTTCATTTATGAAAATACTTTTAAACGTATTTTGTATTTAAATACTTTTGAAAGTATATTGTTGTTACTTTTTAATCAGCGTGTATACATTTTGATATAATGCGCATGCTCAGTGACGTCATTATTTGTTTACATCAGGAGCAAACTAACAGAGGCTGGACTGTACATTGTTTCATTCATTTTACTGATATTTTTTTTTTTATTCCTAATATTTGTGTACGTAGCAATCTGTTCAATTGACAACAATAAGCAACCCCATGACCCAATGAGATGAGGATGATATGTATGACGTGTAAATGAGTAATAGTCTTGTGCAGACCCAGGTCGACCATTCCTGAGAGAGTATGGTTAATTAAACCCCAACCATCGAAGTACACCGGCAACCTCTGTCTAGTATTCAAATTCATATAAAAGTAACTACCTTTACTAGGATTTGAACCAGGAACTTTTGTTTCCGAAAATCAGCTGTTAAACAGCTGATTTTGGCGACGACTTTACCTCTAGACCAACCCGGTGGGTTACTGACATTTAAGTGAAATAAAATCACTTTCAGACCCTCAGTCGTTTTCATGGCCTGACAAAAAAGTGTGCCACATAGGCCTACGTCACATTGGGACTTCATAAATCAAAGTTCCCAACAATATGAATAACTAAAATCATGTTCAGACTTCCTAAACAATATTCTCTTAACTTTAATTTGTAGCAAAAAAACTAAATATGATTTTAATATTAAAGCATTATTTAAGATTTAATAAATGTTACTTCAAAAATACTGGTAAAATTGATAAAATCACTATTTACAGTCTAAAAAATATACTTGTAGTATGTACATTCAACATATTGAAAAAATGCTACTTTATTTTAGTAAATGAACACGAATATTTAAAACTAAAATTAACTTTAAAAAGAAACTAATGGTCGCCTGCATGGCGTAGTGGTCAGTATCTTACGCTGGAAAGCGGAGGTCTCAGGTTCGATTCCTGGCTAAGGTACAGAAAATTATTACACTTCATAACCAGGGCTCTTTAATCCAAAGTAGTCTCTAACAATTGAAATTTTTATGTCTGTTATTTCACTCCACTGACCATTATACAATAAAAGAAATTTTCAAGACTGAAACTGATTACGACACACTTAGAGCAACATCTACCACGAAAGGCGGCAAGAAGAAATTACGGTTAGAGGACGTTTACTCGTCTTCATCTGATGAAGAGTTTTTTTTTTAAAAATCGTAGGATAGTTTTTTTGAGAAAATCGCAAAATAGTGAAAAATTACACGAATAAGCCCGTTCTGCCGTACTGAATAAATCGTCAATATTGCGTTTGATAAATAAATTCCGTAGCTACAACTGGGAGTGTACTCGATGAGAAACCACCTCGCCAGCCAACAAAGTTAACCGCGCAAGTTCTCAAAGATTTTAAAAATTGTTTTCTAAAAGTTTTTTTTCTAAAAAATTGCTTAGAATATTATCATCGCAAGCTGGGCTGTTTTCAGAGCTATGAAAAAGTTACATTTGCATCCTTATCGCGTTGGCGTAACTCATGAACTGAAAGCTACAGACCATCAGAAACGATTACAATATTGTCGGTGGTTTCGATCTTTGGTTGAAGAAAATGGTATTCAATTGTTGGACCATTTTTATTTTAGTGTTGAGGCTTGGTTTCATTTAAATGGCTATGTGAATAGTAAGAACTGTAGAATATGGAGTGAAACAAATTCTCATGCTTTCCATGAAAAAGCATTGCACTCACCTAAAATTGGTGTTTGGTGTGCAATTTCCCGCCGCCGTATAATAGGGCTGTTATTTTTCGACAGTACTGTAGACTGTAGTTTATAGTGATTTAATCCAACAGTTCATTTCATTGTTTAATTTGGACGACTGAAATTGTTGGTTTCAACAGGACAACGCTACATGTCATACTGCAAATGAAGCGCTACCAATGCTACGGGAATGTTTTAATTACCACTTATTATCGAAAGATTTGTGGCCTCCGAGATACCCAGATCTTACACCAGCAGACTTTTTCCTATAGGGTTCTTTAAAAGGTGAAGTTTACAAAAATTACCCTCATACGATCGATGAATTAAAAACTAACATAACAAGTGCGATTTCAAGCATTAGTGAACAGACTTTAAGAAAAGTTGCTGCAAATGTCATTAAACGAATTCGTATCTGTATTGCAGTTGCAGGAAATCACTTGGAACATCTACAGTAGGCTAAACATAAAAGGTTAAATTCATTGCGATTTGCTATTCATTTGTAAAATAATAAGTTAGATTAATTATGATTTGTAAAGTACGGAAAATAAAAATATGCCGTAGATGGTGGCTTCTAACATAGGAGGCGTTCTTAATAAAATACCCTGTATTTTTTTTTTTGTTTTTTTTTTGTTTTTTTTTGTTCAACGTCCGACTTTTTTGCAATTACTGCTAATGCAGACGGTGAAGGATGAAATGATTTTTTGTTACGTATGAAAATATGCCGTGCCTGAGTGGGATTCGAACCCAAGACCGCATGATGAGAGGCGAGCACGTTACCAACTACGCCAATACGGCCGGCGAAGACGGGAAGACGGGTGTCTTACCTATTCTTCTGCTTTACAACTAACGTTTTACAAATCGTCGCGCAAATAATCTTAAATTTATTTAGTTTATTCACCACGTTTTGCTTGCTTGCGAAAGACATGTTACATCAAAATTGCTCGCTAAAAACACCATCAATTTAGTGTTTTCAGTAGATGTAAAATTTATCTTGTGAACTGCACATGCGCACAGACCTAGTGTCACCGCCACCCCTTCTAATTAATCATTTACTGTGTTGCCGGCTTCAATAGTTCTACCGGCCTTTGATGGCATAGCGACAAACCTTTCGGCTTCGCACCGCAAAGGCCTTTGTCATCAAGGCCAAGCCAGTAGCCGCTCTCTAACACAGCGCTCCCGGCAGCTATATAAAGAGCGCTGCACTGAGCAGAGATTTAATTCCAATCAAGACACCGAGGGATTCATTTCCACCAGACAGCAGACGAGATGTCCACCACGGCACACGGCTGCCGGACTCCAGCGAAGAATAATCGACAACCCCGCAAGAGAGAAGATGATGCTTCCGCTTGCCGTCCCGTCACCGTAGGCCGTCGACCGGACCGTCATCGCCCGCTGACGCGAGCGATGCCCACAGCGGTCCCTCGACCGAGCCTTACGCCCACCGGACCCGACGAAGCAGCCATCGACGCACTACCGCGAGGGAAGAAGATGACGTCTCCGCTGGACGACGACAAGCCGTGTCGGCCAGCTCCTCGTCGCAGCCACGCGCTGCCTACGCCGGTCTCCTTCGAGACCGGCACAACGGTTCTTTTCAGGACCAATTCAATAAGGTTTACATCGGCCCTTTTCAGGGCCATCAAACACCTCTACCCGCCCCGGCGGACACACACCTAAACGGCCCTTTTTAGGGCCACCAAAATGATAAGGTTAGCCACATAATGTCACCATCCGGTGACACTAGAATGCTTTATTAAGAAAACAACACAATTTCAACAGAAACATACCTCGCCATTTTTGGTGATGCGGACAGCTTCTTTTGGAGTGAAAAGAGTCAAGTGTGGAAATGTGACACCCACGCCGTCATTGAAGTGGACAAACCCTCTCACTTGATTTTCTTCGTCCTCCATCAAAGTCTCGTAAACGATGCCGTGGATCCGGCACATGTCTGCATTTATGAACTTATGAGGATCAAACTGACCTGAAACATGAAACATGTCCACACAATGACATCGTGGTTGCAATTACAGAGGGACGTATCTCGATTTTGTTGATTTTTCAGGTAAGCCATTTACAGTTTGAAGTGAACCCTTCATTGTTCACTCATTATTGTTCATACTTTCTTTATTTGTATAAATTATAATAAACAAATGTACAGGTTTTGAATAAAACAATATTAAAAATCTGGTGTGAAAACACTCACACGACTTTCTCTTGCCAATGCAAATGATTAACAATAAACCTAACATTAGTAATAAAACATAAGAAATAAACAAAAAACTAACCTCAAAAAACATAACCTTATTTTAATCATGAGTGAAAGACGCAAAATTAAAATCGAACTCAGTTTGGCCTAAAAATACGGAAAATCACTCTTTCACGCTAAACTAGGCTCTGTAGAGAAAAATTCTTTAAATAAAAGTTGTAGAGCTTTTAATTTTCTATAAATTTTATTATATACACTTTTATCGTGAAATGCATACTAAGGCCGAAATCTGAAAAAAATCGATTTTTCACACGTTTTCGTGAGAAAAAAACAGAAAATCGCTAATTACCGCTAAACTAAGCGTTATACAAAAAAATGATTTAAATAAAGGTTGCAGGATTTTAAATTCTCTACATTTTTAGTAATATAAATTTTTGCGCTAAAATGCATATAAAAGCCGCAATCTTAAAAAAACAATTTTTTTACCTGAAAACATCCTCACCAAGAATTTCAGCCAAGAAATCGCCTACCCTATCTTGTGGAGAATAAAAAATTGAGTAAACCAGGCGATTTAAAAAAAATTGTAGGACCAGTTTTTGAGAAAATCGCAAAAAAATGAAAAATGACAAATAAATTACTACTTCTGGTTGACCGATTTTGATGAAAATGTTCGTGTCGGGTCCGGTAGTTGTATGTAACTTAAGTTTAAAGTTCGTACGATGTTCCGTTCTTGAGATATTCTGTTCACAGACAGACACACACAGACCAATCGCTAAAAACATGTTTATTGGGTTGAGGGGGGTCTGTTTACGCGTAGATCCGGTGAAAACTCGATTTGTTAAAATCGACATGAAAACAATACTTTCCTTCTTATATATTCATATAGGCAAGAGAAAGTAAAAAATGTATTGCAATAGTGCTTCTGTGGCTGCATGTTGATCGAGTAATTAAGTACAGTAAAACCTCCTTAATCCGGCATTCTGTAGTCCGGAATTGTCTACACTGTAATACGGCATCAACGGCAATAGACAAAAATAATAGAATTGCGTTCTTCACAATGAACATTGTAAAGTGAGCAACCCGACACTCAACAGCCACAAAGCGTCCGTCACGTTTGTAAAATTAAATAAAAAAAAATACCAGTCGTAAGAAGCAAGTAGAAGATATTAGATCTTTTTTCCAGCCATCTACCAGTGCTGTTGCTAAAAACCATGAATAGTACAGTACCGTACTGTATTTCATACTGTATTCAAATTTATTTCATCATTTACTGTACTGCATTAAAATGCATTTTAATATCTCTCCTGTACTTATTCATTGATTTACATTGTTTAAATAACATATGTTTTAATAATAAATACATACAGTAAAAGTTTCTTGTGCAAATTGTGTTATTTTTTATACGATTCCTGTATTTATATAAATAACGTCCATAGTCCGGAATTTCCTTTAATCCGGCAAGCTTCGAGTCCTAAACGTGCCGGATTAAAGAGGTTCTACTGTATTATGTTTATAGGCGTAATGGCGGCCACAACACTGAGCTATTGAGGGAAAGGGAAAGGGAAAGGGAAAGGGGCGTTTAGGTTTAAGTGGAGACTCACCGGGGCGTGCGATTATGATCCGTCGACCCAGCGCATCTCTCCCTGGCACAGCAAACAAATACCTGCCGACAAAAACAGAAAACATTCGTTATTAGCGCCCTCATGCTTCACTCACTCTAACTGAAGGGGGTACAGAACGCCTATCTCCGCCATGTTAATGTTTGACCCATTTTCTCAGCAACCAATAGAGATAACTTCTCCAAATTTTCAGCACAAATTATTCAGTATCTAATACAACTTTAGACACAGGGGTTTGTTCTTATTAGAATTTTAAAATTTTTTTATCATAGCCGTTATGGTAACTGTACTGGTAAGTCTGAAAAATAAGTTGAAGAGCGTACATTTTAAAACGCTCATGTTTTAAAAGTTGTATAAGATACTAAATATTATTTCCTGAAAATTTGAAGCGAATATCTGTGACAGTTCCTGAGAAAACGGGTCTTTTGTGTCAAAAATGATTGTTTTCGGGAAACAAGGAAACAAAAATATGTAACTTATGTGTTACTTATACTCCAGCCTCTCTCTCTCTTACTTTGCTCCTAATGTAAACAAATAATGACCAAGTCACTGAGCATTCGCATTATATCAAAATGTATATACGCTGATTAAAAAGTAACAACAAAATACTTTCAAAAGTATTTAAATACAAAATACTTTTAAAAGTATTTTTCTAAATGAAATTGTTAAGCCTACATCATATCACGACTGATATTTTTAGTACTTTAAGTAGTTATAATTTAAAAAATAGTTAGACTTAATAGGAATACAACATCCATAAAGTGGTGGACTCTAGCGTGCACCCTGTAGTAGCTGGTTTTGGTTTGTTGACAGAAGGAGGAGCAAACTTAGAGCGGCTAAACTATACATAAATATTAGTACATGCCAGCAGCATAAGCAGGATTATCTGGATCCTCTTGCTGTAGACCTACTAGCTCCTCTTCTAGTTTCCTTTTGGCTAGCCTTGCCTTTTTTTGAAGCTCACTCTTTACACGATCAGAATTTTGAATGCGTTTACTGTCAAGGTTTAGCATAGTTGTCGTGCACCGCATACCAACTTCAGTTGATAAAAAAATCACATTGAACTTGCTTTCGAAAAAATATTGTAGAAAATTTTCTACTGGTCAGAATTCATTGAATGATAGCTCATTTTAAAGCTAAAATATCAAGTAATCACAAGGCGGGAAAAACAAAATTTTGAATTTTTGAAAATTTTTTTTTGTTCCGTACCCCCTTAAAAGGCCCACCAGACAGTTTGTGCTACAAATTGCAACGATTCTTACCCACACATACTTTATAATTCTCCGCTCCTCAGACCTTGTCTGATTACAGCCATTCCTCAGCAATCAATTTCATCACCTTTACTTTAGAGTAAGCCTATAGGTCTACATGTTTCTAACTTTCATGAAATTCCTCCTCTGGTACCACAATCGCAACGTACGAGGGCAGTCCAGAAAGTCTGTCACGTTTTAATATAAAAAAAAACTAAGTACAAGAAAAAAATTTTTATTATATACATTTGAAAGTGCAACTAAAATGCTATTTTTCTACATAATCACCAAACAAATTAAGACACTTATCATAGCGGTGAACTAATTTTGAAATGCCGGCGTCATAAAAGTCTACCGCCTTTGATTTTAACCAGTTGGTCACACCCTTCTGCAGTTCCGCGTCGTCGTCAAAGCGCTGCGTCGCAAGCTATGTATTCATTGTCGGGAACAAGTGATAATCGCTGGGCGCAAGGTCCGGACTGTATGGCGGATGTGGGAAAACCTCCCATTTGAAAGCATCCAGGACTTCTCGTGTGTGGTCGAGCGTTGTCATGCAAAAAGAGAATTTTTCCAGTCAACTTTCCTCTGCGCTTGTTTTGGATCGCTCTTCTTAACTTTTCAAGTGTTTCACAATACCTCGCAGAGGTTATTGTTGTGCCATGTTCCAATAAATCGATAAGAAGAACTCCTTTCCTGTACCGGCCGTATTTCACAACTGGCGGGATTTTGAATTGCGGCACACATTTTAAATTGTTGTTGAAAAACAACGAAGAGCGACACAGACCTCTCTCTTGCACGGCTGGACAGACTTTCTGGACTGCCCTCGTATCTTGGTGATACGGTTATAATTTCTACTGAAGAAACATCAGAGAAATCGGTTGAAAACATGAAAAGTCATCTTAATTTTTTTAATCGGTCGCTAAAAATATAAAGAATACAAATAAATGTGTCAAAATCGGTTCACGTCTCTTTCACACTTTGGGCTTCATTTCTCAACAACGAGCTCAACCCCGAGCGGAAGACAATTTCATTACTAATTTGAAGTACAATTTAAGTACAGCCTCTGTTAGTTTGCTCCTAATGTAAACAAATAATGATGTCACTGAGCATGCGCATTATATCAGAATGAGTGCACGCTGAGTAAAAAGTAACAACAAAATACTTTCTAAAGTATTTTAATACTAAATACTTTTAAAAGTATTTTTATAAATGAAATTGTTAGGCCTAAATCATATCATGACTGATGTTTTTAGTACTTTAAGTACTTATAATTTCAAAATTAGTTAACTTAATAGGAATACGACATCCGTAAAGTCGTAGACTCTAGCGTTCACCCAGTGGTAGGTGGCATTTGTTTGTTGACAGACACTAGGAGGAGGAGGAGGAGCAAACTAACAACGGTGGCTCAACTGTAGATGAGATGCTTACTGGATGCCTTATACAGGGTGATTCACGAAGATATGCAGAAACTTTGCGAGCCCATTGTACATGTAAAAATAATAAAAAAAGTTTATATAAACATGGGTCCGGAAATGCTTCGTTTCCGAGTTACGGCTAGCGGAAGTTTCGCCCGGATTTCAGCTCACCAGGTAAAATGAGGTCTTCCTGAAATTCTGGTAAGGTAGATTAAGGGGCGAATTTAATCATTTCTTATGGTTTTTGACCTGATAAATTGAATAAAACAGGTCCCAGAACTGTAAGTTAAATAGTTTTTAAGAAAACCAGTGTAAAATGTAAAAAATGGAGTAAAAAACAAATTTTTTCATCTTTGGGCAAGAATAACTTGGTTATTTCACCAAGAAACAGTTTAATTTTTTGAATAAAACATGTAGAAAATTTTATTCTGAACAAACCGGTGTAAATAAAGTACACAGAAAGCGAATAGATGTTTGATTAAATGAATTTTTATTCATAACAGTACAAAGTAAAATTAACCGGAAAAACAAAGATGAAAAAATGTGTTTTTCACTCAATTTTTTGCATTTGAGACTTGTTTTCTCAAAAACTATTTAACTTACAGTTCTGGGACCTGTTTTATTCAATTTATCAGGTCAAAAACCATAGGAAACGATTGAATTCGCCCCTTAATCTACCTAACCAGAATTTCAAGAAGACTTCTTTTCACCTGGTGAGCTGAAATCCGGGCGAAATCTTTCGCTAGCCGTAACTCGGTAACGAAGCATTTCCGGACCCATGTTTTTTTTTTCTTGTACGGCCACAGGGGACCACTGTAAGTTCATTTATTGTTCCTTTTCATCCTTAACCTCGCGTGGTAGTTCTTCATTTGGTCAGATCTACTCTTCCTCTCCGCTTCGGATATCACCATTTTTTTCCTGTTGGTTTCCGTTCTCTTGAATTTTATCTTTCCGTCTCTCAGTAGGTTGTAATTTCCAGACTTCTCCTCCAAATCCTTTCTCTCTATATTCAGCTCCCTCATGTCGTCCACAACCATTCTGAGCCACTTGGGTTGGGTTTTCCTCTTCCAGTAAAATTCTGTTAGCTTTTTTAATAGTCTTGTCTCGGACCCATGTTTATATAAACTTTTTTCATTATTTTTACATGCACAATGGGCTTCCGAAGTTTCTGCATATCTTCGTGAATCAAATAAATGTGTCTGCATATGAAGAATACAAATAAATGTGTCAAAATCGGTTCACGTCTCTTTCACACTTTGGAAAATAGAATGGGCTTCATTTCTCAACAACGAGCTCAACACCGAGCGGAAGAAAATTTCATTACTAATTTGAAGTACACTTACTATACGCGCGCCAGCTCATGATCTCTGTCGCTTGGGGAAGTGGGGCGGGTGGCGTAATAGAATGTGACTAATATATTTTCTCTTATCGTCCAGTACAAAAACATTTAGTCATCATGTAAATATTATTATTATGTATATGTATTTATTTATTATAGGCCTACGTATTATTGCTTTTCACAACGGATACACGTGTCACAATATACAGTTGTGCATTTGTGGTAATGCGTCTCGGATATGTTAATCATTATTCGTGATTTATGATCACTAAAGTGATTTTTATTTTGAAATTAAAGTGTGTTAACGTGCCAAAAGTTATTTGTTTTGTGTTAGGTAAATTTCAACGTGTATTTTTCATATCTTTTGTTTATTTTAATATGTCTTCCCGAAAAAATAAAGCGGTAATTCATTCGGAAGTGCGACAAATTATTGCATCAGTTATAAAAATCTGTGATGAGGAATCGCATAAAGGAGCGTAACTGCATCCCGTTAAATATACGCCTATAAATTAATGTTATGAAATATATATTTTTTAATTGATCCTTATTTTCTATGCTACGTGCATATTTTAATTCCTGAGGACTGCCTGACTCAAACTGTAAATAATTACTAAATATTAATAAATACAATGAAAGAAAAGTAAAAGAGTTAATATATATTATAGAATAAATTGAAATAATAAAACAAAAGGTTACTTTATAATGACAAGAACATAATTGTCACCGCCACCCCTTCTAATTAATCGTTTACTGTGTTGCCGGCCTTCAATACTTCTTCCGGCCTTTGTCGGCGCGATGGGCTCTTTAGCGGCGAAGCGACAAAGCCCTGTAGCGGCGCCCGACAAACCTTCCGGCTGCCTTTGTCATCAAGGCCAAGCCAGTCGCCGCTCTCTACAACAGCGCTATATAAAGCTCTTGGCAGCTATATAAAGAGCGCTGCACTGAGCCGGTTGAATCAATTCCAATCAAGACACCGAGGGATTCACTTCCACCAGACAGCAGACGAGACGTCCACCACCGCACACGGCTGCCGGACTCCAGCGAGAACTAATCAACGACCCCGCAAGAGAGAAGATGCTGCTTCCGCTCGCCGTCCCGTCACCGTAGGCCGTCGACCGGACCGTCATCGCCCGCTGACGCGAGCGATGCCCACAGCGGTCCCTCGACCGAGCCTTACGCCCACCGGACCCGACGAAGCAGCCATCGACGCACTACTGCGAGGGAAGAAGATGACGTCTCCGCTGGACGACGACACGCCGTGTCGCCCAGCCTCCGACCGCCACGACGACTACGACAGACGACCACCGCTTAAACGGCCCTTTTCAGGGCCACCAAATTAATAAGGTTGCCACTTAACGTCGCCATCCGGTGACATAATGATAAATGTTTTTTTTATGAATAGTATAATCTTTCACTGCATGCCGTAACAGAAATTCCTCACACGGATCACGAGCTGACGCGCTTATAGTAGGTGAGATGCCTACTGGGTGCGTCATATTAAAAAAAAACCAATCAGAATTTAAAGAACTTGCCCCCGACTGCGACTGACTGGCAAACGATAACGTTTATCATCAGTCCATCATCTACTGTAAGAGTAGTCCGCGTGAGGCAAGTGCCTCACACTTAAGGTGGCCCTAGACGATCAAAAGCGTTTGATCAATCGACCGAGACAGTCATGATTGAGCGTCTAGAAGTGTGTGTTTGACGATTGAGTCAATGACTGAAGGAGATTGATGGAAATTTTGATTTAGACAAACGACTGAAGAGGGCGATTGAGCGTCTAGTAGCGTTTTGGTCAATCTTTCCCTCAGTCACGCGCTCGGCACTGACGATGTCGGTCCCCTCGTCGCCCACACCCCTCAACTCTTCTTTTTTGTGAAAGGGTGAAACTTAATCAGAACGCGAATTCACGAGTATGCTGATTGAATTATACCGTGATCAGCCGTTGTTAGTTTGCTCCTCCTTCTGTCAACAAACAAATGCCACCTACCACTGGGTGAACGCTAGAGTCTACGACTTTACGGATGTCGTATTCCTATTAAGTTAACTATTTTTGAAATTATAAGTACTTAAAGTACTAAAAACATCAGTCATGATATGATGTACGCCTAACAATTTCATTTAGAAAAAAAAGTATTTTGTTGTTACTTTTTAATCAGCGTGTACACATTTTGATATAATGCGCATGCTCAGTGACGTCATTATTTGTTTACATTAGGAGCAAACTAAGAGAGGCTGGACTGTAAAAGGCATTGATCAAACGAGTGAAGAAATTATTGAACCTCACTTCAATCTTTTGATCAATCAGACTGATCGTCTACGGCCAGCCTTAGATAAGTTGTAAACAAAAGTTTTACTCTATTTGGCGCGTATCTACCTCTCCCTCCGCCTGACAATTATCTCGCACTACGTTCCATCATTAAAATAGTACTATCTACATCCAGTTAAAATTAACATTATCCTTTAAGCGTTTTCAATTATACCGTTCTGATTACTTGTAATTATTGTAGTTTCAGAAAGAGACTCCATAATTAATTATTTTAACCGTTACATTTAACAAAACAATTTTTGTCCACTTTTTAATGTTTACCGCTTTTATGTTTCAAAAACTCAACACTTTCACTATCACGCATGTTAACAAAACACAGCTTAGAAAACTTTTCAACTTCAGTCTATGAAGAAAAATCGAAACTAACCGATACAATTCCAAAAGATAACTGATAAAACTAAAAATAAGTTAAACACGGGCAAGCGCAAACAGTTGTATTAAACTAGTCACAGATACTAATTTTAATGATATGAAGTAAACAATCTGAAATGATAAACAACTACTCACTGGAATTGTTTACTTTCCTGTTATAATTCAAGCGCATTAATCTTTTCTCCCTAGTCTGACCGCGTATTACGTGCCTTTTCAGTATTACACTAGCACTCGTGCTCGAATTTTCACTACTACAACTAGGTTCCATTGTAATAACTAAATAAATAAAAAAGTAGAAACTAAACAAAGAATACATAAAAAAAATTAATATAAACAAAACCAAACAGCAAAAGAGTAAAAACAATAGGTACATAAAACAATAGGCCTACTACTGAATGCACGAGTTGAAGACTTGTGAATGGGATAGAACAACAAAAATATAAAATTACAACATACAGTGAATGTTTTTAGGATTTATAGTACAGTTAGGCTGTTAACGCTGCTAGCACTATAGAGAAAGACTGATCACTTCCCCCACCACTAAACAAAACAGCTCAGCAGCACAGAGCGTTTGTTGGTGGGACAGCTTCTAGCTAGAACAAATGACCTATACTCATCAATTTTTTTATGGGTGAAAATCACAATACAGAAGATTAAGTAACGGTATGCTGTCATTAGAGAGCAAGCTTTTACTGTACAAAGCCATACTGAAACCGCTGTGGACTTATGGGTTACCGCTTTGGGGTTCAGCTGCGAAATCGAATCTTGCTATCATCCAGTCTTACGGATGTGAATAACAAATGCTCCATGGTATGTGACAAATGATAGATACATTGCATAAGGACTTATGTGTCAACACCGTGAAAGAGGAAATCACGCAACTAACTTCAAAATATCAAGAAAAATTAGCAGATCACCCGAATTCTTTGGCGCTTAATTTACTTGATTATTCTGGCTCTTAGGCAGTAGGTCTCAACTCTCCCTTGAAAATAAAGTACAGTACTCGTATACAAAGTAATACTCAAACCAATTTGGACGTATGGGTTAGAGCTATGGGGTACAGCTAGTTCATCAAATATAGAAATACTGCAGCGCTTTCAATCGAAATGCCTGAGACTGATCACTGCAGCCCCATGTTACTACGTAACAAATGAAATACTACACAATGACCTAAACCTGCCCTTCATAAAAGAAGAAATTAAACAACATAGCGAAAAACATTTACAAAAACTAGAAGACCATCAGAATCCATTAGTGATTAGCCTCCTTGACAACAGCGAAGATACTTACAGACTGAAACGCTTTAAACCACTGGACTTACCTCTACGATTTTGTTAGTCATTTAAATTTTTTTTTTCATCTTTTCTACTTCAACTCCTAACCATCACCATCTGATAATTGGCGTCGTTTTCATCTCTACCATCGCCATTGTCATCTCCAACTTCAACACTTTGTGTTTCGGGATGTCGATTCACGGTTCATCAAGTTGATTTTGTATAGATTTATATTTTTTGTTTCTTCACAGTTCGGTCTTTCTCAAACACACTACTGAGTGTCGTTTGTGTTTCAATTCTAAGGACATTACTCAGATTTTCTCATATTTGCTTAAAGTTATTGTATTTATTAACTGATTGCAAAAGAAAAACTATACTGTTTTTTCTTTTTTTTAAACTAACAGCGAAGACGTGACACGACTGAAACGAATAAAATTGCTTGACCTTCCGTTTAGATTTACCGACTAACCTACTTTTTTGATCTTCTCTTCTTTCTCTACCCATCACCATCTTCTCGCCATCTTCATCATCATCTTCTTCTACTATCACCGTTATTAATTCGGTTACCTTTTCTATTAATGTAATTCGTCTTTTACCTTGTTAATATTTTAACAACTTATACTTAAAACTTTTTTTTCGTTTCCGAAGCAATACCAATGGGTATTGTGTTGGTCATGTGAACCTATATAGTTCATGCTATTCACTTATAGTTTTTGTTTTTAAACTGGTTGTAAATATCCTCAGATGTTAGAAAAAAAGAAAAAAAATTACGGTAAGATAAAAGACAAACAGACAGACCCTTTCATGAGAAGTTCTTGCATGGCAGGAAGTTTCATGTCCAACTTTCTGAATCCGAGTTCGTAACACTGCCTGAGTAGAATGTACCGCTCTAAAGTTTCCTCTGCCATCGGGATACTGAACTTTTTGAAACGTAGGAACCTCAACAGGAAACCGGCATCTGAAACATGAAACATGAAACACAACATGAGTTGTCAACTACAACCACCATCATCCTACTCAACATTAACCAATTGCGATTGATGTGTGTGTGTGTGTGCGCGCGCGTGAACGTGCGCGTGTGTAGAATGTCTCATGAACGGAACATCGTACGAACTTGAAACTTGAAACTTAAGTTACATACCACTACCGGACCCGACACGAACATTTACATCAAAATCAATCAACCGGAAGTAGTAGTTTATTAATATATAAATATTATATATTATTAAATATTACTATTATTCCTATTATTAAATAGCCACTCGCCCATGGGTTTTGTTAAGAGGGATGGAAAGGCATTTTTGTTTAGCTTTAACCTCACATTTTATTACACCGCATATCAAATTTCATTCAGCACTGTGAACAGTCCAACCACGTTTCCAACCAACATTTCTGTTTATGGTAACAAACAATTAAATTTGTACAGTCCATTACAAAAGCTGTATATGCTTCGGGTGGAGTGTACACTGTTGTGTTAGCTGAACTAATACCAAAGAAGTCGCGCATGCGCACATATGCTTTCCTCCCTTTACTCCTCGTTAAAACCAAAGGCAAACTCATGACACGAGCAGCCCCGGCTCTAGGGGTAGGCGGCAAATTTTAAAATTTTAAAATGTTACAAATATACAACTTTACAATAATAATCCGAAAAACTATAAACCCAACAAAAACTACAAAATGCAAAACTTGACAATACCTACTCTACTATGCCTACTGGACAATGCCTACTCTATGATCTACAGTTGAGCCATTGTTAGTTTGCTCCCTCCTCCTCCTCCTCCTAGTGTCTGTCAACAAACAAAAGCCACCTACTACCCTGTAGGGTGCACGCTACACTCCACCACTTTACGGATGTCGTATTCCTCCTATTAAGTTAACTATTTTTACTTTCTCTTGCCTATATTAATATATAGGAAGGAAAGTATTGTTTCATGTCGATTTTAAGAAATACACACTTCACCGGATCTATACGTTTTCAGAACCCCTGAACCCAAAAAACATGTTTTTAGCGATTGGTCTGTGTGTGTGTGGGTGTGTGTGTGTGTGTGTGAACCGAACATCGTACGAACTTGAAACTTCAAACTTAAGTTACATACCACTACCGGACCCGACACGAACATTTTCATCAAAATCGGTCCACCGGAAGTAGTAGTTTATTCGTATAATTTTTCACTTTTTTGCGATTTTCTCAAAAACTGGTCCTACGATTTTTTTTAAAATCGCCTGGTTTACTCAATTTCTTATTCTCTACAAGATAGGGTAGGCGCTGTGTTTGCTGAAATTCTGCGTGAGGCTGTTTTTACGTAAAAACATTTTCCTTTTAAGATTGCGGCTTTACTATGCATTTTAGCGTAAAACGTTATGTAGAGAATGTAAAATTCTACAACTTTTATTTCAAACATTTTTTGTATAACGCTTAGTTCAGCGGTAATTAGCAATTTTCTGTTTTTTCTCACGAAAACGTGTGAAAAATTGATATTTTTAAGATATCGGCCTTAGAATGCATTTTACGACAAAAGTGTATAAAATAAAATTTATAGGAAATTAAAAGATCTAAAACTTTTATTTTAAGCATTTCTTTGTACAGTGCCTAGTTTAGCGTGAATGAGCGATTTTCCGTATTTTGAAGCCAAAGTGAGGTCGATTTTAATTTTGCGTATTTCACTAATGTTTTTTGAGGTTAGTTTTCTGTTTATTTCTAATGTTTTATTACTAATATTAAGTTTATTGTTAATTATTTGCATTGGCAAGAGAAAGTTGTGTGAGTGTTTCACACCAGATTTTTAAATTGTTGTTGTTTAGGTCATCAGCCAAAAGGCTGGTTTGAACCTGTAGAGGTTTTACTAAGTAAAACGAGGAGTGAGGTGGTTTACCATTGCCTTCCTCACTGAGTGGAAAAGTACGCTTATCAGCATGCCGGGCCCTCTGAAAAGCACATATTTTCCACTCTGCAAATGACACCTTCACTTTATTCACCACAGGGTCCAACTGTATAATGAAATTCATTACTTTCAGAGGAGATAACTCTGATTAGTGTCACAGTACACCTCTACCTCTTCTGTTCTTAAATGATTCAGTCATTTAATTGGCTGACCATGTGACAAGTAACAGAACTATTTTTAGCCCTGCAACGAACAGATTGAGTGTAAATAATTTGACACTCTACCTGTCTGTTATGGGCAACATTTTTAAATTATAACTACTCAAAGTACTAAAAACATCAGTCATGATATGATGTAGACTTAATAATTTCATTTAGAAAAATACTTTTAAAAGTATTTTGTATTAGAATACTTTTGAAAGTATATTGTTGTTACTTTTTAATCAGCGTGTACACATTTTGATGTAATACGCATGCTCAGTGACGTCATTATTTGTTTACATTAGGAGCAAACTAAGAGAGAGAGAGGCTGGACTGTACATAGACGCCGCACACACCTATAGTTAACTTTGTAGGCCTACACATACACACTCAGATTCGAATAACAATAAATTAGCCATACGTTTGAAGAGGGGATTAATTTAATGGTTGATGAGTGGATGGGGGCGGGGGCCGGGGGCCGGGGGCTGGACTCGAGTAACTGTCTTCTTCTTCTTCTTACTATTAAAGATACTTAGGGGGTATAGGCCGCCTACATGTTTCTCAATACCAACAACCTGTTATCGTACATAACAGGCCATATCCAGACAGGGGCGATCCAGGGCTGATTTTCGGGGGTGGGGCTATCTTGTTTTTATGTAGCTCTTACTACATAGTTTTTAATTGAGTCATTGAAAAGAGCTCTTTTATGCTGTATTGCTGTAACCACAATTTTAATTGATAGAGAAATTTTCAAGGTGGTGACTGGATGCGAGTGGCTTTTCACTACTGACACTGATTGTTGTCTTAATAGGCTACTATTTAAAAATAGATACTTTCTGTTTGACTCATTTTCATACTAAAATAATAATTATTGTTAATTGATAAATACGACGAGTATTGGGATTCAGTTTTGTTACAAATAATAGCTTATAGAAAATATTAAACCAAGTTTTCCTAGTATTTCGGGGGGGGGCTATGGCCCCTTCCCTGAAACCGCCGCTGGGGTCTCAGTGGTAGGGCAACAAGGAAAGGAGAGTGTGTGTAAAATGAACATAGGCTTACATACCCATCCGGCAGGACTCGATGCGTGGGTTGTTGATGATCCAATTCCTCAACAGGTCAAGCGCCTGCCGCCTCATCACATCGTCTTCACGCAGTTCTTCTTTCGCTATTTTCGCCGTCTCCTCAGAGAGACAAGTCTCGTAGTCTGACTCACACATCGTCATCGTCATCGTCACTGGCCTTTTGGCTTGTACAGCCTGCAACAAATGATTAAACACAATACAATATAATCTGTCAATGCTTAGTAAGCGTAGTTCGCGCAGAAATGACAAGTGAGTGGGGAGAATACTGCCTGTGGCTGTAGAAGAGATGACATAATAGTCCAGCCTCTCTTAGTTTGCTCCTAATGTAAACAAATAATGACCAAGTCACTGAGCATGCGCATTATATCAAAATGTTTTCACGCTGATTAAAACGTAACAACTAAATACTATTAAAAGTATTTAAATACAAAATACTTTTAAAAGTATTTTTATAAATGAAATTGTTAGGCCTACATCATATCATGACTGATGTTTTTAGTACTTTAAGTTCTTATAATTTAAAAAATAGTTAACTTAAGGATACCCGGAATGCCTATCTCCGTAATGTTAATGTAAGGAACATTTTCTCAAAAAATATTGGAGTTCAATTTTTTTGTGGTTACTTTTCAGCCTATTCTACACCCACTGAGTTAGTAGCATTTTTATATATTGTAAGGTAGATGAGAAATTTTTTTTTTGAAATAATCTCGTTTGAAAATCATATTTTTTACATTTACAGCTGATCTAATGCCAACTTAAAGTTTTAAAACAAAAAATATCGTACAAAATAAAAAACAATTATGAATTTATCTTTTGGCAATCAAAAAACAGAGATGTTTCTGTAAACTGGTAACGTTTAGAAAATAATTCCAAGGGTTCAACATATTTTTATTTATTTATTTTTTTGGGTAAAAACTGAAAAACCCCCAACAAATTATATATCATTGGATGCAGAAAACTCTGAATTTTAATAAGGTGCAAAAAAACGGAAATGTGAAAATTTTCAATTTTTTCCATTCCGGGTATCCTTAATAGGAATACGACAATTGTAAAGTGGTGGAGTGTAGCGTGCACCCTGTAGTAGGTGGCTTTTGTTTGTTGACAGAAGGAGGAGCTAACTAACAACGGCTCAACTGTAGGCCTACCTCCTTTATTTCCAATAAAAGCTATTCTATACGGACCCCATTTGACATCCTACCATTGGACTCCGGAACCGGTTGTATAAAGAACACATCACTTACCACCAGAAGATTGTTATTGCTACTGCTTACTTCAGTAGGCTTGTCATGAACCCCATTGAATCAAATATCACACAAAATGAAAAATAAAAATCTGGTGTGAAACACTCACACAACTTTCTCTTGCCAATGCAAATAATTTAAACAATATAACCTAACATTAGTAATAAAACATTAGTAATAAACAAAAAACTAACCTCAAAAAACATAACCTTATTTTAATCATCAGTGAAAGATGCAAAATGAAAATCGACCTGTTTGGCTTCAAAATACGGAAAATCATTCTTTCACGCTAAACTAGGCTCTGTAGAGAAAAATGCTTGAAATAAAAGTTGTCGATCTTTTTATTTCCTATAAAATTTATTACATACACTTTTGTCCTAAAATGCATTCTAAGGCCGAAATCCTAAAAAAATCGATTTTTCACACGTTTTCGTGAGAAAAAATCAGAAAATCGCTAATTACTGCTAAACTACGCGTTATACAAAAAAAAAAATGTTTGAATTAAAATTTGTAGAATTTTCAATTTCCTACAACTTTTATTATGTACATTTTTGCGCTAAATTGCATATTAAAGCTGTAATCTTAAAAAAACTATGTTTTTACGTGAAAACAGCCTCACCCAGAATTTCAGCAAACATGACGCCTACCCTATCTTGTAGAGAATAAAAAATTGAGTAAACCAGGCGATTTTAAAAGAAATCGTAGGAACAGTTTTTGAGAAAATCGCAAAAAAGTGAAAAATTACACAAATAAACTATTACGTCCGGTTGACCGATTTTGATGAAAATATTCGTGTCGGGTCCGGTAGTGGTATGTAACTTAAGTTTCAAGTTTGAAGTTCGTACGTTGTTCTGTTCTTGAGATATTCTGTTCACACACAGACACACACACACACACACTCAGACCAATCGCTAAAAACATGTTTTTTGGGTTCAGGAGGTCTGAAAACGTGTAGATCCGGTGAAAACTCGATTTCTTAAAATCGACATGAAAACAATACTTCCCTTCCTATATTATATTCACATAGGCAGAGAAAGTAAAAAAATCAAACAATGATAAATTCATCACCAATCATTTTTCCCTGCTACTGCTTAACTCAGTACGCTTGTCATGAACCCCTTTGTATCAAATAGTACGCAATGTTTGTTTAATTAGATTTTAAATATTTTTCAACCAAAACTATTTAGAAAGGAATTCGTGCACACTGTAGAATGTTTCATCAATCAAATATTGTTTTAACTTTTTTTTGAAATGACTTAAATTGTCACAACTTTTTAAACCTTGTGGCAATTTATTGATGTATTTTCTACCTGCATAAGTTGGTTTTTATTGAAACAATTTAGTGTTGTGATTAGCAACATAATAATCGATTCTGTTTCTCGTGAAGTGGTTGTGAACATCTAAATTCTGTAAAAAGGTATTTTTCTTTACGTACATTATCACTTGAAAAATGTACAAAGAAGGCACTGTGAGCAATTGCAGCTCTTTAAATAGTGATAGTAAGGTGGTTGACTCCCATCATACCCAACACTTAAACGCTCTCAACAAAACTAAGCGTTATACAAAAAAATGTTTGAAATAAAAATTGTAGTATTTTAATTTTTCTACAACTTTTATTATAAAACTTTTTGCGCTAAAATACATATTAAAGCCGTAATATTAAAACAACAAATTCTTTACGTGACAACACCCTCACCAAGAATTTCAGCAAACATGGCGCCTACCCTATCTTGTAGAGTATAAAAAATTGAGTAAACCAGGTGATTTTAAAAAAATCCGTAGGACCAGTTTTTGAGAATATCGCAAAAAAGTAAAAAATTACACGAATAAACTACTACTTCCGGTTGACCGATTTTGATGAAAATGTTCCTGTCGGGTTCGGTAGTGGTATGTAACTTAAGTTTCAAGTTCGTACGATGTTCCGTTCTTGAGATTTCTTTTCACACACACACACACACACTCACACACACACGTGCGCGCGCACACGCACACACAGACATACAGACACACACACAGACCAATCGCTAAAAACATGTTGTGTGGGTGTGAGGGGGTCTGTTTAGGTGTATATTCGGGTGAAGAGTCTATTTGTTAAAATCGACATGAAAACAATACTTTCCTTCCTATACAGAGTGATTCACGAATATATGCAGAAACTTTGGGAGCTCATTGTACATGTAAAAATAATGAAAAAAGTTCATATAATAAACATGTGTCCGGAAATGCTTCGTTTCCGAGTTACGGCTAGCGAAAGTTTCGCCCGGATTTCAGCTCACCAGGTGAAATGAGGTCTTTCTGAAATTCTGGTAAGGTAGATTAAGATGCGAATTCAATCATTTCTTATGGTTTTTAATCTGATAAATTGAATAAAACAGGTCCCAGAACTGTAAGTTAAATAGTTTTTAAGAAAACCAGTGTCAAATGCAAAAAATGGAGTGAAAACACATTTTTTCATCTTTGGGCAAGAATAACTTTGTTATTTCACCAAGAAACAGTTAAAATTTTTGAATAAAACAAGTAGAAAATTTTATTCTGAAAAAACCGGTGTAAATTAAGTTCACAGAAAGCGAATAGATGTTTGATTAAATGAATTTTTATTCATTACACTATAAAGAAAAATTAACCAGAAAAACGAAGATGAAAAAATGTGTTTTTTTCACTCCATTTTTTGCATTTGACACTGTTTTACTTAAAAACTATTTAACTTACAGTTCTGGGACCTGTTTTATTCAATTTATCAGATTAAAAACCATAAGAAATGATTGAATTCGCCCCTTAATCTACCTTACCAGAATTTCAGAAAGACCTCATTTCACCTGGTGAGCTGAAATCCGGGCGAAATCTTTCGTTAGCCGTAACTCGGTAACGAAGCATTTCCGGACCCATGTTTATATAAACTTTTTTCATTATATTTACATGTATAATGGGCTCCTAAAGTTTCTGCATATCTTCGTGAATCATCCTGTATATTGATATAGGCAAGAGAAAGTAAAAATTGCGAACTTGTGTTAACTGTAAATTACCCATGCATGGGGTTTGGTAAAAACAAAATTGGTTAGTTAGCAAGATTTAGCCGAATCGTTGCAATTTGTACAACGCGACGAGTAGCATATCTCCACAATGGTATCGTGTGTGTGTGTGTGTGTGTGTGTGTGTGCGCGCGTGTGCGTGTTTGTGTGAGACAGAGAGAGAGAGAGAGAGAGAGAGAGAGAGAGAGAGAGAGAGAGAGAGAGAGAGAGAGAGTGTGTGTGTGTGTGTGTGTTTGTGTGTGGGCCTGCGCGGTGTGTGTGTGTGTGTGCGCGCGCGCGTGTGTGTGAAAGAAAGAAAGAGAGAGAGAGAGAGAGAGAGAGAGAGAGATAGTGTGTGTGTGTGTGTGTGTGTGTGTGTGTGTGTGTGTGTATGTGTGTGTGTTTGTAGGACGTAGCAAACGGGGACTTTCGTCAGCTAGCACAACACGAAACGGGGAACCGTTGCAAGACGGGGTAGCCCCGTTTTGTTTTTCATTAAATTTCGCTTCAGACACGATCTATAAAGGATTTTGTGAACTAAAAGTCAAAAATTTTACCATTCTCCGTTTTGAGGTATCTGCGACATACACACTACGCACTCGACGTTCAATTTTTTGACACCAGGGCCGCGCTGTAATCGCTCTTCGCACGCCTATGCACGCCTCCGCACACTTTTTCGATGGAACGAGGAACCAGTTTTTATTGGCTAATAGATTTTTGAATTAAATAATGTGATTGGCTCTCCCCACCCATCGTCTTTTTAAATTTTAGAAGTCACGTAAGTGCTTTATCAATGCTGTTACCGCTCCGCCAGCAGAGCCGGTGTTATTATAAGTATTATAGAAAGAAAATACAAATACACAATTTTATATTTTGAACTAAATACATAATAATAACAAAAAGTTCTAATGTTGGACACAACACAAATAA
The DNA here is from genome assembly GCA_035578175.1 of Catonia carolina. Classification (NCBI taxonomy): domain Eukaryota; kingdom Metazoa; phylum Arthropoda; class Insecta; order Hemiptera; family Achilidae; genus Catonia; species Catonia carolina. The sequence continues at coordinate 147,787,893 of JAQMRL010000001.1, read as the reverse complement.
TATCAATTAATCAATTAATTCAAATTTAATCAATCATTAATGTTTTTAGCTTGATGAATCATCGATAAGTTAACTTTATACAATTAAAAAATACAAAAACATTGTTTAGTATCAATGTCTTCAATTTACATAACTTAACATTTTATTGTCAATATTCTGATTACTACTTTCATAGTTAAGAACCAAACACTGAATATTACTTAATAAAAAAGAACAATGTAATAATGTTCAAAAAACACAATAAAACAACATAAATAAATAAAACAAATAAAATCCTGTAATTGAAAATTCCATTTACCAGATATACCTTGGGGATTTTTAAATCTCCAAAGTATTTTTTTGTAAAATAATTCAGTGGTAAGTAGTTTTCTTTTTTAATACAATTTATTTTTTTGTTTTAAATTGACTATTTACATTATAAACTTTTTAAAATAATAACATATACAAAATTTACAACAAAATGTTTTAAAACTTAACTAAGACTCACTTAACCAATCAGAAACGTTATCGTTTTACAAACAAATAACTAATTAATAACAATAATAATTGTGTTTTATTTACAAAACTTAGCCTACATTGAAAATAATACAATTTATATATACTAACTAGTTTTAACTAAATCACTTCACTTTCAAAATACAAACTTCACAACAGTTTGTACAATACTGACTGACTAAAAAAAAGATAGCCATTTTCGTAAAATAACAATAGAGTTTTCGTGAATGAAAAAGGATCTCAAATACAATGAATAATCTAGCGAAAGAAATAACAATATAGACGTAGTAGGACCAACAGAAGAAGACCATAGAATGTTTTACCCTGTACTATTTTTTTTATGTAAGAGTTGCCATCTCGAGGTATGACCTGTGTGAGATGGTAATATCATTGTTGATTTAAATTTACGCTCAGAGCGAAAAGAGACCCGCGGCCGACCAACTTAAAACATCTCAATAACTTGGAATGGGAGGTTGAACTAAAAACAGTTTAGGCTTTGAAAGGATAATATAAAGATACAAAGTAACCCTATTTAGTACTTTTCCAAAAATCATTTTATTTAAGTACTTGAAAGAAGATATCTATATCTTCAGTTCCCAATAGAAATTCCTTGACTCTCTTCAGAAATCTCGTTCGCACTTTACATTGTTTTATTTCTGTAGGCAGTAAATTATAAAATTTGGGTCCTAAGTACGAATAAAATTTCATGAAATGGCTACTATTTGGCTTAGGTACACTTACTTCTAATTTATTTCTTAAAATTTGTTTCTTTAAATTAATGTTCTCGTAACTCTTTTCACTTCGGTCAAAAAAGTTTCTAAGGACCTTATAAACGTAAAGGTTCTTAAAGGGAAGAACAGACAATTGTTTAAAAATGGGTGCAGATTGCTCTAACTGAGCCTTCCATGATATAATACGAATAAAATATTTTTGCAGTACGACTATAGGCTTCAGTGTTGTTGAATACGCACCACCCCATAAGGCCAATCCATATTCAAGTTTTGAATTTACCAGTGCATAGTAAACTGATTTCAACAAACTCATATCACACACGGTTCTTAATAAATAAAATATTCTTATATATTTAATTAATTTTAGTTTTAAATAGCTCACATGATTTTTCCATGTGACTCTTGAGTCCAAAACTAGTCCTAAGTATTTTATTTCTTCTACACGTTCTAATAGGGAGCAAGAACAGGTTTGAATTCCTGCACAAGCCAGGCTGTGATACTTTAGTTGTAATGGAAATTGAATTGATCGTGATACATTGAAAAACATATACAGTGGAACCTCTCTAATTCGTCTCGTTCGGGACCGAAGGAGTGACGAAATACAGAAAGTGACGAATTATGGAATTTGATATGAACGGTTAACAAATAACATACTCGTACGTATATTAGTTCCATAGAAGTCGAATTACATAAATGAAACTTACATTAACGATAAACACAATAAGTAATTCTAAGTCCTGTAACTACAGTAAATTTGTATTAGTCTACGTATCTAGTTTTATACTACTTCAGAAATTCTGTATATGGTTGTACTTACATTTTCTAATTTGTAGAACGCAAAACACAGTAGGCGTTACCGAAAATAAAATTACAATCGAAAAAGTATACATTTGCAAAATCGATGAAACGAATCTTTAACTATGTATCACTTAACACTACAAAAAAATCACATTAAAATTTAGAAAACATTACTTAATTACACCAATATGTATGTAAAATGCCAAATTTATGTTTTGAAAAAGTGGGTTATTTTCTTTTCTACCAACGAGTTCTTTTCTTTTTCCACAGCCAACTGGCGAATTTGTCGTATTACAATTAATTTTGATAACTCTGCTTCTTTCTGTCTCTCATACCATTCGATTCACTTCGTCAGCATTCCTTCTATTTCTCGATTCATACCAATATTTTCAGTGCTTGAAACATATTCTTCGTTGCTATCTTCCTCAACAGGTGAATCTTTGTTTTGAACGTAGGCCACAATTTCTTTGTCACTTAAAATCTCGTACCCAAGTTCGTTAGCATCGTGCTCTATCCATTCAACTAATTCCTCGCCGGTAATATTTTTAGTCACAGGTATACTCTGGCACACTTCTTTTAATTCTGATAAGACATTGTTTGTTTCATTGTAAGAACGGATGCTACTAGTTTCTTCTCGGTCAGCCCACAGATTGTTCCAACAAGACTTAAGTGTTGTTTTCGAAATGTTATGCCATGCTTGTGATATGCTATATATAGCATCTTTGATTGTATACTTTTTCCAAAATTCTTGAACCTGCGTTTCATTTTCGGAAAATATCAAACTCTGCAGAAATATTTTCCTATAATGAACTGGGGAGGGCTGACGAATTATAGAAGGTGATGAATTAGAGAGTGACGAATTAGAGAGGTTTTACTGTATTTAGTTTTGGGACTCATTATCATATAGCTACTTGTGAACCACCATCTTAGTGCCATTAAATCTGATTGCATATCGGTATGCAATTGTTCTAATGAGTTAGCCTTATAAAAAAGTGCCGTATCGTCTGCAAAGGCAATGAGGTCACCTTTAAACGATCCATTGCATAATTCATTTACATAGATAAGAAAAAGTGGTCCAGACAACACTGACCCTTGTGGAATACCAAATTCAACTGAACCCTGTTCGCTCAAGGTACTGTTTACTTTGGTTTGCTGAGTTCTATTTGACAAATACGTTCGAAACCAGTTCAGTGGTAAGCCTCGGACTCCTGCATCGTTCATCCTTGATAAAAGGAGAGAATGGTCTACGGTGTCAAAAGCTTTCATAATGTCAACAAATATCGCAGCACATAAGCTACCTCCGTTTAATGCACTATAAACATTAATCATGTAATCAAGTAGTGCTTTCTCAGTATTCAAACCTTCCCTAAACCCATACTGGGTTTTGCTAAAAAATTCTTGTTTAGATAGAAAACACATTAATCTGGCTTTGACAACCTTCTCGAGAATCTTGGAGAACACTGACAGAAGAGCAATCGGGCGATAATTAGTAGGGTCATATTTATCTGATTTCTTGTATAACGGTTTTACAATTGTTTTTTTCAATGCATCAGGAAACACGCCAGAGCTGAGGCTCTGATTAATAAGATACACGAAAATATCAACAATAACCGGCAATATATACTTTAACATTACAGGAGTAACATTATCAAATCCGGGAGCTTTTCGATTATTAAGTGAATTTATAATATTAGTTACCTCATAATTCGTAGTTGGGTAAAAAAACATACTATCATTGGTACATGGTTTTTTAAATAATCTTCTGTGCGTATCGTTATTTTGGGCTATTACAGAAATGTCTAAGTTTATTTGTTCCCTAAGACCTTTTGCTACTGTACAAAAAAAAGTATTAAAAATATTGGCTACCAACATTGGCTTATCAACAATTACCCCAGTTTCAGTTTTTAGTGAGATAGTTTGGCTTTGGTTCTTTTCATTCCCTATGATATGGTTTATTGTTTGCCACTGTTTCTTAGCATCCTTTTTATTATTTTCAAACAATTTACTATAATGTAAATTTTTCGTTCTTTTTATTTGAATTTGCAGTGCATTTTGTAATGCGTTATAAGCTACTTTTAATTCCATATTATCAGGATGTTTTAAGCACCTTTTATATAACGCATTTTTCCTATCAATTTGGAATAAGAGGTCGTCGTTCATCCAAGGCTGTAATTTTTTTTTAAACTTTCGATTTCAATTTAGGACTAGCCCTACTTCGTGACATTTCCATACATAAGTATAGTTTATTTAAAAACACTTGAAAACCTGTAGAAACATCACTTCCATACACGTCATTCCAATTGGTTTTTTTAAGTAGACTAAAAAGAAGTTTAAAGTTTAAAGGCTGGACCTTTATTTCTTTTGAAACAGTTTTTCTGTTTATTTTAATATTTAGACAAGCTGCAATCATTCTATGATCAGTAATATTACTATCAATTATGAGGCAGATCAACTCAGTGTAAAGTTTTACTTTGTGTCTAAAAAAAATGTGATCAATACATCGATACATCAGAACCAGACTGTGACATTTAAAAATCAAGACTTTTGAGAAATAAAGGAAAATAGATTTAGTAATAACTTTCAAATGCAGTTGCACAAAATCATTTGTCATTACCTACCTGAAAACCTTACAGCACTAATGAAAACACTACAAATTTATAATTCACAAGAAAAAAATCTTTATTTATGTGACTGATATGCTATAAAATAATTTTTTATTTGAATTTCTTGAATTGGAACAGTATGGCTTTGACAATTTAGTTCACCTTTCCTACATGTTACACTATGTCAGCATGTACTAACTATAGTTAAAATTTACGAATTTATAATTTAACTAGAACATTAGTTACAAGAACTGAATCTAAAATTTTGTTGGGGGGGAAAATATTATTATTATAAATAATTGTAACAAATGAATGTTAAATTCAATTTGTGTTCTAGTACATTTTTCTCAATAACAATATTAAAGACAAAAAACATGTTCCATAAACTTTTTTTATACATAGGTATAATAAACACTGATAAATAAATAAACTAATGTAAAACATTGATAAAGACTTAAAATAAACAATATTCATAAGTTTATTTTCTACAAGAGTATAACTACAGTGCTAATAAAACTTTAAAAATTCAGTGACTTTAAAATGCACAAAATTACAATACCTTATTAAAAATTCAACATACAATTATTAACGTAAAATTAATAAATTACGATATCACTGAGTACAAAGTAATAATTGAAACTAATTAAACCGACAAATTAATTCGACAATTTTTTTAAAAAGCACTGCCTATATTAAAACATTTTGTAGAACGGTAGCACTACACTTTAAGAAAATTTTTTTAAGCTTAGGCACATTATTTAAAATGATAGAATTAGGCAACTAATAAAAATGTGAACGCAAATAAACAATAGTAATACTCTTATCCCTTTGATTGACCTAATCACTTTCAGAAGTAAGTTCTTTATCACAGTTTTTTTCCATGTTGATTGAAGAAGGTAAGCTTTTAAAATAGTCCCAGTGAACTTTAGGAATAATATGTTCATTGCACAATGACATCAAATCTTTTTTCTTCTTATCACTTATAATTAATTGTTGATCACAGTAAGCATGTTCAAGTTGCAACTTAGGCATCTTTCGCGAAGTTCTTGTTCGGACATCAATACTCATGTAACTTGTATCACTGTAGTTATTTTTATAAAAAATAGTAAATGGGCTTTTTTTTTCAAAGTGCATTACCCTAATGTTATTCCAAACCACTTTTTGACCATTAGAGTTTTGACTGTAGTTATGTCCAAGAGAAAGAGCTAGTTTTTTGAAGTCGTAAATGTCGTCAGTGTTTATTTCAATTACATTGTAGGGGTGGCCAGTCTTTTTCGCAGATTTCAATACGGATACTAATTGTGAAGGGTGAGTGATAGAACCTCCTTTTATAATTCGTCTCCTTTCTTTCTCGATTGCTGCATGTATAGAATCATTTTCATTTTGAGTGTGGCCAGCAATAAGATACTTCTGTGTAATTGATTCAATATTACTGAAATTCTGTAATGCATATAAATACAAGGCAGCAATATTTTTATTCTTATTTTGCCCAATACAATTATCCGCGTATAAAATTAATTTTGTCACACCGATACTTAACTTTTTTTCAATTAATTGCAGTAGACATGAACTAACTTCATTGGCTCCTTTCTTTGCTGTTGTCTCTGTCTAGAAGAAGCAGGTGCCATGTTTTGACTGTATGTCAAAAGTAGTAAAATTAAAACATGAGAGTTTTCGTTTATAGTACAATGATGAACATTCTCCACAAGGCACAGACAGAAACAGCCTCAAAGTCGAAACAAATAACAGCTGTTGTAAGTTTATTCTCATCGCAATTTTCAATATCTTTTTTCTTTTCTTCCCTACTTATATTTTTCTCTTCAATGTGGTGGTCATACTGTACCTGAATCTCAGCCCTGTCATTGATATTACGTTGTTGATAACTGGAACACAAATTACATTGATCTTTCTTTGGCTGATAAAAGGAGATATTAAATTCATGATTGAAAATCTGAGAGTAAACGTGTTTTTGGCAATTTTTTTAATATCCTCCATTCGATTATTTTTAATGCAGTCTTCATTGTGTTTCTTAACTTTCTCAACATAAAGATCATACAATCTTGTTAAGTTTAAAGATCCATCAACATACTGTCGTTTTGTCCTTGAACGACAATAGTGAGATGGAACTCGGTCTATTGATTGAATGTGTTCTCTTATGTCTTCTGCTTCAAGTATAATTTTGTTACTACATGGATGTTTCCCTCTTTTATCTTCCTCCACTGTCCCATCATCACGTACTTTCTGCCATGCGGTATGAACATATCTTTTACTTACACTCAATGTCCCAAGAAACATTGTCTTACAAACTCTTATCATATTATTGTTCTTTATAGAAAAAAAAAATGAAAAATTTTTGGACCTGTGACTGCTTTCACATGCATACCGATATTTTGGTTCTACAATTTTACAATGACGAATTATAAATTCCCGTTGTTTATTTATGTCACCCATAGACCAAAATGCACTTTTAATTTTTAAACGATCTTCTACGCCAAACTTAGAACTACATTTCAATCTACATTTCTCACTGCAGGGAGGTTTTAGTTGTCTTTCAGGAATAGCTGTGCCCGTAGAACTTATATAGGACTTACCACTATTCAGGTTTTGTTTACGTACATGTTTCTTCCATTGTACAGGCTTTGGAAGCCTTTTACGAGAACCACTGTCGGGAACAGATTCCAATGCCGTTGAAGGTGACAACGTTAGCTGACTGCTATCACATTTCTTTGCCTTACTCTTTCCTGAAACATCATTAATTTTGAGAACTATAGGCCTACCTATTTATTTTTAATATCAGTATTATAATTTTGTGTTCACATTAATTAAAGGTTACTTGTTGTTATGTCCAGTATTAAAGAATACATTACATAAAACAAAATTAGGGGGAAAGAATACTAAGGTGACAAATGGTAGAAATCAATTTAACTAATCGTTTTAACTTAATAAATTTAATAAGTTAATTATAAATAAATTAATTAAACTAAATGTGAACTGTTCTGTAATCAATGTTTCATTCTGATAGTATGCACGTAATCTGTGGTAAACATCATGTGCTCTGGTTCTCACAAATTGCATGTAATCTATGGAACCCATTCGATGATCGTAATAAATAAAAACTAAAAATTATAATAAAACTAATCGATGACTCATTCTGATAATATGCAGTATGTACTGGACCTTTGAAAATCTATTGTAAACATCTGGCTCGGGTTTATGAAAAAAAATTAATATTATCACATCCGATACAATGTCAATATAAAATAACAAAAATACGCCTATCAAGTTTCTAATCAATCCCAACCTTTTTATTTTTTTTGGCAGTCACAGTAGGTGTAACAATATATCTGCACTTTTAGAAAATGTAACTACTCCTTCCCACCATACACACAATCAATTTATACATTGACACGTGTTCGTTTTGTTAAGAACTTAGGAACATAAGAAACATAAAAAAAGATTGGGATTTTTAACTTTTTGACAGCATTTTTTTAAAAATCAGTATATTATAATTTATTGGTGTGTAGGTATTTTAACTACATATCGTATAAAGTACAATGCGTACCCATAACCTTATCGGGCTCATAAATAGCAGCCACTAAAATTTCATTTTGAGGGGTGCAATTAACAATTTTAGTAAGTTTTGATTAGAAATACCTTTAGCACGTATACGTTGAGATGTGTTAGCTAGTACAGAGTCTTCATCGGCGTCATTGTCTGTTGTTGATGATGACCTATCGCTGATATTTACGTAATTAGGATCTTTGTCAAAGTCATCCTCAGTCATTTCCTCTATTAATTGAGAACTTTCATGGTTATTGCCTTCATTGTACTGCTGAAAATATAGAAATGTATATAATAGGTATCATTTACGAACAAATTCTTGTATTGCATCCTGCCAACCATTTAATTTATAAATTATTAGGCTACAATATAAACTATTCTTTCTTACCTTTCTTTTGGTTGCAATTTCTTTTAAACTTTTGATAGTTATGGAGGTACCATCTTCTTTAGAGTTTAAAAAAATTTAAATTAAATTTAAATTTAGAACGGTCTTTTCCATTCAGCCATATCAGGAAAACTCCAAAGTACAACGTGTTTAATATCTATTGTATGTTTTTCTATAAACGACATCAAAATAAAGTAGGCTGTCAATTCAACCTGTTTTTTCGCTTTAAAAATATCAAGATTATGCTAATGAAAATTCACACAATATTCCGTAAAAGAAACTAGTCAAACATACCTGATTTAGTTCTTGATCTTCGAAGTCATTTGTGACTGTGTTCAAATTAAATTCATAATATGATGGCTTCTGTTCACAATTTATAATTTCATTGTATAAGTCTGGTTGTAATTCCTGCAAAAAGTACCCAGTGGATAATATTTTTATAACACAAAGAGAAGATCTGTACACACAGGTACCTAAAAACAACTAAGGCATTGACCTATTTTATAATTCAATCTTGAAAAATATGTACGCATACAGTAAGAAAATGTATTAAAAAAAAACATTGTTAGTTGTAGAACTATATTAAAATGAAATTAGGTACAGAAATAGATAATTAAATGTATTACACTAATATTACATACTTAAAAGTTAGGTACTAACCTGTATTTCTGTTAAATCTGGAGAAGGACTGGAGAATCTATCATCTTCTTCAATGGTTTCCTTCGTAGCTAAGTCAAATATTAATTTAGCTCGTGATGATATATTTGACATTTTTGAATATTAAAGATAGTAGCGACAAACAATTTATAAACATAAACGGAAACGGTAAAACTTTGAGACGACTAATAGACGAAACAAATGGACAGAACAGTAGACAGCGTGTTGCTATAACAAAATTTGGTGTGAACTGATGGATTGTAATAAAAGCATACTGTGACAACTCAAAACAGAACAGTCTGACTCGGTACTATGCGCCTCTCACGAACACGAAATTCTCTGAGAGCAATGAATTTCGTTATACAGCCAGACCTTGTGGTAAATGAAGTGAAGGTGTCATTTGCAGGGGTGGAAGGTAGGTGCTTTTCGGAGGGCCTGGCATGCTGATAAGCATACTTTTCCACTCAGTGAGAAAGGCAAGGTAAACAACCTCACTTCTCGTTTTACTTAGTAAAACCTCTAAAGGTTTAAACCAGCCTTTTGGCTGATGACCTAAACAACAACAACATTAATTGTGAAACTAAATAGATTTTATGTAAAATGAGCTGAAAATTTGAATAATTTAGATCCCAGACATGTAACTAGAGTAATATTTCAGACATCTGACAAAATCTACCAAATTTGGTCTCGAAAAAAATGTTTTCTTTAAGGTTTGAAGTCCTACATTAACTTTGTTAAATGGGTAACCAACATGTAAAATTATTAAACAAAACTTCTAAAGAATTTAATTCTGAAGAGAATGGTGTAAAATAGGCCAATAAAAAACAAATACAAAACTTACGAAAAAAGTTTTTATTACACCGAAACAAAACAGAACTGTCAACAAAAATTTCAAATCACACAGAAAGTCCTTATTATACTTGGTAACACAATTTCAGTGTAAAAATTAGTATTTCCATGAAAGAAAGAAATTTCTTGCAAAATAATTTGCAACTTCTCTTAGAATAAGTTCCTCTACTTACAAGTCGTGAATTTATTTTCCAACAAGGTGGATCGGCTCCACATTTCTCCTTAGCCACTAGGAATCATTTAAATTAAACTTTCAACAACTGGATTGGGCGTGATGGACCGATCTATTGGCCTCCAAGGTCGCCTGACTTGACACCTCTTGATTATTATTAGGTACCTGTGATGTCGTAAGCTTTAGTATATGAAGAAAAAGTTAAAACAAGGGAAGAGTTTGTGATCAGAATTCATAACGCTGCTGAACTTATTCAAAACAAACGTGATTAAATACACAATGCCATTGAAGCAATTTTAATTAAGTACAATGGTGAATAACTTATACTGTGGTGAAGCCTATTTTGAACAATTTTCGTAGTACAGTAGTAAATTGTAATTTTTCTACTGTATTAGGCCTACCTCTCTAATTGAAGTTTTGTATTTGCTTTGTTTTCTTTAAGTGTTACCAAGTATTACAAGGACTTTTTGTGCGATTTGAAATTTTTGTTTACAGTTTTTTTTTGTTTTGCTGTAATAAAAACCTTTTTTCGTGAGTTTTATTTGTTCTTTTTATTAGACTATTTTACATCATTCTCTTCAAAATTAAATTGTCTACAAGTTTTGTTTAAAAATTTTACGTGTTTGTTACCCATTTAACAAAGTTAATGTAGGTACTTCAAACCTTAAAGAAAACAGTTTTTCGAGACCAGATTTGGTGTATTTCGTCATATCTCAAGAACAATTCTAGTTACAGATCTGGGGTTTGTTATTCAATTTTTCAGCTCATTTTACATGAAATCTATTTAGTTTCAAAACTGAATTAACGCTCTAGAAATTTCTGCAGGGTTTCATTTCTGCGGGGGAACTGAAACCCGGACGAACATTTTCGCCAGCTGTAACTCGCTAACGAAGCGATTCCGGATCTATGTTTACATTAACTTTTTATCTTATTTTTGGTTGTAGTTCACCTCCGAAGTATCTTCGCTTCTTCGTGAATCACTCTGTATGGTGCCTTAGGGTACAAAACAAAGTATACCCATGGTCAGTTTGCCGATACCCCTCCCGTACCTAGCCAGGATAACAAATGGAGTTCCTTTGGTTATGATTTTTTCTCGCGATGTGGTCATCGAAAAGCTCAAATTGTACAGGATAATAGTTGAGCTGAGCGCCTATTTGCGGAAATTTTTTGAACTTGAAGATCGTGATTTAAACATTTAAATCTTTTTAAAATTAAAACTCTCAGAGTATACATAAAATTGTAATTAAAATTAAATTTTCATTTGAGAAAAATACCCCTACGAATTTTTTTAGATTTTATCAAGGTATAATTGACTTTTCACTATTTTTGCAGTTTGTACGGTTTTTAGGATCCTGCAGTAGGCCTACACCCGACAAAAATTTTGGATTCTAATTTTTTACATTGTATAGGTACCCTGGAGTACATAATTTTGTCCATTTCTAACGGTTTTACAGCTAAAAGAACATTTTGAAGCTGTTTTCAGCCGGTAAAAATTGACTATACACCAATATAAAAATACGTAAATAAACAAATGTGAGGTCGAAAATTGGGGTAGAGAACAGGAAAGTTATTCTAATGCACGGAACGCGAAAAGGCAACTTATTTGGCATTCGCTTGGAGGTGCAAAGGAAAACTGTACAAAAATGTCCACGCCAGCCAAACGTGTACAATCTCTGTAATTGCAATTGATTGTCAGTATTTTCCAGTGTCCATCTTCACGTCAACTTATTAATTGACGCACTCTGATATGT